>CP137682.1:16597596-16704510 GCA_037976565.1 Mesocentrotus franciscanus | reverse complement strand
CAAACCTTTCCCTCTGGAAGAATATTCAACAACCTCCTTTCAATTCGGTAACAAATTATTCAAGCGATGAAAGGTTGCCTACAACTTTCAGCGATAGTATTGTATTGTATGCATGTACCTTCACAGTCAAATCTAGGGAAGCAACATTATCGCTGATATATTGTAATCTCAAGTACAAGGGTCTTTGTCAAACTGTTATTTTCACCATAGATGAACATGTCAAGAATGAAAGCAGAAGAGTGCCCTCACTTGTTGAAAGTTTGCTATTTTTCTCAAACAGCAATTTTACTTTAGAGAGGGCAAATTCTTGATGCCCATATTTGGGGGTTTGGAGTGTGAATGTTCATGAATATTGTCCTTTTTCTTTATCATTCGAGTATTGATAATAAAGTTTGACTAAAGTGTACAAGAAAATGTGCCAAAGATGTCTATGTTCTTGTGTCTTGTGCAGTTTTCAAAGGTAGCATTTGATTTTTTCAAAGGCTTCTGTTGTAGTTACATTTTACAGACATCTGTTTGGTAAATTTATTCTATTATGTTTGAATATAAAACCTTTTGTGATATTGCTTTTAAAGCGGGACTGCACTACTTGTAGCTACTTGCGCCTTCTATATAGCAAACAATGCCTAAGCGGTACCCGTTGGCCCCCCCATGATCCCCTTTTTCTTATGTTAATTGAGAGTTGATTTGATGAGATAACCACCCGTCAGTGACCATGCAGGGAGGTCTAATCCCTCCTGGCCAAACTAGTGCAGACAGGCTTTAAGGAAAATAATAATTTCATGTTAAAAAATAATAACATGCATATTATCATTCACAACTAGTGAAATTTTTCATGTTGCATCCAGATCACCATAAGACCACAGCATGAAATTTGCTATACTTGCTCTGTCTTGCAAATTTTGTAATTTTGAGAACTATTTAACTTCATGTTTTGTTTTCATACTGCCCAAAATATGAACTTAAAAAAAAAAAATCATTTCATCTTTAAAGTATCACATACTACATTTAAAGGCATCGTTTAACAATGTTAAATCTGCTACGTGTTATCAGTGTCTGTGACATGGTGTAATATTGAAGCCCTAAATAAATTGCGCTTCAAAATGATTATGATTTGCCTCAAAAAAGTCAAAATCTTTGATCGACGGTTTTACCATACTCATTTCCCCCAATAGACTGTAGTGTCATATCTTGATAATCGGACAGGCGATCGGCTTGTAAAAGTCATGGGATTCCTGACTGACCTAAAGGTTAATAGTTATGATTGCAGCATGAGCTAAATCCAGGATTTTGTTTGGAATCTGAGGTAAAGATACACAATCCCTTTAAAAGAGAATTGTATTGATGTGAAGTTTCACTGTATTATCAGAAATGTTCACATGCATGAAATTCACAAATTGTTTGAGAATGGTAAACAGGGTAGTCCACAATGGGTTAAATACCTCTGTCACACCAACGAGAACAACATCAGACCGAACAAATAATGACATTACCCCCAATGGCCAAAAATAAGTCGGTTTGGGGTCGGTCTTAGACTCTAAGTCAGTTTGGCCGTGTGACTGACGTGTAAACAACTTGCAGCAGTGGGTTTGGAATTCTTGAAAATCAGCAACGGGTTCATATTCATTGTTGATCTAATTTTCTATTCATGAAATATTACTGGTAGTCATAACAATGTGTTTGAAAATGCTTCAAAATATGACTCGGATTGCACGAGAGTGCATCTAAATACCTTAGCTGGCCCTGGACGCTGTTTCATAGAGCTTGTTTTAAAAAACAAATGCTAAATTTAATTGACAAATTTAATTGACAAATTTGCTTTCAGCCAATCTATTGCCACAAATCCATTAGCTTATAACAGCTATTGGAACTTGTGGTAATTGATAGCAAGTTTTATGAAAGGGCCCTGCAGCCCAGCCACAAGGGACTTGCAGTAATGCTTCACATAAATCAGTTCATACTCCTTCCATGTTCCAATTTTAAATGTTTGAATTTTGGTTGGGTACAGATTCCCCTACAGTTTCACTCTGTACATTATTTGAATCACAACTGGAACAATCCTGAATTTTTGCAATTCTCAGATGCTAAATAGCTAATGTTTACATTACATTTTGCAAGAAACTTCAGTGTTTTGGTGTATTCAGGCCAGAAAAAGTTAACTTTTGCAAGTCTTAGACCACTCCCGATCATTCACAAAAGTCACATGCATATGGAAGTTACGGATTTTAGCACTTTAATACACACTGGGATACATCATCACGCACGTGCACAGAGAAACAGACGTCCAGACAAACATAATTTATGGAATTTAAAGCATTTTATTTGAATCATCCATAATTACAGCAGTATGAGTAGTTGTTCTACCTGTACAGAGCTTTAACAGACCTACACATGTCATCTCAGCTCGCCCCCTCGTAGACAGATATTAAAAAAACAAAACTTGACAGATGTATTTTAATCTCAACTCACAAGGAAGCTGTCTAGACTACAGAGGATAAAGGCAATGCTACTTAGATATGAATTGATATTCCAGACTCCAGAACTACTATTTTATATCAAAGATATACCGGTATGCTTGGGGCCAGAAGGGCGTTATTTTACACAGAGTCGACACCCTTATAGCTCTATAAGCACGCAATAGTTCCATTTTTTCTTCTTCAATCATGGAATCATGGTATTGTATCAAACGAACAGAACCTTAAGCATAGAACTTATAATACATTCATGAGCAATTATTTTTTAGGATAAGGAAATATCAATATTCTTGCATGTCACACTCTGGTATAAAAAATACAGTACATGTACACATCCCAAGCAAACTTAGAATTTTGAACAAATTGTCTGTTCGGAGCCAGAAGAGCCAGAAATTATACAACACCTTTTTGCCTCTAAACAGATCAATTTGATGATTAAAGGGCAATCCAACCTAAGTTGATTTGTATGAAAGCAGAAAAATAAACAGAATGGCAAAAGTTTAAAATGAATCGGACCAATAGTAAGGAAGTTATGAATGTTTGAAATATGAGATCACCAAGTCTATGCGAATCTCAAATTGGTAGTTTGGTTAGTGGATTGTGACGGAGGATGTGGATAACTCCCATTTGCAGTGTACAAAAATATCACTAATTTCTGTTTTTCTTGTAAGTTCCTTCTCCCTTGGGGCCCTACCGGTACTCAAAATATATTATAGATAGCATATCATTATAGGTCTTCTAAAAAGAAAAGACCCTCCTGAGCCATGAATTTTTGAAAAATTTAAATTTTAGTCATTTTATATGAATACCGGTATGTTGGAACAGATGGGAAAGTAGTCCGACACTACATCACATTGACATTACCGCTTCAGCCAATTTGAAGAGCCCATACGTATAGTGATTACAACTTTCAAAAATTCATAACTTTCTTATATTTAGTCAGATTTAATTCAAACTTTCATCAGTTTGCTCCTCTGATTTTTCTGCTTTCGTTTAGAGTAGTTCTATTTGGGTTGGATTTCCCTTTAATGTATTAACATCATTCATTTACTTAAGATATTACACATTTATCTATCAATATGCTTACAAATCATCTGGTGGCAGACAGGAAGGCATTAATTCTATTGAAAGATGTTAGTTACTGGCTGTCTGGCACTAAACAGATCAAATGGTCATAGGGTTGTTCATTTAGTAACCAAAAATGTGACTTTGATCAATTACTTAATGGATGAAAAGATGAGACAAGTGTCGGGTTTGCGGTATACTTGAAATTCATGCCACGCGGACGGTTGCTTCATTCAAAGGCCGTACATTTTAGATGATCATGACTACTTTCCAATTAATAAATTGTACTAAGCAATTAGTATCAATGCAAAGTAGAATACTAATTGCAATCACTTTATATAATATGGAATAGAGGCTTTCAGATCACATAGGGATACATGTTGCATATTCAAGATACATGTATAGGGGGATATTTTCATACCATTACAATGAGAAATTATTTGGTACATCTCATAAAAATGAAGGCATACATTGAATAAAGTGAAGTTGTGTTTGTCGTTTGCCTTTGTAAATTAATTGCCTTTAGTATTCTCCTCCGATTCTTATAAAAAACAAACAAAACAAACACATTTGGCAGCAAAAATCACTCAGCATTTTAGAGCACTATATTGCAAGTATACAAACAGTTTCCTGCAGAATGCTACAATATTAATGTGATCAGTCATTTCCACTTTTAGACAGGTCCAAAAACGTGACAGCAACCTTGCAATCTCTTGCATTTTATATGTTATCCAGCAATAATTTGAGGTTTCTTGCATTTGGATAATCACTGATCATGTAGCAAGATCAGACTGAATTCAATAATAATAATAAATAATAATAATCACAATTTTACATTTTTTTTTTCAAATTCATTATTTTATTCTAAAATTTCCTTATACAAATAGTGGTATACTATGTATCCCCAAACTCACACATGTATTAGTTACTTAGGAATGACAATGAACAAGTAAAACTAAAATCTGAAGAAGATTATTTAGCTAAATATGTATTTTTTTCTAAAGAAACACACTTTACACGGATCACTATTACAGGTACATGTACATACAGTACCGTAGAATCCCAAGCAATTTGTTTGATGTTAAAACACAGTTAAATCATAACATTTTTGACAATCTGTTCTCTTCTAATTTTCTTTACAAAATATAATTAAAACAAAAAAAGTTGGTTCTACAAAGAAATTCAGTAGGCCATTCATAGAGAAAATAGATGATAATTTCTGGAAATTTCACACACACAAAAAACTAAATTAATCATTTACAACCCGAAAAGAATACATTTCATTAAAAAGTATACCCATCCAACACTTGTTAAATTTAGTTATCCTTTCACCTACTGATATACATTTTATGTAGATTACACAGTGGTAATATTTTATGATGATTTTCAACTTATTATCATGTTTCGGCTTTTTTGAATGTTAATTGAAATCTTAATGATCTGAAGATTATCTTTAGCAATCAATGCAACGTACGCGACAAGTTGGATGCTTTTACAATATACAACAGATAGAACAAAAGATAAACAATGAAATGGAGACAGCATACATGTAGACGTAAAACGCCAAAACCTTTGCTACAATGAGATCGCAACTGGCACTGAAATTCTGGTTTTATTTTTCATCCCTCACTCAAGCTCTATTGCATCAGTCGATCACCTGAAACTGATGCACGTACATGTCCGACGATCAATTCTGAATCAATGCATACCGGTACACAAGAAGAACAAAAGCATTGCCTAACAAGAAGAAGTACACATATGATGATCACAATATTCAGTTATGAAAGAATATAAAGGACACAACAAACAGCATGGAACAGCGTGTGCTAGGTTGCGTAACAGCAGGGCATAAGGACACCTTGGAGCCGCTTACTTACGACCCTTATGCACTCACCTTACATACATTGTACAGTCAAACCTGTCTTGGTTGCCACCTCTCTATAAAGGCCACCTATCTACATGTTAGGTGACCATGCATTTTGTCTACTTCAAGAGAGAAATGTACATTCTAGAACCTGTCTCCAGTGGCCACTTTTCTCCTCCCTTGGGTGGCCTTATATAATAGATAGGTTTGACTGTACTGTAGTTCTGGTTCTAGGATTGGTTATGTTCTGTTATTCCTTTTGCTTTGGGTTATAAAATGATAGGCAAAGTAAAGGCATTTGCTCATTTTCTTTACATCTGAACTTCAGGAATGACAGTTTGTGTTACTGTATTTTGGTTTTCACATAAAAAAGATCTCTTTAAAACTTTCATAATTACACAGGTAATAATATTAGAAAATTCTCAATATTATAGTTGCACAGTGAATCTTCCAAAATCTCGTTTCTTCAAGAAGATCTTTGAAAGAAATATGCATAATGATGAAGATGCCACATAGATTCCTAATCTCTGTACACTGAGCAATACATTTGACAATATATCTGGTTATTTGGTGAATTGCAAAGGATTAATCTGGGCCCCATTTCACAAAACCTGTAATCAGTGACAAATGACAGTTTTTGTTATAAGCTAGTGAAATCCTTGCTTCTGATTGGTTATCAGCAGATTTGTCCATGATTTAGTCATTTGTCATTGAAGAAAGGCTTTGTGAAACGGGTCCCTGACATGCTGTTGAACTTTAAATGCCAACTGCTTAGAGCCAGAAGGATCTTCATCCATTTAGTAAACACCCTACTGGCTCTCAGGAGACAAAATCTTTTTAATGCCATGTCATTCATTTAGTAAAAACTGTCTATAAAGGCCACCCAAGAGAAACAGAAAAAAGGTTACTGTAGATACATGCAGGTGACCTTTCTAGACAGGTTCTAGACCACATATATGTATTTCTTTCTCACTGGAGCGAAAAATGCATGGCCACTATGCACAGGTTACCTTTACAGAGAGGTGGCCACTAAGACAGGTTTGTACATGTATATTTTAGTGCTACGATGCAGGGGGATTTTTTCAATGTCGTCAGGGATTGTTCCTTTTTGAACTCTTTAATCGCAGAATGCAATTTCTGTATATATAACACATCATTCCGGCCAGCATAACATATACGCGCCTTCGCGGCAAGCTGATATTTGATATACCATTTTTTTGCTTCAATGCCTTCAAACCAGCTAGCACACAGAAATTCATGCATGACTGTTGCCGCTGCACGCTTGTAAATCAACACGCATATGACATATATTCCTACTTCACACCGACTAGCAAACTAACCATGATTAATACTACTGTTATAGCTTCCGGTGTGAACACTTCTTTAATTCACACACAAAAATCACCATATACATATACAGGCACTTATAGATTCTGATTTGATATATACAAAGTTAACACGAACACCTCAGCTACATGTATACATTTGGAATAGAAAAAGAAGGAGAAAATTTGAAGTCATATATAATTAACATGTAGGCAAAACAAACTGCTATATATCCATTTACAGTTTAATCCTTTGAAAATGACACTTTGTTACATTATCCAATACTCACACTTGTATGTTCTATAGAGAAAAACAAAATACACAAAGAGGCGGAAATTCAGACATCTATAAAATCTCTCACCTGTAATTTCCTTTTTTCTCTCACTCTCTCTTTTTGGAAATGAACTCCAAAGTCCCAATAATGATAAGCAAATTTAGAGGGTAGGTTGGACTGCATATTTTGCTTAAAGGCAGTTGTTTTGTGTACTTGTTCACATTCACAGTGTTATCAATACTGATGATTACTGTATCCATGAGACAGAAACTTTATAAAAAAAAAGTAAAAATAACATTAAGATGAATCATTGTTTTAAATAGTAAATTTTATGGATTTGGTTGTAAAAAAATTCTTTCGGCATCTGAAAGCTCCCCAAGGCCAACAAAAGCATATTTTTTTTCTTCAGAATTTACCATCTTTCAAGAAATTTGAATGAGGAAATGGTACACTTTAAACACAATTCCATATTCCACTTTCATCAAGAAAGCAAATAGATAGTTTTGTTGAGCTCAGCCCACAATAAAAAAGAATTCTACACTAGATGCAATATTTATGAAAATTACAAGCATTGTTTAATTTTCTTGTTTCTTTTTGTCCAATTTCATGGGGTGATCTAATAAAAAAATAAAAAAATAATCCCTGTGACTTTTCCTGTAGTTTGCTTTTAAAAGGGATTGGATAATCATCAAAAGTAGCGTGTGATCGGGAGAATGCATGGAATGAGAAACACGGTGTACAGAGATCAAGAGCACACTACTATATCATTGTGAAGTGGAGAGGGCTTGCTTGAAATGGGGAAAAAACAGTGGAGAGATGGGGCAATAAACCAGTATCCGATAATGGGAAACCTTTAGCAGCAGCGACCCTTTGAACGTAAATAACCTTTTCAACGCTTCTTTAACGTAAGTGCCTTGGTCATGCAACCGACAGGGTAAGAAGGTATATCTGAATGAAGGAACTGATATCCCTTTTTCAACCAATGGAGAAGAAATTGTCTGCTTGTCCACTGGTGAGAGCCATAGGGGCATTAGCTACATTAGCTATAGGGGCATTAGAGAGAGATTGCATGACAGAGAAACAGAAAGATAAAGAGAGAGGGAATACTGAACGGGAATAGCTACGTGAGATTGGTCATTTCTTAATTCAGGAGGAGAGAGAAAAAAGAGGGGGAACAAGACAAAACAAGGATACTTTATGGAGTGGGAGAGAGTTGGTTCTCTCATCATGTCATAACAATATCTGTCATGTTTTTTAAAGCCAACAAATTCCCAGTCTAAATATATTTTAGAACGGTAAGATAAGTATCAACGTGTGCATGAGGCACGGAATTTAAGAACAATCCCAACACGCGCAAATCAATGACGTCATGTTTAACCCGAGCTCATGCTTTTATACTTTCATCTTCTCTTTATAAAGCATCTCCTCCTCTCCCCCATGTGACATTTACAAAACAAACAAACACATGAATGAGCTCTGGATTACGGGGGATTCTGGTGGTAAAAATACCCAGTGCAATTGCAAGGTTGCTGCTGGAGAGAGCCGAAACGGGCAAAAAATTCATGAGCAAACAACTGGCGTCACCGACAACAATATGGTAGACGTGAGTAATTCTTGTAATGACCATTTAGTAGGGGTAGGATGTGGGATGTGAGCCCGTAAAAAAATGTAATTTGCAACTAGAAATGCAATCGAGAATACTAATGACAGATAGCTTTCATTATAAAAGAAATTGTAAGATAATTGGGTATGCCTTATTGCAATTTAATTTCCTCTGTACCGTGTATGATATCTATATAATGTCCCATTTAGAACCAGAAAGTTGCTAATTCACGTAATAGCAGAAAGCATTAATAACATGCTGGCTCTCAATAGAAGATATCACTGGTAAATTACACAAAAATGGGAAAAATGGAGCATTATGATTAATTTCATTATGCAAAACTGACCCTCGCATGCAATGCTGTGTATGTCAACCTTCTTCAGGTGTACAAGTCATGGTATAGGCTCTCCTTCAAGGCTTTAGAAATTGTGGTAAAGTGTCAAATTAGAGTCTGTGCTCACAGACTATGGTATGGCTTCAACAGAAACTGTTGTAATTCTTGTTTTTGTTACGAGTAGCGAGTAGCGCTACTCTCCTGTTTTGAGCATGTCTGAGAGAGAAGTAGTGATCAGTGCATCAGCATGGATTTTTAACAATGATGCCTACGGTAAGTAATAGAAAACAACGCTCGAATCACTGATCCATAAAATTACACGCCGAAACATGCTACCAATTTAGATAATTGATGCCACGCACTGGAGACGCCTAGCCCATGTACATGTAGCTTTTAAATGTAATGTATGATGTATTGTATTAACTCATCATGAATTCAAATATATGAATAATCAATATAATGGGCCTGCATACAACTTCAGTAAATTCACATTTTCACGAACTGTTATGAAACGAATTCCAAAACAAGTTCATTTCATCCTCTTTTGAAATAATCACTTAAACTCTCATGTAAACCTGTTATGTATTCAATTTAATCTACACAAAATTGCTTGCATTGCAGCAAAAGCCTTCTCCACCGAAAATATATGTCTTAAATTTTTGAACTATTTATAAGAGCAAAGTATAAAGTCTTCGGCTCTTCCAATATTTTGACAAACATATTCATGATGACATACCGGATAGGCTGGTATACATTTTATTGCCCATAAAAAGAGATAATAAAATGTAGAGGCGGAAGTTCCGTGGGAGATTAATGTTCCCATCACGGCTATGATTTCAATCACATTATATCCTATTAATAGAGGATACATACTATGTTCACCTCATCAATAATTTATTAGCTGGCTTCATCATGTTTATGTTATGATAGGGCATAATGCCAATGGAGGGAGAGAGGCTCTGATGTTACTTCACACAATACATATGTCTATGGGTGCGTTTATCGTGCAATTTTTTGCCTAGAATCAGCATTTCCAAAACGTCTTTGAGGCAAATTTTTAAGGTGATAAATGCTAAGCCTTTTTCAAATGTCTTTAAATATGGGCATATTGTAACGCCCCCAAAAAGTGCGTTTTGAATGTGACAGAGCCAGAATCACATTTCTGAGAGATGATAAACGCAAAGCTGTTTTGAACCACACATACAAATCGGACCTTCCTAATCTACCTTCCGGGTCAAACGGCGCAAAGCAGCTGCGCAGAGACAAGGCCTTTATTTCAAATCGTGAAGAGTCAATAAACGCGACATCCCGCAAAACACGTTTATATAGTAGGGTTCGATATGTACATATATATAGAAACGCTGATTCTGAGTGGCAAGATACGATAAACGCACCCTATGTTCTCCTGAGAAGTAGGCTCATTTTGTAAGTTGTCTAAATTCAAATTCAATTATCAAAATTGCAGCATTACATCTGCATATATTCTCTCTTCTAAAACTGCATGTTATGGTAAGTTTTCCACAAGCAAAGCCAAATAAGGGATGCCCAGATAGATAATTCTATCTTGCCATATGACAACTTTGTGTGGTATAACATTCACAGAATGGGAAAAATTGTTTAATCTCAATTAAGGATGACAGTAACTGTAATGTTTTTAGAATGGGCTGTTTCATTTACAAGAGAGACACAGAGAGAGAGAGAGAAATAGAGAAAGAGAAAGAGACAGCGAGAGAGAGAGAGAGAGAACAACCATCAGATTAAGAATTAAATTAAATACAAATCATCATAAATAGACTGAAAAACCAGAAACTTTTCACACGCATGAAATGATCATAAATTTCGCAGCTGGTTAAGATTCTCAAAAGTTTCATGCCGCAAGATACAATGTCAATGAATATCAAGTTGTTTTAACAAGACTGAATCTTTGCAATTCACATATGTTTCTTGCTGCAAACAAAATTGCTGTCGTTTACGATTCACAAAAGTTTCATGTCACAAACGTTTTTGGCTTTACGGTAGCTTGAGGCAGCGAAGAAACAGAAGGTAGGATGTTGTATTACAGTTAAACAGCCTGTTATGCACCAACATAGCACTCTCTATACCTGTTGTAAATGACAGACGTACTATGCACACAAACAATACCAGTTAGAAAACATGAAAAAGGCCCAAACACATTTGCTTTTCTATCACAGCATACATCTTCTTCCCTACTGTTGTCTGTCTCGTGAAATGTACATGTAATCATCAAGTCCACTTTCGCTACAAAAAAGCATTAAGTACACAGAAAAAAGTCATGTGACATACCATCAGAAGAGAGAGAATGTAAAAGCATTACTCTTGTCAATAGTATTTTTTCAAGGTATTAATATATATATGTACAATCAAATGTGAAAATATTTAATTACATAGATTGGATTATGTCTTGGTGCCCCTCCATTCGCGGTGTTGATGACGTGGCGAGCGTGGACGAATGTCAGACGTAGTATAGCCGTACTCTGGATGTACTAACGAGGAGTTCTTCATCGTAAAATTTTGTTTCGATTACAACGTTGCCACTGTATGCACAAAAAGGAGGAAAAGAGAAAAATATTTATTCAATATATTATTTGTGATATTATTCAGACTACTGTAATATATATATATATATAGATATATATTTGTATGAATAAAATGCTCACAAATTTCACAAGTGGTACAGATTCTCTTTTCACATTCTTCCCCCTCTCCCTTCTTTCTCCTTTCCCCTCTTTTCTCCCATTCTATCCTTCTCTTGCCTGTCCACCTCCCCTTCTTTCATCCTTTGTACTTCTCTCATTCCTTCCCTCTTCATCTCCTTTCCTCTCCCCTCCCTACCCTCTCCTCTTATTCATCTATCTACCTATTCTCCCCTTCCCCTTCCTCTCTCTTCTCCCCCCTCTCCCTCGTCCTCCTCACAGCCTCACTACTTGTCTCCCTCTCGAGACACCATCAAACACTTCAATCTACCTCTATGTGATATCACTTCACTCACCACATCTCTTCCTCTCCTTCTATCTCCACATCTTCCCATCTCATTTCCTTTCTCCTCCCTCTCCCCTCCTTACTACTTGTCTCCCTCCAGACACCAATAGACACTTGTAGCTTTCTCTGATATCACTTCATCCTTCTTCACCATGGATAGTAGCAATGTGATCATACTCATTCCCTAGACGTGACTTGAATAAGTTGAATTCCCCTTCTCCCCCATCTTTCCTCATCTCTACTTCTCCTTCTCCCCCTCCTCCTCCTTTGCCTCTCTCCTCCCCCTCCTCTGCTTCTCTGCATCTGCACTACTGTCTCCCTAACTTAAAAACTCATCAGACACTTCTATCACCTTTGCCTCACCCATCCCTCATTTTTCTTCTCCTCTACCCCTCTCTCTCTCTCTCTCCTCTCCCTCTCTCCTCTCTTCCTTCTCTTCCTCTGCATTCCCCTCCTCCTTCTCCTCTCTTCCACTCTCTTACTACCTGTCTCCCTCCAGACAGACACCAATAGACACTTGTAGCTACTTCTGATATCAATTCCCATTCTTCACCATTGGTAGTAGCAATGTGATCATTCATACTCATCCCCTAGACGTGACTTGAATAAGTTCAATTCCCCATCTGTCCTCATCTCTACTTCTCCTTCCTCCTCCCTCTCTCCTCTCTTCCTACTCTTCCTCCACCACCCCCTCCTCCACCTCCCCATCCTCCTTCTCCTCTCTTACTACCTGTCTCCCTCCAGACAGACACCAATAGACACTTGTAGCTACTTCTGATATCAATTCCCATTCTTCACCATTGGTAGTAGCAATGTGATCGTTCATACTCATCCCCTAGACGTGACTAGAATTCCCACAGGAGATCCTTGTTTGATATAAACACTCGAAAGCAAAATCCTCTACTTTTCCGGTTTTCCCCCTTACTCACCCCGCTCTCAGACTACTAGAACTCATTGGCAAGTCATTAATCTATGTTTGCCACTTTCCAACCTGGTGTTACGGGTACCAATAGAAAGGAATTCCTTGAAAGTTGTGAGCACCGAAATCAGTAGCCTAGCAGAGCTGGGGTAATATTGAAGCGCCTTGAGGCACCTTGCGTGGTGGATATGTGGGCTACAATAATATTCAATATTATTATTACTGTTATTGTATAACTTAACTATACACAAATCATATAGCTATTAAATAGGTAATTACTCCTTTTCAAGTCTGAACGTTGCATAAAGAAATGTCATATAATAAAATGCTGTATAGCGAAACGTATGCTTGAGCATCATTTCGAACAAAAAGTTGATAAAGATTAGGGTCCCATGCACACTAGCCAGAATGTTGTATCGTTCGAAAATTGTATAACTGGGCAGGGCTTATCATGAGCATGCGACGATGATTGGCTAGCTGTCATGTCATATGACCTCTTCAAACTTTGTTTCTTCATTGCTTCATATGATGTTTGCTATAAATGATGTTTTAAATGACGTTTTTTTATATACAAGTTATGCTTTCATTCCTACAGTCTGAACAGGCCCTAGATATATCTTTCATCTTCCTGTTTGGCACAAGAAAACAAGGTAACAAGATATACATGTATGATGTGTGCGCGAGACATAAGTAGGGGAATTCCCAATCAACGACAGTCCACCCTGTATATATATTACAGAACAATTAAATTATTTATACCCCTTGTAAATTTTATGATTTTTTGTATTTTTAGTAACTCAAGCAAG
The DNA here is from genome assembly GCA_037976565.1 of Mesocentrotus franciscanus. Classification (NCBI taxonomy): domain Eukaryota; kingdom Metazoa; phylum Echinodermata; class Echinoidea; order Camarodonta; family Strongylocentrotidae; genus Mesocentrotus; species Mesocentrotus franciscanus. The sequence goes on along the minus strand of CP137682.1, from coordinate 16,690,845 downwards.
ATAGGTGGACTGGTTGAATACTCTTAGATGTACATGTAAGCTTGGATATGTCACATTCTCAAGAAACACAAATCGGGACTGATCAAATTTTCACATACTTTAATGATGACAAAAGTTGGTAAGGGTATGAATAATTTAGTTGTTAACTCATTCTATATATATATATAGAAAGACTGCTAAAGTGGGAAGATGAGGGGGCTAATATCAGTACAGTTTTTCTACTGTATGCTTCAATGAGAAGCACGGTGTGTGTTGCAAGGGAAACAAAATAAGTCGTCTTTATAGGCAGATGGTTTCTATATACAGGCGGTCATTAAAGCAAGTTTAATTGTTCACAATTTTTAAAGAAAGTATTAGAAATGCCACTACTTGTAAGCTTCTTTCATACATAGTTTTCATAGTTGGTATATGGTTCATCCTTTTCCCCGTTTTAAATCCTTTTTTTTTCTTCCATAGTTGTAACTTTCAAAATATCTATAATTCTTTTCTTAGCAATTGGATTATCATTAATAATAATTAAAAAAAACCATTAACTGTTTATTCTTTTATTGCATTAAAATTCATTGTCTGTTAATCTAGCTGCCATAGGCAACTGTATTTAAGAAAGTGTTTCAGATTTTCAGAATATTTTACAGCTTGAATGGAGTTGTAAACCATTCCACTACATTGAAGTATTAAAGGTTTAAAGGTACTATGTCCCATTTGCAGGCCAAAAAATTGAAAAGGTTAAATTCCAACGGCATTTGAAAGACAATACTAATTTAGAACTTCCCTAGAAAAAAGGGGGCCTGAAAATGTCTTTAAGTGGGAAAATAACGACTATTAGTTGTTGAATCGACTTAGGAGCTATAGAGCTAGTAAGTAATAGTCTGATTTTTCAGACCATTGGTCATACGTTTTATGCTGCGCAAAGATTCAATCAGTTTAATTTTGGCCATTGCAAGAAGTGGGTTATTGATGTAGACAAATGCTCATGTACCCTTTACAGCTCATTTTATGTATGTTATTACCAAAGATGAAAAAGCCAGTCAGTCACTCAATAGTGTCTGACAGTGAAGTCTAGCAAGTAAACGGGTTTCCTTGCATAATTTGAATATTAGGACACTGCTAACGTTTAAATTTCACAGATAGGACATACATGACATATTCATAATTCCTGCAAAGTTCTACAGAATTTAATGTTGGCTGCAAAAGGGACATAGTATCTTTAATGACATGATTATGTTACAATTTTGAGAAATGAGTCAATTAATGTTTTTTTCTTTTATTCTTCATAAATATATATGTAGAAACACATAAACTAAGATAAAAAGGGTAGTTCTACACTTTTACTTCATATCCCCTTTCCCCCAAAAAAGAAGAAAGAAACTAAAAGATAAAAGTTCACAGCACTCCTTCAACTATGTGAACTTCCATTTGTCACTTTTAACACACTCCCCCATTACCTTTTCTCCATCTAGAGCACCACCTCAGCTACATAACATTTGTCAAAAAAGAAAAACAAAGAAAAGCAAAGAAAACAAGCATGCAAGGCCTCCCATGTAAAGAAATACTTAGTAAAGAGAGCAGTACATGTCCAGGGAAAATCCATTATGAAATCACATTTTTTCTACAAAGGCAAAAAAAAGAAAAGAAGTATAACAAGAATACGATCTTTCAGCAAACAAAAGGAAGGAAAAAAAGTCTTGAAAGCATTGCAAAATAGTAATGACCCTTCATTTCCAAATACCAGCATGAGTCTCTCATGTCTCTGACAAGAACATGGATGGTCTTGTTTTGATTGTCATGGTAACAGAGCCGACAATATTACCGGTATGTCAAAATACTCTTGGATACTAGTCTACAGGCTCTGACATTTGATACTCACTACACAAGGGAAGGGAGGGAGGGGATCTTCGCTTTTCAATACTGTCTATACAAAGTAAGTGTGTTCACCCAAGGCGCTATACTGGGACCACATCTTTTTTCCCCCTTTTTTTTCTCCTTTTTTCCCTTTTTTCATTACCTTTTCAAGTTTAAGCTGCATGTAGGCATGAATCATGAAATGTTGTACCTGACTACTAAAACAGTATGTGTATGCTTGTAAGGAAGCAACCAGGGGACCAGTGGCTGCAATTCCTCTCTGAGAGACTTGCTAAGCCTTATCAAAGGCACTAGTGTATGGACTTGGTTTCAAGCCCAGGATCTCCCGCTTATAAGACTACTGCCGGACCCATGAGCCATCGCACATCCATGAAACTCACTACACAGGGGAAGGGGGGCTTCTTCATTAATGCCTATGAGACAAGTATGTGTGTCCACTCAAGGCCCAATACTGGAACCCTTTTTTTTGTTTCTTTTTGTTACATATCCATGGTTAAAGCTAATCTTGAGCTCTGGTATGGGAATCGTATGTCAAGAGAACAAGGCTATAATTCATTCTGGATTGTTTAAATCCTGCAGTAGATTGTTTGAACCAGTAAAATAAAATCCAGCTCACAAAAACTTGCTGGAAATCATGTTCAATAAAAACCACAACTATCATTTGCACATAGTGACCTGTGTTAAGCACATGGTGTCGGGCCTACTTACCTTGATTTCCTTATCTTTCTATGCTCATTACTCAGCCCCTATACATCTACCAAAATCGTTTGGCCCATGTCATTTATTTGTAATCTTGAACATTCAGTGTAAGTTTTGTTGGATTCTGTGGGGAATTTATTTTCTATCATTAACCAGAACTCAAGTTGAAAAGTCAGAACAGGGCCTGCACTTTCATTCTACATGAGGATGTCAATCCCAATTTTAAGCTCCATCTCGAATCCCAAAATCTAAATCTACGTACATGACATGATTGCACAGATATGTTTTTGGGCTTCTCAGGTTTCACAGGTTTTAAATCGCACAGCTGGGTACAGAGTTACTCGGAGAGGAGGCGCGAGGGTGGCAACGCTTCACGTACGAGCTTGGACGGATCAAAAGAACATGGCGTATGTCATATGACACGCCATTATAAACCACTTCTGATCAAATTTGGAATTGACAGTGGAACACGAGGAGAAATCTGGAACAATCGATGCATTTTCGTCAAGGAAGACTTGTGAAAAGAAGGTCTGACCATGCACTCATACAATCATTGCCCTTTGGATAAGGGCAGAGTTTCGGCAAGTGCAATGAGGAGTTCAGAGCAAAAACAGTCGGATAAAATTTATTTTGTATTTGTTCATTATCTATGATAAGAAATGAATTTACAAAGGAGTATCACCAATTCAGTAGTTAACTGTATAAAACTCCAATCAAAGAAGTCTACCAAAATGTTTTTGAGGCTTACAAAACTGCAGTAGGTTTTAAAGATAAATCCTGTTATGTTCCTACGCATTCTTATCTTATGAATGTGAATGGCGTGTAAGAAGGCCTCCAAGTCTGCTACCCCCAAAGGTGGGATGAGGAATCATTCGATACGTTAGCTTTTATCCTCGATTACAGCAAAAACACCAGTTTTTGAAGATAAACCTTGTTATTTTCCTATGTATTCTTATCTTTCGAGTGTGAAAGGGTGTAATAAGACCTCCAAACCTACTAAACCCCCTCCCAAAGGTGGGATGAGGAATCATTCAATACATTAACTTTTATCCTTGATTACATCTAAAACACCAGGTTTTTAAAGATAAACCCGGTTATGTTCCTACGCATTCTTATCTTGCGAGTGTAAAAGGGGTGTAATAAGACCTCCAAACCTGCTAAACCCCCTCCCAAAGGTGGGATCAGGGATCATTCGATACTTTAGCTTTTATCCTTGATGACAGCTAAAACACAAGAACTGAAATTTACATCCAGCAAATCCTCCCTCTGAAGAAACAAGTGGAAAAAAATGTTCCCCTTGGAATGCACGCTTAGGGGGAGATTCATTCAAGCTTAAAGGCAAAACCATTGCCAAGGCTGTAGGTAACATCATGTTCTAAATGTTTTCTGCGTTTTATGCTGTGAGAACAACCTCCCTCAATGTTCATTGATAATGACTTCTCCTTTTTCTAACACTGAAATTACTCTTTACTCTGTCTCTCACAGACAACCAGATGTTTATGTGACTTCTGACCATGGTGAACGGAGATAAAGCAATGCATTATGGGTAAAATTTTGTTTATGAAAGAATGGCTTGGCAATACTTTACCTCCTAGCCAACTTAACTTTTACATTTTTCCTGTCTCTTTGATTTAACTACGGCAAGCATGAAGTATAAGTACACCACAGTATGAAGATTAGAACTTTGTCACAACATAAAAGCTTCATACGCATGACCTGATAAAGTGATACAAACCTTAATTAATCTGATCAGACATCACATGTCATAAACAATTCATCCATTACCTCATAGATGACCTATTACAAAGGATTAGGGAGCTGGGGAGCATTAGAGCTATAAATTTGATTGAATTTACATCAAATCCAAGGATTCTAGATTCATCCTGCACCCCTAAAGGTTGTCAGCCCCCATCTTAGCATCTAACGTTGTTCAATATCCAAAGGCGCTTACATGCGCGAGACAGAATGTCGCTTCTTTTCACGCTCAGACGAGTCACAGAATGTCAGCATGTTTGGAATTCTTTTTTTCATTCTCCTTGCGCTTTGGAAGTAGGTCTTTCTTTCCCCTTGCCCCACATCCTTTTGCACAACGAGTAAATTGCTGTTGACGTCAAATCTCAGAGATCGCCGCGTCTCGTCCCAGCCATAATTTGTTTTCGCGGCCAATGGTCTCTGAAGAACGGTAATCCAATAGCCCAATTCTATACTCTCATTAATCATTGATCACCCTTTCCCCCAAGGATGTAATTAATATAAATTCTTGATTTCTTCCACAAGGCTAGTCCAACGCGCATGAATAAAAAAAAAAGAATCCTTTTTGAAAGAATTTAACCAATCTGGGAGTGTGGTAATCTCATGCTTTGAACATAGTTAATTAGATGTGTATGTGACACGAACAGTAATTTTAGTGAGTACCTAGACAATGAGTATGATATTTTATTAAAAAAAAACTACAACAACAACAACAATGATATATACCAGGAGGAGGAAAATTTGAACTTGTATCTGAGTCCTATGTATGAATTTACTCAATATTTCCCTGGAATATTGCCCAGGAATATTCCCCCCTGCAAGGTTTGTTTGAAAGGCAGATTTCAACACTGCACAAAGTTAACTGGGTGGGTACGTGACACAAACAGTATTTTAGTGAATACCAAGACAACGAGTATCATATTTGATTTAAAAAAAAACTTAACAATGATATATACCAAGAGGAGGAAAATTTGAACTCCTATGAATGAACTTACTCAATTTTTGTTCGAAATTAAGGCAAATTTCATACACGTTTTCTAGAAGAGCTAAGATTGTACCGAAGGGTAGAATGGGTGAAGACACACAAAGATTCCTCATCCATTCATGCTGGAATTGCAGGAGCCCGTTTCCCCAAGCCCCCCTGCGGCTGAGTTAAGACATTAGCTTTTCATTGTATTATCTTATGGTATAATTTATTGCTGCTGTGTTTTGTTTGTTTGTTTTGTTTTTTAGTTTTTGTTTGACTGTTTGATTGTTATGATTGTTTGTAAAAATATGATTATGAATGATCCATAAAACATTTAAAAAAAATTATTTAAAAAAAAAAAAAAAAAAAAGTTTCCTCATCAACCTATTTCAAACTACAACCTCTCACCACTGTGACTAACAAAGTCACAAAGTAACCAGTACTCAAAACATGTACAAGATGTTTTGATGTCCAGTGGTTGAAAATGACTGCATTGGAAATCCAAGTCAAATCCCAATTCAAAATATTTTTCCGGAAATGGACGATTGCACAAACATCATAGATGACTTTCCAAGATTCGCTTACACCTAGGGGAAAAAGTGGAACTGATTTTGAGGAAGAAAAAAACAACTTTTATTTCCATGACCCCACAAATCAAACCAAATGATCGCTGAATTAGGAAAAGAGAAGTCTCATGATAAGACTGGGAGCAGGAAATACACAAGGGCGCTACCTATTTGTCTCCTGAATGAATATTGGCAAGTTTTCCACCAGCATCCATCATTATGTTGCCTACTAAAATCCTAGCCAGTGTCCATGCGTATGGGCATAATGGATGGTACACCAGGGAGTGGACTTACACCGAAAGCATGATAAAACCAGATGAAATCGGAGCTGAGCAAAGATTTCACCAAGTCCCTAGGTAGCACGAGTATAGTCTTTGATGGAAGGTGGTCTGCTTAATATATCGCATCTGTGGTGTAATTGCTAACCACAACGGGCATGGCAGAGATTGAAATCCAATCGGGTAGACATTTGAAAAGGAAACAATGAATAAATCAGGACAAATCACCACCCATTGATCAGGAGGCGATTGTTAGGAGAACCAGGGATTCTGGCAGGAACCAGACAAGTGTTCTCTGCAGGAACTTCCGGTACCGGTAGCCTGTTTCTTGTTGCTGCTGGCTTTGTGATCGCAACAAAACAAATGGAAACAGTAAACTCACTGAGATAAATTGGTTCTTAGTTACTATACAAGGAGTAATGAATGAGCTCTTGGGCAGAACTCATTGCAAAACCAGAAACTTGCCTGTATGAAACTTTTACGACATATTAAAGTTTCTTGCTGAGTAAATACTCTCCATTACTATGTCCCTTTTGCAGCCAACATCAAATTCTGTAGAACATTGCAGGAATCATTAATATGTCATGTATGTCCAATCTGTGAAATTTAAGCGTTAGTTAGCAACGTCCTAGTATTCAAATTATGCAAGGAAACCTGTTTACTTTCTAGACTTTACTGTCAGACACTATTGAGTGAGTGGTAATAAAATACATAGAATGAGCTGTAACAGGTACATGCAGCATTTGTCTACATCAATAACCCACTTCTTGTAATGCCCAAAATTAAACTGATTGAATCTTTGCGTAGCACAAAACATACGACCATTCGGTACATGGGTCTGAAAATCAGACTATTTAAACTTAAACATAAGTGAATGCAATCACTTATGTCGATTTGACAACTAATCGTTATTTTCCCACAAAAAGACATTTTCCAGCCCTTTCGTTTTGAAGGAAGTTCTAAATCAGTATTATCTTTCAAATGCCATTGGAATTTAACCTTTTCATTTTTTTGGCCTGCAAATGGGACATACATGTAGTACCTTTAACAATATGTAAAAGTTTCATGATGCAAAAGTGTGTGGTTTACAGTAGACAGTTCTCTGCTTGTTAGGGCTCTAGGCTATCCCCCACCCCTCCAACAAAAAAACAACAATAAAATTTGGACTGCCTCAACAATCACCTTCAGGATCCAAAAAGAAGGTTCATCAGATCCTAAAATACTGGTAGACGGGGTGTGTGCTTTCTTGGAAATCAATGCTTTCTACACCTGTATTTCTTTATCCCATGCACTTTTGTCTAACAGAAAAATTCTCTCCCATCAACCCCCCCCCCCAAAAAAAAAACAACAACAACGTTACAACAACAACATCAACAAAAAAATACAAAAACAAACACAGGAACCATGATAGCAATGTTTTTTGTTAATTTTTGTCTGTGATATGCCTTGCAGCATATAAATGTACTTCATTCTTTGAAACAAACATATAGCTGGTTTACTAGGATTCATATATATCTCTTTCATTTTTCCATATGAAATACATGTACAATGATTAATACTACATGAACCAATTTCCTACATTTATGAATATATGCTACCTGCATCGCAAAAATTTACATACACGAATTACAAATTTTGCAATACACTTTTGTATCTGTAATTCTGTATGAATTATTAATTTATCAGTTTAATTTTCATTCTGTACAACCTTGGATCAGTCTAGAAATCAAATGGATGAATGTATGGAGGCTATTGAACAATCACATCCTACACCTTTACATCTGGATGAAATATTAATATACCTTGGGAGATCAAAATATCAAAGGGGAAGTGCATCATGATTTAATTTAATACATTTATGTGAGGTAAAACTCTTAATTTTGTATCCTTTATTGGCTTTTCCTCAAACTTTCACGAACCATTTTCTCTCCTACATGTAGTTCTGCTTTCATTCACACTAGCATAATACTTATGGGACTTAGCTCACCCTTTCATACATGCACATCTTGTGAGGTTGAAACCGTCATGTCCGACGATCAATTCATCACGTGGTATGCACACTTCCGAGACTCTGTTTCTCGGGAGACGTGGCATTTGTCTCCAATTGCTTTCAGATAAATGGGTCACCATGAAGAATTGTGATTTCTAATACAAACTTTCTTGTAAGGGATATTGCACGTGAGGCTGATGAGACAGAGTCAACGATCTACTTGAACCTTTATGGATCTAGATCAGACAGGCTTGTTCAGATATGGCGCGGTAAACTGCAACCGGCTTTTATTGAACGTTTAAATAAATGGCAGCTGCGTTTGAATAAATGGCAGCTGCGTGTAAATAAATGGCAGCTGCGTGTAAATAAATGGCAGCTGCGTGTAAATAAATGGCAGCTGCGTGTAAATAAATGGCAGCTGCGTTTAAATAAATGGCAGCTGCGTTTAAATAAATGGCAGCTGCGTGTAAATAAATGGCAGCTGCGTGTAAATAAATGGCAGCTGCGTGTAAATAAATGGCAGCAGCGTGTAAATAAATGGCAGCTGCGCGCAACAAAGGACTTGCACGTATTTAATGAGCTCTGTGTTTCAATATGAGCTTCGGAAATGTGAAGCGTATCACATATTAAGTCATTATAAAATTAAAAAACGCCCCGGATTTGCCGCGCATATCTGAACGAGCCTTCAGAGGCGCTTGACATTGTACGGGAGTTCCTAACGAAGCAAAAATCGGGTTGAAATATGTGGAGCCTGCAAAAAAATACATCAGCATGGGCAGTGATAGGCAGTGAATGAGCACACGGAAACTGGAAAAGAAAAAAAAGATCTGGATCTTCCTTATTTACTTTACATGTACATAGAATTCGCCACAAAGAAATATATATATATACATGAATGTAAAATCTTCCACTTATACAAAGTCAAAATAAGGCTCCAGTAAAAAAGATGTAAGTTCCCTGATTATTAACATCAGCGTAACAATTTTTTTTTTTTACATGAGCACTATATTTGACTTCTATTTCTACAGCAAAAAAAAGGTGAGTTTGTCTGGGGAAAACTGTTACTCCTACAATCAATTTTTCTCCCTCCAGAGGTCAATCACTTAACGCTTTCGTAGCTGTTCTGCTTGCATACGTGTAGATGCACATGTACACTTGCTTTCTTAGACCCCTGTTACACATACCTCTGAAAGTGGACTGAGGCCCCTTCCGGAGGCGGCTCGACGTATGTGTAACATCAACTTTTTTGAAAAGCCGGACTGAGGCCGGACTGAGGCCCCCTCAATCCAGTCCACCTCCGGATGTGGTACGAAGCCAGCCCGAGTCCGGACTCAGTCCCGCAATCAGTAGGTGTAACACGGTAACACCAAAGTGGACACGGCGCCAGCTTATAAGCGGAAGTGACGTGACCTGTCATCATATATCAACATTACATCAGGCGCGCTTTGCCATCTGGAGTGCGCCCCAACATCAGCTCGTGAAAAGGCGACGTGATGCGGGCCTATGTGTAGACACAAAATTGCGGGCCCGAGATATGTGTAACAGGCGTTCGATGATCTCGAGGCGGCTTCAAATTGCAGGCGTGAGGCCGCCTCCAGGGCCGGCTTTAAAAACCGATGCATGTGTAACAGGGGCCTACATGTAAGTATCCGGAATAAAATGAATAACCAATAGACTGTGTTATTACATTAAGCACATCTGAGAGCACAGTCAACTTTGATGTGCCGAGAAAAGAAGAGGGAAACATGAAGAAAGTGGGAAAGATCAATGTTGCGGATTAAAGAGAAGGTTGAGTTCTGGGAAGAGGTGAAAAATAATTTGTGAGCGTTATCATTGTATTATGCAAGTGTGGAAGAACATCAGATAAAAAAATGTTCCCCGAAAAGCATGGATCTTCAAATGCCTTAATATTCTAAATATGGCATGTAACATCATAAAAATCGGACGGATTTTTATGCCACATGTTCGTGTAGTCCCATATACATCTTTCTGTGTACAGTGCTTGTAACTTTACCAAGACTGGGCCAAATTTCTTATCATTTTGATGATTCCAGAACCTTGCAGTATAAACCAATACTAATATGCTAGATGATCAACCTTTTCTTTCACAATGCGATCGCATGACCAGAACTCAACTTTATCTTTAAATGGCACAACCTCCACAGAAGATGGTATGACATGTACATATCCATGCCTTGACGACGATTGCTGCATGGTCGATTTTTAACGATGATCAAATTCTTTCAACTCTAGACCGGCAATTAATCCTGACCTTCAACATGACATAAAGCCGAATTGCCCAGCCTTGTAATTTGTTGGTGGAGTGTGGTCGGAGCGATAAAGACTATATTCATAAAGCATCAATTTTCTAACCGTGGATTTCAATACAGCTGTGGTTGGATATATGCTGATATTGACTTGGATCAGCTCAAGCTTTTATTAATCTCTGAGTTATTCCAAAATCCCAAAATAACTCCTGAATCATGATCACATCTACTTGAAAAAAATCAACTTAAGACAATTTTAATGGCCTGGCATACTTGTCCCCTTTCAAAATGTGCAAAAATTATAATGATATGTAATCTTTGAAAGCTTCCATGGTGATGATAGATTTGAGCGGGGTTTGCAGTTTACACAACTTCGACAGGGTGTACCTATCGTCTTCAGGGAAAAAAAATTAATAAAATGACATATTACATAATCCGAACGTAATTTCTATGGGACTTACAATAGGGTATTGAAATTGTCCTTTGGTTGATTTGTCGAAAATAGTTGCCGTCATGTTCTGTGAACGAAAAAAGGAATTTTTACACCGAGTCTGCTCTTGATTGAGTCAGTCTTTTAATAGTCTGCAGGTACAGACTCTAATTTGACACTCTACCACAATTCCTAAAGCATTGAGCAGAGCCTTGATAGGTCAGTCTCTGGCTGTGTCAGGAGTACCTTAAGTACAGAGCCTAGTGAAGTCTCATATTGCGGAAACTGGTACGCACGACTGACAAGGATTTGTGCCTGCCAACTCCGTCTTTTAACTCTTTATCCTCTTTAGACAACTAATAGAACAAACATTGGACCGTCAAAGTCGACCTTTGTCTCGTATACAATGAGTATGTATTGTGAAATATACTGGATAAAAAGGGCCAGTCCAAACATTTCGACCTATAGCAAAACAAATGGTGTCAACTGCAGCGTGTTTATCATAAACATGAAGTCATCCAACCTGCATTTCCCAAGGCACGTTTTAAACAAGTGCATCAATTTCAGTTTCATTTAACAGGCGTTCCTGTACACAATCTCCATCACCTTTCAAAAAGTACAAAGAATAGCATGAAACACGATCAAAACAACCTTTGAGTTTGAAACAAGAGCCAACCAGCATGGCATTAAAAGGGGCCAAAGTTTCTGGAATAGTAAGAGTTGAAGCGATTTGGTCGGCGTGAAAAGGCTCGAGGTACAAGTCCTGAATTTCAAGTTGATAATCTAGCCAAAAGCTTTGGCCTGGTTCCATCTACACATCGACCTTTCAAAGTAAGAGCAAGGGACGATTCCAACCCCTCATTTCAAAGTGCTACCCAAGCAATTGCCCTGAAATGATTTCTTATGACTGTCCATCGAATACTCACCGGAAAGAAAACCTTTAGTCACTTTAAGAACCCTGCCAGATTCCGTCAATAATGCATAGATTTCCAGTCACTTCTCAATCTTGTTTTCTCACAGATGACCAGTGTTTTCACTAAACAAGTGTAATACTATTAACTCAAATGGACAAAACCTTTTGCATGTACTATATGACACAAGCAAGCATCCATTTTCTTAAATTTGTGAAAAATTTGAATGTACTGTGAAAAGGTATAAAGGAGGAAAATTATTAAATAATTTTTTCAAAGATAGAATACCATGCCAACTTGTCGTTTTGTGAAGATCAATGCTTATCAATACAAAACAAATTAAATATCCACCCCAAGTAATTTGATGAACATGGTGGTTGATCAGTTCGATGCATTTTAAGATAACAAGTGCTTCACTTTGTTTTCCATAGTCTATCCATGCATATAGCATTTAATAACCTGAGTAGATACCTGACACAATAGAATCAATAAATTCCCATAATACTAAAGCACATCTAGTAAATCTTGATTTCAAGGTCTGCAAAAGGATTTGAAGCCTTTGATAATTTCACAATATTAGGTGTTCATACACTGACGATATTTTCATCAAATCCTCTTTTTTTCTGAGCAAACACCTGGATCCCATGTCATAAAACTTATCATTGGTGGTAACTTTGCCATCAATGGTAATTTCCATGGAATACTTGATTTTGATTGGCTGTTGAGCAATGTTACCATGGTCCTGTAGTTACCATTGATGGCAGAGTTACCATTAATGGTAAGTTTTATGCAACAGGTCCCTCTAGTGCTCTCTAAATGCACTCTTTATTCCCAAGATTTTTTCGATCTCTATCAGTCGGTGAAATGAGACCACACTAAATCAATCTCCCACAACTCGATACGTTTTTTTCTATGACCATCTCCTGTTTTGTCCCATCGTCCTTTCCCCTTGTCAGCCAACTTTATGGTCTCAAAACCCATTCTTATATGTGAGACAAGACAGCTACTCAATTAGCCCGAGTACAATTAAGCTTTACCACAACTTAATAGCACTTTACTTCCTTCCTCTCTCCCTACTTCATTCTTTCACTCTTTCAATGTCTGTATTCTTTTGGCAAATTCAGTTTCTTTTGTTTGTACTTCACTTTCTCTCTCTCATATTTTATCAACATCAAGAAGTTCACACTTTGATCCTCTGTTGCATATCCCTCCTCTCCTCTGCTTCCCCTGTCTGTTCTTTTGTTCTTCTATCCATCTTTTCTCCTTATTTTCCCCCTCTCTCATCATCATCAGGACATACTTTTGAAATAATAATAATAATGATGACACTATTTTAATATCTGTATTCTTCTGGCATAATAACTTTCTTTGTTGTATTCACTTCCTCACTCTTCTTTTCTTTATTCCTTCTGAGTTCTCTCTCTTCCCTCTCTCTCTCTCTCTGCATTTCTTTCCCTCTTATATTTCATCAACCTCCACAAGTTCACACTCTAATCCTTCCTCTTCTTAATCACTTGTTCTCCCTCCTCTTTTTCTGCTTCCTCTTTCTGTTTAGTTCTTCTATCTATCTTTTCTCCTATCTTTTCCCCCCCTCTCTCTCTCATTATTGTGTGCATATTTTTACCTGAGTACTGATGCAGGCATCATTTGTCCTTCTGAAGCTGCTTCGATCGTCGACTGCCACGTGTTTGTTGAGTTCGGTATTACAAAGCCAAATTCAAAAAACCATTCTGCATGGAAAGAAAAAAGAAAAGGAAAACAAAGAATAAGGTAATAGCATCTCTTTCAACGGTTGTATACTTGCGACAAGTTGCCATAGGCTAATTTCCTACATTAACCAAATTCCTAACTTTAACCATTGGACCAAACATTATACATGTACCTAACCCTAACGCTTACCTTAAAGTGATACTGAACTGATAAACTTTCTGCCCTAGCATACTGTTCATTGCACACTGCAATCTTATGGTCAACTTGGGAAAGAGCATAACCCAATACTAAGCTTTCACTTCGTAGACAGAGGACTCGATGCAAGAACCAACAATGCAGCTAGGGAAGTAACGAGTTACGGGACCATACTGCTACAGCTGACCTGAGAAGGCGCTAGAGGGGATTTTATGGTAGTGCTTCTAGTACAGTATGGCTTTAAATCCAAATCCAAACCCACCCTAAGGTCATTGCAACCATAGCCTACCGGTAACACAAACCCTATACTATTGTTTAATTAAAGCTTGAAGCAATTAACTGTCATCATAGCAAATATCCAACCACCATGTGGTTCAGGATACTTTTTCCTCTGATATTGCCATCTTGGAAATTCTTCTCTGCACAGGCAAGAGATAACAATATTAAATATCCAATGAAAGTCATAAGAAGAATAAACACATATTTGTCACAGGGAGTGTAAGATAGAATATGAACAAAGAATCACCTCCCCTTGCCTCAATTATTAACAACAAAAGGAACGGGAGAAAAATGGGATATACACATTTCAAATATTAGATGGAAATAGTAAATGAAATATGCAGTGCCCCTAAAACAATCTTTATTATATTTACATCTACTTTCATAAAGCTCTCCCCTCCCATCTTTTCTATGATTCTAATATCAAAATTTGTTTGCAAATGGAAGACACCTTCCCATATTTCCCATTCCAAGAGCGCAAAAAGCCAACCACCTGAAACAAATAAGAGAAAAATGGGACGGAATTGATGCATGGAATCAGGTACATCCATAAGCGCTTAATCGAATCACTCCCGCTCGGGGGAATATCGCTTGCTTCCTAATTTGTTGCTGAGCTTGCACTCTAATAAGATTACATCGCATTCACAAAGATTTACGGAGTAGTTTCATATTGCAGTCTTCAAGGCGAATCGTGTTATCTTTAATATATAGCATTCAGGGAAGTTCGGCACTGGGGCTAAGTTGGCATCGTGTAAAGATCAGGTTTCAAGAGGTAAAGGATGGCTAATTGTCAGACCTTTAAAATATTGAATTTTTGATCATTGTCAATAACTCTAATTAGTTTAATTACACGCTCCTATCTAATAAATCTTGAAAGTGGTATTCCATTGAAAGGCGCTGATGACATTGAGAAATACTGAATATGCCATCCATGATTCACCTGGGAAAGACTTAGTTATAAGCAATATGGATTATGTCTGTCTTAAGCTGAGCCTGCTGAGGTGTGAAAGTACCTGTACATGCATGTACATGTAGGTAGGAGGTCACAAGAGCAGAGGTACTGAAGAAGACACCAAATTCCATGCTATTTTTTAAAACAAATACTTGGTATCCATTCAAACTCTGCTGGCTAACTTGGCCTTGCTTTTCAGAAGGATCCCATTGGCCCTGGTATGTAGCCAACATTCTTTCTTTCTTTCAATTCAAGATTTTCTCAACATTGACCAGGCATTAAGCCTGAACTTGAACAACAAAATTAATATCTTATTGGCTAGCTTCAAAAATTGAGAAGCAAAAAATAAAATCATTAAACACATAAAAAAACAACAAAAACATGGGAACAGAGAGTGATTTAGTTTCTTGAATGCCTCCCCCCCCCCCAACAAAAAAAAAAACTTCACAAGAAAAAAATTAAAGTTGCTGCAAATAAATCTCAATTTCTCTATGATGCAAAAGCAATACAAATGTGCCACAAAAAAGAGATTTTTACACAGTTTTGAATCAGAAATATATTCCTACATGTAGTGTATATTCCAAGTTAAAAATGAAATAAAATAAAACATACAGATCTCCATGACAAACATCTCAAAAAATGATTTCAATTTGAAGTTTGAATAATAAGTGTAAATGAATAATTTAGATGGGTAACATAGTGTGGTGCAGGAGTTTCACAGTATATATATATCATCTGCTGAGTACCAGAAGGGAGTTAATTCATATACTTTAACATAGCTTTATTGCCTTTCTGGCTCTGTTTACCAGTAGCATTCTAGGGGGTGGGGCAAATTTCTTCAAGCCCCCTCCCATTTTAATAATAATAACAATAATAATAACAATAATAATAATAATCTTTTAAAGTCCACTCCAAATTTTATTAAGCTAAACTGAAAATGGAAATTCTTTTTGCCCAATTGATCGTGAGCCCGGCAGCCACTGAGCAGCGCCAGATCGACATTGCTCTATCCCCTTATTGTTGAACGGCAAACAAGGTAGCAGCAACTCCCATCTTAAAGGGGTTCGAACCCACGACCTCCCGGATGTGAGGTGGACGCTCTACTGACTGAGCCAACACACACGGTATTTCACAAGGCACATGTATAAAAATTGAATCTGAATTGAATTGATTCACCACATTCCTATAAACATGCAAACTTGCAAGGTCACAAAGAAAACAATAGCAGATTTCATGGATGCAAGAACCCCCTAAGCCCTCTAAATCCCCCAATATCATTCTTCTACAACCGCTCCTGCGTTATGCCATCAGCTCTATCATCAAGGTGTAATAGTCGGTGTGGACTCGCTGGCACGCATCTCATAAATGCATACTGGTATGTATTATCAAATTTGTGTGATGTCGGATAATTGGATGATAAACAAGTCATTCCTTTTGCCGAGTCTAATCAGCAATATCTGCTTATTGGCAAAGCTGCAATAATAGCGACTGTCATTGCAATGTTTAAATTGATGATATCGTCAGCTCGGGGTGGGAAGGGTGTAACTCATGATTAAACACAGAGTTTACACCCTTCTGGCTCTCAACAGATAGCATCATCGCTAGACCGAAGTGAAATTGAAAAGTATAATGTACACCAACCGCCACTTTGACTTCTTCATATGAATCATGTTTGGCAAAAGTAATACAACGTAAATTATTAAGCTGATAAAAAGAAAAAAAGGATTAGATGTTCATAGGATCACTCTGTAAAAGGGGAGAAGAAAGAAATACAAGTACACCCCTGGAGCATCATGAGAAAAATGATCCAACAATTTATAAGAAGAAGAAATGCCAAACAAAGCAGTAATTGTCTGGAAAGTTTTTCAAATTACAGTCCTCTTTTTTAAGGACAATCACGTCCTCTTTTTAAGGACAATTAATTTCTGGAGTAAGTTTTTTAAATAGGATAGGATATTTCACTTTACTTGAACGAGAAACTATCATCTATTACTCGAATGCCCGAAGGCTTCAAAAGCTTTGTTCACACCTGACGCATTAAGCTGCACCAAAAATAGCATACACATGTAGGCAAAAATAATGTCTGTTTGGAGCCAGAAGGGCATTAACTCTGTGTTAAAAAGTATAATGTGTTAACGACTTTCTGGCTCTAAACAGACATTATTTAATCTTTTTTGACATGTAAATGCATTGGAAGACAGATCAACAAAAGTATTTATATCCATAACAAAGGCACCTAAGCATGCACGTACTAACTTTGGGTGTTATTTTTAAGAAAGAGAATTTTAAAATTGTGCACTTTGCTCCTGTCTTTTTATTTTGATGCTGCAATTTTTTTGGGGGGAGGCAGTTTAGCCTGTCATGTGTGATAGAGGCTCGACTACGTGTTCGGAAAATTTTCTCGGCAGATGATATCTGGGGGGTGTTTCACAAAGACTAAGATCGACTTTAAGTTGGACTTTAGTATAACAGGCCATTCGTGCCATTGTTTGCTCTCACCATTATGATATTTAGATAATATTTTTTCCTTCAATAATGAATTATCAAAAAATGTAAGTTTTGTAGATTTTTTACCATGATTTGTACGTCCCTTGAGAGACCAATACCAGTAAATGATGACAGCAAATGATGGCATGAACGGCCTGCTATACTTAAGTCCAACTTAAAGTCGATTTTAGTCTTTGTGAAACACCCCCTTGGACTTCAATTTCCTAGACTATTATTCCTCATCACGCCAACTGGACACGGCACCGGGTGATGGAACTGAAACACGACACTACACGATGATAATCATCGTGATGTTGAATTCTGATGGCATCTCTAATCCTGCTACTGCAAGGTAATAGGAGCATGAGCGTTTAAATGCAGCATCTCGTTAGCTCTTCCACTAGCAAACAGGGGTGCCTGCTGAGAGCGAGAAGGGCGTTAACAAATAGTGTTTTAATAAGAGTTAACACCCTCCTGGCTCTAAGAGATGAGAAGCAGATGAGGAGCTGCAAGAGCCAGTCCATATTACATGATGAATATTAGGAATACAGGATGAAATTTTCCCACAACACACTCCAAACATAAGGCAAATTAAATGTCCATTAAACATTCACCGGTAGGCTTTTCCTTTGGAGATGGAAAAGGCTTGGAAAATATGCTTATTTCAAGTCATGCCCAAGTTGGCCTCAAAGACCAATGCTGACTTGTCAACGGAAATCTTTGTAAGGCTCCGGTTTCATGACACTATACAATGCACCAGCCTGTATTTCTCATTAGTTAATGCGGGTCTTAAAGATGGGCTCCACATGAACCCCAACACAGTTTTCAATTTTGTTTCAGTGTATTCCGTCTCTCTTTAAAAAAAAATTGTGGCCCACCCCCCCTTCCCTAGCGCCCGCCCCATCTGTTTTTTTCATCAGTTCAAACATGTTTATACTTTAGAAGTTTAGATAGATACAGATCTCGTCTTAAAGATGGACTCCAAGACTGGTTAATCACAGTCTAGACAGTTTTGCTTTTTACTGGATCCCGATTGCTTTTTCCCCCCAAGAATAATCCCCCCCACCCCCCCGCAGAAGAGGCAAAGTAGAAAAACGGCTTAGGTGTATCAGAAGATTACACGAGCATTGATGCCAGATGTACATGTACGTGAACTATTTTCAAACACAGGGCTAGTCTCCTATCAATAACTTGGTAACAATAACAATAAAATCAGTTCGATCTTTTCAGAATCCATGTGTTCATATCTAATGAAGACAACTGGCACACATGTGGGGTGTCACACTGTGCATGTATCCACACAAATGTACAGTACACGTCTCAATGCAGAGGTGCAGTATCTGAAGTAACAGGGTCTGAATATTATTTGGAAAAAAAAACTATACAAAAATAATCTGAATATCATTCAGTGAAACCAGAACTGTATAAGAAGGAAACTTCTGTAAGTTTTGAGTAATTTAGATGTCTAAAAGTTTTGTGCCTCAAATTAATTTGATCATTATACAAGGCTATTGTCACAAAAAACAGCAAATAACTAGCAAAGAATTCTGCTTTTACTATCATGGTTCCTCAAGGAACCTGTACGCTTCATAAAAGTTATCTTTAAATTTGCTGCCCTTTTACAATTTTGTCTGAGCTTAAAAACTAGTACTGTCCAACTAAAAACAAGTGAAACGCTCTCGGCGGTCTCGCCTGCATTACGCAATTCGGCATTACGCAATTCGATATGATGAAAAGTTGAGGTTGGGACATTATTTTTATAGGCGGGGTGGCCCATTTGCAGACCCCCGAAAATGAAATCCTCTGAATATAATAAGCATTTTGAAGTGAATATTGATTATGAATCATCAGAATAATTATTTACTGTATCATAAGAATACAATATAATGAGATTTAGTGTATGGGTAAGACTACAAATGTTTCAATGCTTGTCAGTAATTTACAAATAAAGTTATCTAATAAACTTTTTAAGAAAAGAGGATTTTTCAGCACTTTGTGTAAAAACAATTGGAAGGTAGAACCCATCTACATCACATCACGTCTCATTAGCATAATGAGAACATTATTATGAGATATACTCCAATATATATTATCCAAACATCAATATTGTCACCTAGCTGTAACTGATCATGTACATACTAGGCCTGGGATCGAATACTAAAATTACTATTAGAATATTCATGGGAAAGTACTCGAATGATTTGAATATTTACTTTCATGAAATATGAAAAAATAACAACAATTTATTTATTAATTCTCATATTAAATTTTGATAACATAATCCAAGTCTACTGACCTAAAATGACCTTTGACCTTGACTTTGTGACCTGGAATTTGTGTCACATGATTTGTGATACTTGATAGCCCTTGGGTACAAGTTTCATGGAATTTGAACAAACACTTTTGAAATTATGCTAAAATTTCAAAATCTTGATGTTGATGCCACAACAAAGTCTAAGTTTCCAGACCTGAAATGACATTTGACCTTTACTTTGTCACCTAAAAGACTAATAACATGATTGGTGATACTTGATAACCCTTATGTTCAAGTTTCATGGAATAGGAATGTATACTTTCAAAATTATGATAACAATTAAAAAATCTTAGCCTGATGCCACAACATAGTTAAGTTTGTTGACCTGAAATGACCTTTGACCTTGACCTAGTGGGCTGAAATTCTACTCACATGATTGGGGATACTTGATAACCCTTTAGTCTAAGTTTCATTGAATAAGAACTTATACTTTCAAAATTATATTACAAATTCAAAAACTTAACCTCAGGTTAAGTTTTTGATGATGATGCCACAACATAGTCTAAGTTTGTTGACCTGAAATGACCTTTGACCTTGACTTTGTGACCTGAAATTTTCCTCACATGATTGGGGATACTTGATAACCCTTTAGTCCAAGTTTCATTTAATAGGACCTTATACTTTCAAAATTATATTAACAATTCAAAAACTTAACCTTAGATTAAGTTTTGATGTTGACGCTGTCGCCGCCGTCACCGGAAAAGCGGCGCCTATGTCTCGCTTTTTGCTACGCAGGCGAGACAAAAATCATGATTATTTGTTCCTTGGTATTTTTGTAAACTGTATTATTCATTATTTGTTAATGTTGTTGTCATGATAATCATTTGTTGCTTCTTATTTTCCTAAATAGGAGTTTTTGTTAATGTGTACACTTATGTATTGTTCATGCTTGTATTGACTTATAGGTCATTAATTGTGCGCCATATAAGTACATAATTATCTTTATTATGATCACTATTCTACAAAACTTTATATCAAAGAATGCAGTATAAAAATGTGTAGGTATTAAATAGGTATGCCTTAGCTCCGATCACCTCTCTTGAAATTCATAACTACATGTAATTTCTTCAAACATATACACGGACACGTACATTGTACTTGAACTTTACATTGTACAGAGAACACTTGAAAACACTCGTAGTGAAGCATGCAGCATTATCATGTACATATAATACCTCTCATAATCATGCAAACATTTTGAAGATAATTGCTAGAATGCAAACAGTTATCAACCTCCCCCGACGAATGTGCAAAGGTCAAGCCCGAACACACAAAAAAAACAATGGCTGAAGGCCGGTCCCTCCCCTCCTCTTAATCTGAAACTCGAAACGAGCAATTTACGTCTAATAACACGAGGGGTGAGCCCCATTAGGGAGAAGGAGAACACGGAAATGAAGTGCCCTAGCACCACATGCCGTTTCCGTTTCTGAAAAAGGTCAGTATGTTGGTCGCCAGGACACTTTTGGGCAAATTGCAGAGAATGAGGCAAGCAAAGAGAATATAGAGTCCAAGCTAATTTGGCTTCAGTCCCATTAACATGTAGTGCACTCAAGTACATGTGAAATTAATGAGAATTAGCACCATCCAAGAATCATGAGAAACTTCATATTGAATTCTAAAACACTCGATTTTATCCATGCACTAACGATCATTGTCTGCTGAGAGCAAAAAGGGCATTAAACTTATATACTTTTACATGCACATTTACAATTAAGGCCCTCCTCGCTCTCAGCAGCTCAAAATGGTGAAATGGGTTCATAAGTGGGTTTGTATTCTCTGTAGGTATTCTGGCCCGACATGTGTTGATTCCCAGATTTGTCACGTTTTTGATACCCTTCACACCATTTGAATGCTATGCGCCTGTGATGAAAAAAAATACCCTTTTTACAGGTTTTCGTGTCAGCAGATGATATGCACAGGCCTCAATGAGACATACATGTACCCCCTAGCTGAGAGCTGGGGGTATGCAAGCTCAGCCAAGGTTGTCTGTTTGATACCTGAACAATGGGGAACAAGAATACTAATCAAAAAGAAAAGGTCACAGGCAAATAGCTGGGATAATTGAGAGTAAATTTCCGAGCGCAGAGAGACCTTCCTCTCGCTAATTACAGCACACATCTATTGGGTCCAAATGCATCCTCGCCAGAGAGAAATGGGTGAAATCAATGCGAATCTATGTATAATGGTACATATAGGTAGAGAAATCACTAGAAAAGTAGACTCCCACCATGAGAGGGTGTGCATTTGTATCGTTCAGTGGCCATTATTTGCAGTAAGTCTCCAATCCCGCTGTATCGAGTCCAATTAACATAATTACAAGTGGTTGAACATAAAGTGGTGACCATGATCAAACCCATCTAAAGAGAGAGAAAAAAATACTCTTTGTTGATTTTGGAACAGGATGAAATATATATGGCAGCGAGCAGCCACTGCAGGGATACTAAGAGGTAATCTTGATATTTATCTATTTTGTTTTTGATGCTGTTATTTGTTTTATTATTACCAAACAGGGCCTCATGGAAGACCACCAAATTGGTGATATGTGCCACCCTGTATAAATATCAGAAATAAATAAATATTTGCTGCTAGATAGCTTCCATTTATTAGGAGCAGTAGCAGTTCATGGCCTTTAAAAAAAAATCTTTTAATCCAGAATTCTAGGACTACGCAATTTTACATCAGCAGAAAGGCCCAACCTTTTTTTTTTAATGAGTCCCTTTCAAATTCAGTACATTGTGTTGTTCATGAATAGATTGATTTATTACTGTATGTAATCAGTACAGTCTCTAAATTGGCAACTTTTTGTTGAATTTAGTCACACTGGTTCATTTCATATACACTATATTTTATTGAACTATATGTACATGTAATAACAATAATTGGTGCCAATTTGAGAAGGGAAAAGTGATTTACTTGCAGGCTAAAAAACTGAACTGCTGGACACATATTATGAGGAAAGGCCTTAGTAACAAAGGTTAATCAACTGCAAGGTGATCGTAGTGTTCTGACCATGACTTGATTTGGTTTCAGAGGAATCGGCATACTGAAGAAGAAAAAAACCCCACAAATCTCTACACATGGGATCACACAATGAAGACAAGGATTCACTTTATTGTATTAAAAAGGAAAAGTGCATAAGTCACATCTAAATATTATGCACAATTATTTTTGTATTATTGTTTTTTTTTTTGGGCGGGCGGGGGTGGGTAGCTCTCAGTAACAATATTTTCTTGGGTTAATTAATGCTTTTCATGCATTTTACTTTCCCTTTCAGTCAATGGTCATGGTATAGTAGCTTGTGTTTTTTTATAAATATGTTCCTTTAAGTTATAAAACTCTTCTCCCTTGTGTGAAAAGGCTGAAAGTTCATGACCCCACAAACCGCTAAAAGTATCGCATTACTAAGGTTTTTACTTCTCAGAATCTCCCGCTTTCCACGTCGACTACTCCGTCATCTAATCCAGCTCTATTCTTTCTACAATTGCTTTCGTATTAACCGTCTAATTGATGGATCGCTCCCAGCATTGGAGTTTAAATGAAGAAACTCTGAAATCCTGCGTGATTTCAGTCTAATGTACTTGCTCTCTTAAAGATAAAGTTGAGTCCTGGGGGGTGTTTCACAAAGACCAAGATTGACTTTAAGTTGGACTAAACTATGGCAGGCCGTTCATGCCACTGGTTGCTCTCACCATTATGACCTTTAGAAGAAGAAAAAATTCCTTCAATAATGAATTATCAAAAAATGTAAATTCTGTAGATTTGTGACCATGACTTGTATGTCACTTGAGAGACCAACGCCAGTAAATGGTGAGAGAAAACAGTGGCATGGACGGCCTGCTATAGTTAAGTCCAACTTAAAGTTGATCTCAGACCCCGTTCTCACTCACTTTGAAAGTGGTCTTAGTTAGACCGCTCCAGAGGAACGGGTCTTGAGGAACGGTTTGCGAGGGTTCACACTCCGAGCAGTTTTTTATGGCTCAAACCGCTCCACGAGTCAAAGTGGTCTTGTTGCTATGGCAGCTCAGGTCAGCGGGTAAATTTTTCGCTGAATACTAAGCGTATGTACCGTACTACATGTTTCGCACGGAACGTCACTAGCTCACTTCCGTTCACACTCACACGTTAGAGCGCTCCAAACCGCTCTTAATAAGACCCGTTCCTCAAGACCACCTCCCGAGGTGGTCTTCTGGAGCGGTCCAGAAGTCCACTTCCTGGACATTTTTGACCGTTCTCACTCACCTAAGAACCGCTCCTGAGGAACGGGTCTTAGTTAGACCGCTCCAACGAAGTGAATGAGAACGGGGTCTTAGTCTTTGTGAAACACCCCCTGGTCATGTGATTACATTGTGAAAGACACTGTCTGGAAGCAATGGAAAAAAAAAACAGATAGACTCAAGGTTCTGCCATAAAGGAAGTTTCCCATTTAAAGATAAATTTGAGTTCTGGTCATGTGATTATATTGTTTAATTTTTTTTTATCTTGAGGCGATTGGGATAGGTTCAATCGGGGCAGCGCCAGGAGCGTCACGACGTGACGGACATGTGCACTATATAAGAAGCCACCATTATTATTATTATTATTATTATTATTATGTACACATGGACATGTAGGATTGATGTAGATGTACACATGGGATTGAAATGATTAACAAATAAAAGATATTTTAAAAAATGACTAAATCTTGGTAAAAATTACACAACCTGCACACAAAAGTGGGCATGTGGGACTTCCCACATATCTCGCATGAAAATTTGGTCTAATTTTTCAGCCAGATGTATTTCTTGTCACATTTATAATGTGAAAGGCATTTGATATTCTTCTAAAATTTCTTCTAAAATACAAAGAAGAGAAAGCTCACACATTATTTGTCATCTTTGCGGGAACCCGACCTTCTCTTTAATTCCAGCCTGTCTGTCTGTTTCTTAATCACCCCTAATGTTCCTGCCCAGAGTATTTTTCATGCTCCACGGTGATTTATTGCCACACTCTGCATCAATTTCCTATTTAAACCTTAGACAGGGGCATTAAAAACAACATTTCCAATCTGCAGCATCAGATTGAAATGGATTATAAAACCCTCCGATATTCATATCATTCCATTTAAACGTTCGATTCAACTTGGCCTCCAAGATTGATTGAGACAGATGTTTAAAGGAACGATTATACATTTCCATGTAAAATGAAAGTGGTTGATTTGGACAATCTACATGTACATGATACATGTACAAATGTTTCAAAAAATATTTGACTTTTAAAAGCAAATGATTATGGTAAATGGCTTTTTTCATGAAAATGTATGACATGTATTGTGATAATCTAATTTGATTTTGAACTTTTCCTTGCTTTATCAGTATGTTGCAACTCAAAATGATTAAAATGTACACTACACAGTATATTTTCATTTATCATCATCATCATTTTTTTGTTGTTGGGGGCATTTTGACCAAGTGTAATTTCCTAACCTAAGGGCGTTAACCCATTAGCAACTAGAGATTTTGTTAAAAATGGCCTATTACTCACTGGAAGATATTGTAAAAATGGGGCCTGAGTCGAAACGGTTCCCCGCCCGGTCCCCGACCGTCACGCCGAAACCCGGGTTTGAATATTCGAGTTTCGGGTTTTTCAAAATTAAATTTCACACTGATATTCTGAAATAACGAACTAAAAATATGCAATTCACAAACTTATATTTCAATTTAATTAAATAAATATTCTTTAGAAATAAATGGATACCGTTTCAGTTGACGGTAGGCCTTTTTATCGCTCTAAAATTGAGGCTGCAAGGAGTGAATCACCACACTTCGCGGTACCGAGTGCGTTCAGAAACTGAAGTCAAAATATGATCCACTGAAGACTGAGCAAGTTACGATAGTACCACACACAAGACCAAAATGCTGATCAGAATATTAAAATTAAATCGTAATAGGCATTAATTTAATTGTCAAAATATCAACAAAATAATGGTTTAACCTTGATATTATGATGAAGGAAAATAAATTAAAGCTCTTGAAATAACATCGAAGTGCCTTTCGTTCGTTCTAAAAATGCATGTATAACGGCAAGCTGAAGTTAGGAGTCAAGTTTTTCAAGCCCGTACCGTCATGAATGCAGGCGGAAGTACGAACTGATCTGAACAATAAGCATTAAACCAATTAAAAAACATCACATAACTCATTTTAAGGGACTAACGCTCAACAAATTACCGTAAAATATTAATTTCCTTTGACAAATAATACTATAGATATTCATGATATCTCACAGAAATAACGATCATCATGAGCTACGAGTTCAGCCATCATTTTGAAATGAGACGTAATTGTCATGCAGCGCAGTAGACTGTAGAGGGCAGCATGCAGCAGAGAGGAAAAAAAAATCACGGGCCTTATAGATCACGTGATATTTTCCTCTCTGCTGCATGCTGCCCTCTACAGTCTACTGCGCTGCATGACAATTACGTCTCATTTCAAAATGATGGCTAGCTGAACTCGATATCGAGTACGTAGCTCATGAAATATCATTATTTATGTAAGATATTATGAATATCTATAGTATTGTTTGTCAAAGCAAATTATTATTTAACGGTAATTTGTCGTGCTGTAGTCCCTTAAAGTGAGTTACGTGATATTTTTAATTGGTTTAATCAGGATATGAAATGCTTATTGTTCAGATCAGTTCGTACTTCTGTCTGCATTCATGACGGTACGGGCTTGAAAAACTTGACTCCTAACTTCAGGTTGCCGTTATACACGCATTTTTAGAACGAACGAAAGGCACTTCGATGTTATTTCAAGAGCTTTAATTTATTTTCCTTCATCATAATATCAAGGGTAAACCATTATTTTGTGGATATTTTGACAATTAAATAAATGCCTATTACGATTTTATTTTAATATTCTGATCAGCATTTTGGTCTTGTGTGTGGTACTATCGTAACTTGCTCAGTCTTCAGTGGGTCATATTTTGACTTCCGTTTGAGAACGCGCTACCGCGAAGCATGATTCCTTCCATAATTTTGCAGCCTCAATTTTAGAGCGATAAACAGACCTACCGTCAACTGAAACGATATCCATTTATTTTTTAAAGCATATTTATTTAATTAAATTGATTGTTTAATTGTTTTGAAAGCAGTAACTGTCTTTTCCCGTCGCATTATTAAGAACAGCAACTTAATCTTAAACTCCCGCCGCTGCATGCACGCGATTTTTAGTATGGTGAAAATTCCTGTTCGGGTACCCGGTCCCCGCCCGAAATTTTCAAGTCAAACCCGGGTTCGGCAAAACCCGTGATGACTCAGGCCTACCTATTACTCAGTGGAAGATGTTGCAATATTGCTCTCATTTTGATATTCTTCTGAACAATATGAAACATGCGCTATTTTTCTATGCAGAATCCTACTGTAGACATCGTAAGGATTATGCACGTATAACATTATCACGGTAGACCTCATAGACGGATACTTCAGTGCGTTGAAAACAGACGAAAACGGACAGGCAGTTTGAGGCGGTTGAGATTGGCTACAATTTTTTAGATGCAAAGGTCATGGGTTTGATCCCCAGCACAGCATTTACATGAAATATTGTTATTATGAAAATCATATATTTGAATCTTATATCACACAGAAAAGTACATGTACCGTGTACATGTAAGTATGTATACGAGAGTCACCACCTTTGCACATTAAGAACCCACTGCCACACTCCTTATAAAAGTAGGGAGAAACCCTGGTGTAGTGGTTTATCTGCACATCCCCACTCAGATACGAGAAAAGACCAAAGGGTCACAGTGATTCAGTTCGCTTTTCCCCTCCCAGGCACAGGTGACGCCAAATACCCATTATTGATAAAACAACAACGCACTACTTTCCTAATCAAGGTTATAGCTACTCTTTCCTGCATCTATTCATCAAATACTTTCCTGTTTATAGGCCTGCTTCCCCATTAAGACAGTAATCGGCTAATCGCTGTGTGTTTATTAACCATTTCTACAGGGACAATGTAATTTTTCTAATGTGAAAAAGGCAATTACATGTACCGGTAGGTAGTTCACTACTCATACATATACACACTGTATTTCCCAAATGATTTCACTGTCATGGAATAGGGAAAGTACAGGAACGCAGGCACCTTCCTGATTACACTGCTCTCACAAGTCACCATCTGCGTGTGAGCAGACATGTCGAAATCTGAAAAGTACGCCATAAAGGCTTGTTCACACATACGCTGCTGTATAAACCTCTGCAGTTTACCACTGGAGTTGTTTTAACCATATTCAAAATGCTAGTTCAGATATGGCACGGTAAACTGCTGCAAAAAAGCAACCACGTTTTTTAACGTGTAAATGAATGGCAACTGCGTGTAAAAAAGGACTGAGCTCTGTGTTTGAGATACAGAAATGTGAAGCGTATCACAAATTACGTCACATCTGAACGCGCCTTGAGCGTACTACACTACGCATTTGTGTTTTTTGTAACACAGATAAGACCTAAACAAAATGATGTTGTATTGCCCTTTGGGTCGGTCAGTTGATTTTCTTTTTGCTTTTTTCCCCCTCTTTGGGCTGATATTTTTCATTTTTGAATGCTTCACATATTTTTTGATTCATTAAACATTTAAAAAAAAAAAAACTGTAAAAAAAAAAAGATTTTTGGGTCGGTCGCAAAGGGCAATACAACAACTTTTTGTTTAAAGCCTAAGACCCTGTCTCACTCACTTTGAAAGTGGTCTTAGTTAGACCGCTCCAGAGGAACGGGTCTTGAGGAACTGTTTGCGAGCGTTCACACTCCGAGCAGTTTTTTATGGCTCAAACCGCTCCACGAGTTAAAGTGGTTTTGTTGCTATGGCAGCTCAGGTCAGCGGGTCAATTTTTTCGTGCGCGGAATACAAACTGTATGTACCGTACTACATGTTTCGCGCGAGACGTCACTAGCTCACTTCCGCTCAAAGTACGCTTCCGTTCACATTGCACGTTAGAGCGGTAAGACCAGTTCCTCAAGACCACCTCGGGAGGACCACTTTGACCGTTCTCACTCACCTCCTGAGGAACGGGTCTTAGTTAAACCGCTCCAACGAAGTGAATGAGAATGGGGTCTAAGTGAGTATACATGTAGAGTACCCTTGTTGCATGCAGCTATTTTTTTTTTCCATCACCACTTGCCCACCTCTAGTACACAAGAAACCTATCACAGGTTACCGTAGCGAATGCGCACGAGCCTCAAGGTAACAGTGTGTTCCCATTCTGCTGTCAAGTCGCCATCCATCTCCCTTAGGGACAATGATATTAATTGAACATAGCCACAATGGACCTATCCACTGTAATATCTGAAGCACTGGTAATCCAGAAGACTACACCCTGTATATTACCTTATGTTTAGAGCACATTTCTCTTGTTAAAAGGGAGTGCATCTCAAAGATACATGTATTTCATATATTATGTACTGATACATATCGGGGGCAGCAAATATCTTCGAAATTCTTTTGATCCTTTTCATATGAAAATTCAAGCTTGGTTGGAGACTAAAACAGACCTAAAAGCTTGCAATGCCAACAATTCTTGTATCAAATTTTTTTTTCTTCAGTCTAAAGCACCGAATATTCCCTGTAATGATAAAAAAAACAAGCGCAGTTTCATACACAAAAGGCACAATATCGTTGATTGGTGCATGGCATTGAAGCAGTGAAGTCGAGTGAACAATAAAGATATGATTTCTAGGGCTATGCCATTATCTCAGTTTGGAACGTCATGAAGTATAAACCAAGCAAAAATTGGGTGAAATGTCTCTTTAAAGGTAAAGACCAGTTTTGGAAACGCCCCTCTCTCAAAAAAATGAAATGGAAGCTCTCATTACCAATCATGTGAAAGAATATGTTTTGACTAATACGCGAGGATACAAATTTTGTACTGGGTAGATGTTACAATTCAGTACTCTTATCTGGTCCTCATACCCAATTTGCGATTTGTCAGAATTTTGCCTAACTTTGAAAATGCAGATTTAGCGAGAGCTATCCTTCTCTTGATTTCTGTCTCACATCTGGCATTATCGGAGATCATGCTGCCGAGATAGTTAAAAGAGGAGACTTGTTTAATAACCTGTTCTTTCAGTTTCAAGTTACATTTTGGACTGCTCTTCTTGGAGACTACTAGGCACTTTGTCTTTTTATAGTTGATATCTAGTCCCATTCTCTCACTTTCCTTTACAACTACATCCAGGAGTCTCTGGAGATCTTTCTCTGATTCAGATAATAAAACAGTGTCATCAGCATATCTAATATTTGTGATTGAATGGCCACCCGCTCGTATCCCATTTTCATTCTCCAATTCTCTTAGAATGATTTCATTATACATATTGAACAGGTCCGGCGACATAACACAACCCTGTCTGACTCCCTGTCTGATGTTAATATACATGTATTCACTGCACTCTCTGTCTACCCTGATGCATGCAAACTGATTCCAATATAGACTTTGTAGCAGTCTTAGATCTTTCCTATATATATATCGAGCTTTTTCAGCTCTTCAAAAAGCTCTGAATGTTTTACTTCATCAAAAGCCTTTGAATATTCTATAAAACACATGTACACATCTTTCTGCATTTCGACTGCTCTCTCCGTTATATTTCTAACCACAAATAGTGCATTTCTTGTGCCCGCATCCTCTACAAAACCAAATTGTTCCCTTCCGACCATGGGAGTTATTCTACTTCTTGCTCTCGAAAGCAATATCCTCAAAATGATCTTAGTAATATGGCAAATAAGGCTGATTGTCCTATATTGCTCACAATCCACAGCTCCCGGTTTCTTTGGGAGAGTAATGAAAATGGATCTGCCCAATTCATCTGGAAATGTTCCTTCATCATATATTTTATTGATAATTTCTGTTAATCTATCAATACCATATTCCTCTAATGCTTCTATCATTTCAGTGACCACACCATCTGGTCCAGCTGCTTTGTTCTTCTTCATCTTTGAAATTGCCCAACGAACTTCAGATTTGAGAATACTACATTATTTTATTTTGTTTCTAATTTTTTTTCGATTATTACGTTTGGAGGTTCTTTTTTGATTGATCTTTTTCATTTCAAATTAAACATCACATAGTATCAACACAAATTATGATGGATCATATGATAAAGACGTGAAATTTCACGACATTCCAGTTACAAATTGATGTCATTTAGGATTTTGACAATTTTAATCCTGGCCTAGATACAGGCTATACGTGATGACCCCTTAGAAGTTCAACAACAAAAAATAAAGATGTGAGAAACCATCTATGCATTTGTTTTCATATAAGACAGCATATTTAACTGCCTCATAAACTTGCCGTAGCAAAATAATAACCATTTTATATGTAAATGTGTGGGTAAGAAATAAAGTAAGATTCCTATTCAGCTATCTCACTTTATCTCTGCGTTATATGATACAGAAATGAGAAGAGCTCTACATGTACGTTTACGACATTCTATTTTGCCGCTGTGAACGTTTTTCTCATGCGGTTTGTATTTGCATGAGGAGTGAATTAATGCATCTCACATGAATATTCCACTGGCAAACCTTGCAGCTACAAATAGACTGTACTCGGTTAATCTGATTTCGTTTCACATTTAAGTCGCAAGAACATTCACAAAATCTAGCATTTAAAAAGATTTCTGCACATACAGTGTAACAGGCATCTCTTATGGAAGACCTTGATCTACCTTGCTCTTACGCACCTAACATCAATTTTCATGGACTCAGATTGCTGCTAATTGAAAATAGGGTAATTCTGAAACTGACCTCATAACCTTGAAAACATGTTTCCACTATTAAAGTTTACTAATAATTACACACCATGCTGACTTTTTCTTTCAGATAAAAACTGTTTTAATACAGACAATGTGTGATAACTGATTTCAGTCATAATTTCAAGAGAAAACCTGAATTTAAGTCACGTTTCAGGCCCAAGTTGTATGTGTAAACACAAAACAACGCACGACTAAGACCGTTTTCTTGTTTCCGTTTCTCAATTCAATATTTCTTCCTTGCTACACCTGTACAGTGTACATGTACATGCATACTCCATTTGCTCTATGAATTGTTGAGCATAATTTTCTACCATGTCCTCTGCAATGGAGTGCCTGCTCATGCTGCATTCAATTATGGCTGTCTGGTATCTACACTGTACTTTTAATTGTTTGTCACTCAAAGGAGACTATTTTTTATATATACCATCTTAATTCTAAAGACAAAAACTTTGAACCAATTTGTGTTATACATTATCATTAAGAATTTTCTTAGTGATTTCATTATGGCTAGTGATTATCTATTGAGCTGTACGGCTCAATTTTCAATAAAATTAAAAACAAGATAAACATGTACATACAGTATAAGGGTATAGAGCATTGATACATGTATGTCAGAGAAAAATGTGACAATCTTCATGGGTCACCAGAATATTTCTTAATCATATGAAAGAGGGACCTGATTCAGAAAATGAAGAAAGCAGTATCAAGTGGATTCCTAGTAATTTTCTTCTTCTTAATCGAATATGGGGCAACATGAACGAAAACAAATTAACCTCTCTAACAAAATATCAAATTCCACTAATCTTTAGGAGAAAAAAAGTGCTTAAAATTCTGAGAGATTATTTTGTCTGCAAAGAGCTAGAAAGGCATTAACTCTGTATTAAAGTATATGCGTTAACACCTTCTGGCTTTAAAAGGCCTGTCTTCATCAGACCGAAGTTGCAAAATAACCCGCTATTTTCAGACTCGGGATATTTTCCCCAAGCTCGAAATTGCGTCTTCACCAGACCGATACACTCATCACAAACTACATGTAGCTCGGACGGGCGCAAATTAGCCTGCTTTTTCCCAAATAGCAGGCTATTTTGGAAACAAGACCAAGATTTTTCAGGATATTTTCTTGACCGCTCATTGCAACTGCGGGCTGATGAAGATGCAAACTAGCCGGCTAATTTGAGATCGGGCTATTTAGAATAGCAGGTTATTTTGCAACTTCGGTCTGATGAAGGGGGCCTAAATAGACGATTTACCCACGTGTGTACAGGATGACGGTATAAGAGCGAGGATGTATAATGTTGCATGCTGCATACATGTAGCTGCAAGCACATGCAGGGGGGTGTTTCACAAAGACTAAGATCAACTTTAAGTTGGACTTAACTATGGCAGGCCGTTCATGCCACTTTTTGCTCTCACCATTATGATCTTTACATGATATTTTTTCTATTCAATAATGAATTATCAAAAAAGGTAAATTCTGCAGATTTGTGACCATGAGTTTTACGTCCCTTGAGAGAAAAATGCCAGTTAATTAGTGAGAGCAAACAGTGGCATGAACGGCCTGCCATATTTAAGTCCAACTTAAAGTTGATCTTAGTCTTTGTGAAACACCCCCCTGGATGTTTTGGTAATAAGCCTTTGAGTATGACAACAGATGCTGATGCACTGAGCAAGTGTCTCAGACTATTTTTATCCCAAAATTAAAATGAGAAACGATGGTTATCTTTATAACACGGTGTCTTCGTTGTGCGCAAGTTTGATATTGGGAGTTAAAGAGAATGTTCAATTATGGAAAGCCTCAAGTTTACTTTGTGAAATATTAAACATTCCTGATTCCAATGAGGTCAACATTATTAGAAGATCACACCTTTTTGAGGTGAAGCAGATACAAGACTGTCTCCCAGAAAGAAAAAAAGACATGTCTGTAACCATTTTTTTAACCTCAAAATTAAAATGAGAAATGTTGGTTATCTTCTTCAGTGTGAGCAAGTTTGCTTGATATGTGAAGTCAGATAGAATGTTTAATGATGGGAAGCCAAATATATGAGATAAATGTCTACTATACAACTTCATTTTTCCCCCTTTTTAAAAATAAATATTCCTTTCAAGAAAACAAACAGCCTTTCCCTTGCAAGCTACTGTAACAATAAATATTGTGGAAATTGTCTCTTGTGTGTCCTTTTAAAGGGATTGGGTATCTTTGTCTCAGATTCTAAACAAAATCCTGGATTTAGCTCATGCTGCAATCATAATTATAAACCTTTAGGTCAGTCAGGAATCCCATGACGTTTAGAAGCCGATTGCCCATCTGATTATCAAGATATTTATGATTGGAATTCAAAATTTCAAAAACCGTTTTCCCAACAGTTTTTATAACACTACAGTGTATTGGGGAAAATGAGTATGGTAAAACCGGTCACTCAATTTTTTAATACTTTTTTTGAGGCACTTCATGATCATTTTGAAGCGCAATTTTGTTAGGGCTTCAATATTACACCATATCACAGACGCTGATAACACGTAGGGCCATACATCTCAGATTGTTAAGCAATTGTTAAGCAATGCCTTTAAAGCAAGAATTATGGGGGATGGGGCATTACAGAGGTGAAGGTGAAAGTCATGTTCAATTTCAAGCAAGCAGTCTGTTGAAGATCCAACATTCCAAATTGGGAAGCTGAGAAAGCCTGACAATTCTAACAACTGCCTGAAGACTTTCAATCACAATATATACTTGCAGGAACAACCTCATGTCTCTTCCTGCTACCCTCAACAACTATTCATCATTTAACACTTTTAAACGCAGGTATAAAGAATTACTGTTAAACACATGCCCTCTGTATACCGACAATTGAAGTATTGTAATGGGGTTATTCATGCAGCGTTTGCTATTCTCCTTATTCCTTTCTAATTTCACCTGTCGATTTTTCTATGGCCCTTCACATACTCTAGACCTTTGACTATTTTCTAATAATTTTCAAGAAAAGCACAAAGACTTATCTCAAATCATAGTTTCCCTCTCTTCTTCTTCATTCTTCTTCTTTTCCTTCTTCCTGCTAGAGCCGGCACAACTAAGATTTTTCAATCTTTAACGCCGGTCCTCACTCGACCTGTTCTCTATCTTGTTTTGTTGTTTCTACTCTGTATTTATATAATTAATACTTTGTAAAATGCTTTGTTTTGTATAGTATTGTTTTTTTTTTTGGGGGGGGGGTGGGGGTTAGATTTAACAGTATACTTGAATAAAGTACATGTTCATTCTACTTAATCAAGTGAAATAGATAAATAAATAAAATAAATAAATGTCTGTACTCTGAACAATCTGAAAAAAATATCTTCTTGAACTTAGAAATATGGTTGTATGGTTTACATCATGGAAAACTGCATTTATCAGTATGACCAATGGACAATGGTACCAGGATTAAAACCTGTTCCATGAATTCTCAAAATGTTTTCGACATACGTTTGTAGAGTCAAAGATAATGAATGGAACCCAATTGCAAAGACTATCAAGAAACCAACTCAAGGGCAATTTCAATTTTCAATACCCTCTTGTATCCAATAGAAATAATGCTCGAATTACTTGATTGGTCATTGTCAGGTTCGCACAATTCAAAAGATGATGGACAAGCTATTGAAATTGCCTTAGGTTGATTTTCTGAAAGTCTTTGAGATAGAATAGAGAATTTTATCTAAACCTTCTATGAAAGCACAGAGATGCCAACCTCTTGACACAAAAAAACAGACTGAATATCCTAAAAAATCAGATTTTCACGAAATCTCGACACTACCACTAGCCCGTTGGCCCTGGGCCAGTAAAATTTCATAAAAATGTTTTACTGGTAAGAACGGTCAAGTAAAACGTGTCGTCTTTCTTTAAAATTTAATGAGAAAATTGTAAAGCAAAGTGTTTTGGGGGGTTGCGGGGGTTTACTTGTACATGTTTCTATGCGATTCCACAGTTTTTATAGTTTAAAACAAAAAAATTTGAAAGATGAAAAATCGTATTTTAAGAGGTGATATCGTATTATCGTATTTCACTCTTATTATCGTACTAAATACGATTTAATCGTACTGGTTGGCATCTCTGAAAGCAGCATCCTTTGAATAGAACTCTCTGTACAAGACAACAACAGATGCACAGGCCACTTGAAAGGGGAGAGGCACTCAAGAAATCATCTGTTTGGGGGCAAGAAGGGTGTCAACTCTTTATCAAAATATAAAGTTAATGCCCCTCTGGCTCAAAACACATGAAATAATGGTTATGTTAAGTAAATAATTCTAAAACATGGATAAATCTGAATTTTTGACAAACCTTCTAAGCAGCGTCCTTTGAAAAGTACTCTCTGTTCAAGACGGAATTGATGCATAGGCTCCAAGGAGGAGAAGTTGACTTCACGTGAGATGGCTTTGCATTTGAGGATCTTCTTGGGCACTCTGGCTTCATGCTCTCCATCTGGCGCCGATCTGAAGAAAAACAATTTCCAGAAAGAAAGAAATTTATGGAGGTGTGGTATAGTGGTTGATTTACTTGACTCTCAATCCAAGGGTTGAGGGTTCAATTTCCAGGCTGACATTACGTCCTTTGGCCAGATATTTATCCATATCTGCCACTCTCCACCCAGGTATTCAATTGGTACCCGGTAGGATGCAAACGCCATTGTAGTTTGCTCAGCATTGTGAGCGTCTGTAAAATGACACCTGGACTGAATGCTCCCAAGAGAGTGAAGAATGTGCATGTATGCATGCAAGCATGAATTCAATGACTAGATTAATAATACAAGTATATCTGTGAAGTGCAGGGAAAAAAATACTTTAAAAATTTCGGGGGCTACTTTTCAAGCTTGCTTGCATGAAAATAACACTCTTTAATTTGTTTTGCATTGAACTCTATGCAAATTTTTTTGGGCTCTTTTATGACTTTCGGGGGCTCTTTTTAGCATTTCGGGGGCTAATTCGCCCCGAGCCCCTGTGTATTTTTTTCACCGGTGAAGTGCTTAGACATATCATTGATGTATGTACAGTATATAGCCCTATAGACCCAGAACATTATTATTATTAAGACAATAACTTTCAAAACAAGACCATATCCAAACTCTCTCAAATAAAAGGGATCGTATTAGATTTACTGGTTGTGACATGCAAGCTACCACCACATTTTAAGAGCAAGAGAGCAACCCAGAAGAATACTAGTACTCAAGCAGGAACATTTTGTCCAACTTCCCAGTCTAGACAAGAGTGCTTTCACTCATACTTGAGTGCTCTCACAAGAGACAACCCTGGTAAGAGTGTTCTCAATACAAAGTAAGATCAGTGTTCAAAATATAAATACATTTGCTTTTAATTAATTAGCTAAAATGGCTACATAGTACATTAACATCCCCACCTGTTCCAATTTTCTTTGACAGTATCATAACAAAAACTATTTTGGATATAGTAGTTCAGACAAGTTAGAAAAAACCTCATGAATAAAAGTAGAATAAGAAATAGCACATCTTTTTGGGGGTCAAATTTGAGAATAAAAGGAAAAAAAGGAAGAAAAAAAGAGGAATTCATAATTTCATAAGAAGGAAAGTATACATATACAAATTCATAATTATGTGCAAAAGATGAATGCATAAAGAGACTTTTAAGGTTAAAATGGTAAAGGGGATGAGAGGAGAGGAGGGAGAGAGAGGGAGAGAGATGGAGAGAGGGAGAGAGAGAGAGAGAGAGAGAGAGGGGAGAGAGAGAGAGAGAGAAAGAGGGAGGGGGGCAATAGCAAATAGGGGATAAGAAGAGATTATGAAGGACTCAGGGAGATACACATAAAATGTTTTAGAACTTGAAGAAAACAGTATAAAAACAAATAAATGAAGAATTACTTACAAATCATCATGACCTTGCCACATGATTTTGCCTGAATCTGCATCTCTGAGATTCATCCAATTTCTGTGAGAAGATCGGCTAGTTAAGGAAGATGTCATACATATGAATCAAACAAAATTCTAATACATGTAGAACAAATTACAAGTAATACATATTACAAGTTATAGGGGCAAATCCCCCCTCGGCCCCCCCAGCAAAAAAAAAAAAAAAAAAAATTCTGCATGCCACATTGCCTCTTTATGATAAATACCATGGAAGGATTACTGCTTTTTCAATCTCAATATTTGCCTTTTCCCTGCAGTTCTGTCTATTAATTAAGAAAATAACAATTAAGCAACAATTTGAAATCAGCTGGACAGAGGAAATTTCATGATTGCTTTGCACTATCTTCTTTTGATGTGAACTTAGTAAAAACTGACTAGGAAAAAACAACATTAAATTATGAATTCATAGTTTCATACTATATACCAGTATTTAAAAGTAGAAGATCTTCAGTGCAGAAACCATACAACCTTTGGATATCAAATTTCGGTTTTTAAAATCATTTCTGATCAGTAGATAAATCTAGAAATCTTACTTTGACACGCATTTGCTAGATTTGAATTTAGGCAAATTGTTAAAAACTCTTCTCCACATAGAAAGGCTAAATGGTTACTCTGCACATGTAAATACAGAAACTAATATAAACAATACACAAATAAAAAACTGTAAATATTTGATTTTATCAGCAGATGTCTTCAAAAATAGACAATAGAATTCCAGAGAGAATGAGATTAGCTGGACAAAAGCAAGCAATATTGAAATGAAGAACACAGTTACCTCATTATGCACAATTTACTGCTAAATTAAAAGGGTCAAGTCCAAATGAACAAATGATTTATGCATACAACTGCCTACACATTGTACTAGGCAATGCACAGTCATAATTAGTACCAAACTGCACCTGTACAAATGCTTTCATCAGTAACACATTACACACAGTGTATAATTCCACGGAATCTTGAAAGCACGCATGACCATAATCGAGGCCAATTTTCAAGGGTGTCATTCAAAATTTAATTACACTGCATAATCAATATTATATTCAACATAAACAGGGGTGATAGTGAGCACTGAAAAAAAAATAGGTTTTTTGTTTTGTTCCCAACCACCCACCCTCTTGACTAAAAAAAAAAAAAAGCATTCGGGGAAAAAAAATGGCATCTAACAACATTCCCCCCTTTTTTAGTAAGAAAATTAGGGAAAATTGTGAAAAATCAGCAACAATCGAGAAAATAGGGGAACAATCGAGAAAATAGGGGTAAAATCGGGACAATTCAGAAAAAATAAAAAAATTGGGAAACTGATTTAAATCGGGTAATTATCAGGCCTGACATAAAGCAGATTACAGAGCAAGGGTTGGCTTTGAATGGCTCATGTGACATGAAGTACTTCATCAATGAAGAAAAAAAAGAGCGAATTAAATGCTACAATAATATTTTTTAAAGAATTTGCTTTATTGAAACATAAACATTCAGATGCTTAAACACATTGCATATTAAAAGCCAAAATCCATAGCTATTAAAAAGTCAACTTCCTCATTAATGACTGTTGTTGATTTAATGAGTGGCGGCAGGATAACCCTTAAAAGATTATGACCACCACGTCCGGGCACTAACGACCGACAGTCCATGATCCACTCCGCGCTCTTTATGAAGCCGCAACGACATACATGTAGGGCTACAAGTGACGGCACTCTGTATGATGGATGGCGCCGTCAGCTTCGATTATGATCGTGAGCTATTGTTACATCAAACAGGTGGGCGTCGGCCTATACCTGATGCGATAAAACATGATAATGCATCTATAATAGCTCCATTATACTCTAGATTGCAATCACGTTTCATCTTCATTAAGATGAAGATAATAATATAAATAATAATGATAATGATGATGATGAACATGATGATGATGATGATGATGATATCTTTTGTAGTGCCTGGATCAGCCATGGCACTTGCTCCAAAATATATACATAATCAGTTAAACTCTGTAGGTGCATTGCTCATGGTATACATGTATATACATGTATACAAAACAAATATCAATATTTTAATAAACTTGTAATTTCCAGTATTCAGTCAATAGTCATTTAACATGTTCATCAGAATGGCTGGTTTTTCAAATTGAAGAGATGTGTCTTGAGCATTTAAAAAAGAAAGAATTCCATGGTAAACTAATGACAAATATTGATAAAAGAATACATAATTTGGGTTTTCTGTTGGACACAGAAAACCTAAATTTTGTATTCTTCCATCAATATTCGACTCCAAACACATTTGTTTTGAAAATCCTTGCAGAAATGTGTCTACAATAACATCCTCTTGCACATTATGATACAGTTTAAGTGAAATTTTGCCATCAAATATTTGGGGCTCCCAACACTTTAGAGGGGCTTTAAAAGTAGTTCAGGGTTCTCACAAGATGACGAACTTGAGAATGCGACACTTAACTCAGGATACTTGGAAAAGAGAGAGAGAGAGCGAGACTGCCAAAGAAAAGTGAGAATCTATTGTCAATCTATCAAATCCCACAAGAACATGTTTGCTACAGTAAGTTGCACTTGTCTGCACTTATATTAGCCCAGGAATGAACTTATGACAACCTCATCATTTTAATTCAGGGAACAACTTCCACAAGAAGATTGTTGACAGATGAGGATTTGAGAATGCTACACTAATAACAGTCAAGACAGTTAAAAAGACTGCAAAAGAAAGAGAATTTACTAAAGAGCTTCTGTAGTTCTCTACTTCTGGAACATATGACAGAAAGTAACTGCATTAATTGCACTATCAAACTGCAAAAATTAAAAACCAGCTGAACTCCTGAAGAAAGTTCTCTCCAGATAGTAAGTAGTTACAAACACCTTTTCTCCAATACTGAGAAATGATCCTGATGGAAACCATTTATTCCAGGGGGCGCACATCCAGGGAAAAGTGCAGCGGAAAAAAAGAGAAAAAAAAAAAACCCTGTTATTTTTTAAAACATGTAAATGAATGTCATCTCGGACCTGCCAACATTTGAAAATAAGAAATCTGTACCCTAAGCGGGGGTCTGGGGGCGCAGACCTCAGCGGGGCAAAGGGGCAGCACCCCTGCGGGGGTACAGGCATACATGTACGTGTGTATTACAGGCGATTAACAGGCGATCTACCAAGGCCATGTATGCAGCGGCAGTGCAACTGGCAATACGCGGTAAATCTGTACAAAAAGCGAATACAAATTCGCAGCTCGATCGTGCAGCCATTCAACGCAAGCAATACGCGAACTCTCAAGTATCATCACTGTTTCCTAACATATACCCCAAGAAATGCCTTGCTCAATGCCAGTGTGCAAACATCCATCAAAACATTTTCTTCCTTTCCTTCCCGAAATCATAAAGAAATTCCTGTTTCATGCCCTTCGTTTAATAGTCACATGACCATCATTTATACACTGTATAATTGCATGCATGTACTTTGCAAATAATTCAATCACAAATGGATGTTCAGTCAATCTGTCAGTATCGACAATGCTTCCTAACATATATACCTCAAGAGTTGCCTCGCTCAATGGAAGAGTGCAAAGTTCTATTCCAATTTAAACTTCTCTTTCCTTCTGCCTTCTGCTCAAAAGTCAAAACTCTTGACAATCTACCATGTTAAGGGGGAAAGTTGATCCATTATTTCCAGAGACAAATATTAGATTAATATCAAGAGCGTATGATCGAGGAGAAGATCGAGACCCTCGTCATTAAATTTCATTACATGGTATTGCCGAAACACTCGGTCTGAAACGCCAATGGTCCGTTGCTAGGCAACCATGTTTGTCAAATGGAGTATTTCATGAAGAAAGATGTCACTGATTGCGGTGCATGGAGAATGTCAGCCATTCTGTATATTTGGGGCAAGCCATACATAAATGTACATGGAGGTAAAGCATCATTGATTCATAAAAATTATGCAGAATATTTGTGATAGATTCAAGAACTTGAACAGGCACTGCACATGGGTCAGTATCAATAGCTCGAAATAGCTCAGAAAATATATGAAGAAAACATCTCTGTCTTTATGTTAAAATCAATAATGGAAAAAAAATTCAATCCAAAATATCATCATTCTATTTATAAGTCTAATTATCATCATCAAGTAATATACAATACAATACAAGTTTTGACAAGAGCTAAGTGATCACATCACAGCTGCCCTAAAACAAAGTTGTTGTTTTCTTCAAATTGTGTAGAAGTTGGAATTAGCTTGTTGAGTTCTTCGTCATTACGCACAGCGAGTTGAAGGTGACGAGGGATGATCCTGGCTAGGCGTTGTGGCGTGCGCCTGTAATCCAGCTAACAGTGGAAGTTACAAACTGATTCAGCCGAGGACGCAGGTTCGAAACTGAATCGCGTCTTTCGGATGGTGACGTTAAAGGTCGGTCCCCAGACGTAAATAATCATATCTGATTGATACACGTCTGTAAAAACCCAATACACACACATTAGTATAAAGTCGTTACAGAAATACTGCTCACAATGTGATTTTAGTTAATAACTCATGTTTGGACCATACATGTAATAGGCCTAACAGAATGTATGTATGGGCATATTTCACATACAATGTACACTTAGTATTATTTAAAAAAATGAGGAAAAAAAAATCCATCTCTTCAAAATATTTAGGAAGGTGAATTTAAACCAAAAAAAGAGAGAGAAGAAAACATGAAATTACAAAGCCATACAGACCCATAATCGTATGGGGGAATGGACAACAACATACCGGTAGGTTCTGGTATGGACATGAATTATATGCTTTCTTAATAGAATTTGGAGTCATTGCAGGTCCTTCAGTTATGAACCCCTGAAAAATGGCATCATGAATAAGACCCTT
This sequence comes from Mesocentrotus franciscanus, assembly GCA_037976565.1. Lineage (NCBI taxonomy): Eukaryota > Metazoa > Echinodermata > Echinoidea > Camarodonta > Strongylocentrotidae > Mesocentrotus > Mesocentrotus franciscanus. The sequence goes on along the minus strand of CP137682.1, from coordinate 16,648,644 downwards.
TCCATGATTGAATGTCACACAGAGCAACGGCGGGGCAATAACTTCTGAAATTATATCTTCCGGGAATCCTCTGCGAGGCACTTTGGCTCCTGTGAAATACTCCTAATGACGTAAGCACATCCGATTTGGGAGCCACGTCCTCTTCAAAGTTGTCAAACAACCGTCGAAGCTCATGACTATTTCATATTTTTTCATCTCTAATCACTGTAAGCTCGTGACAGCCTCTTACAAGCTCTTTACTACAATTAACCTTTCCCCTTGTGTCTTTGTGATTTTTTTTTAAACACTTAAAAAAAAACTTTTGGACGTACAGAATTTTTGACAGCCATGTTTTCCAGAATACCTGAAGACCAACTCTAATCAAAAGAGTTACATGTATAAGAACCTTAATAAGAACATCTGATTTCTCAATATTTTTGCCTCCATCAATCTACATTTGCCACTCTCCAACCGGGTGAAGAAATCTTACAGGTGTACATTTTCATTGCTGTCTCATATAAAGACACAAACATTGTAGCTACATGTTTCTCAAAAAAGATACTACTACTTTAAAAAAAATACAACTTAGTATACCTTTCATATTTCTCTTTATTGCCATAATAATTTTAAATAAAATATTCCCCCCTGTTTCCACTATAAGTTTGTACACTTCACTCCCGCATGCTAACTTAGGAGTAAACAGTTCCTTTCACCCCCCCTCCCCATTCCATTATGTGTGAACAAACATAGTTCCACCAACAAACAGAGGCATGAGCACCTACCTGTACATGTATATCTTAGGGCACGTTGAAAGGTGAAAACCAATCATTCCAACATCAGATAATTCAGATTTGTACATCATTTTCGGCTATACGCTGGGCACAAATAGAAGAAAAAAACGTGTACAGTGTACTTCTTTCTCCTTCAAATACAACCCCACCCACCCCCCTCTCCCCGAGGACAAATGCGGCAAAGGGTGACGAAATTGTACATTTCACTGTGCACTTAAGAGCTGCCATAGGGAGAAGAACTGAAGGTACCCGAACACAATTCTTATTGATTGAAAATGCTTGTGAGTGCTGCGCTAGTGTCTCGATGAGCCTAGCAACGTTCAGCAATTGTACACATGTAACTTAATTCATATTTTGCACTGATGATTGCCTTCAGGATTGAACTTGATATTCAATGCCAAGTATCAGACAATAATAATAATAATATGTACCACTTACATGTATATAGCGCAATTCCTGTCCTAAGACATATCAGTGCGCTTTACATAAATTACATAATTATTACCCTAACTTTAGCTCCGGCAGCCGTTATCAGCGCACAGCGCTTTTCAAGGAATAATCCTACCAAGTACCCATTTACCTCACCTGGGTCGAGTGTGGCAAATGTAGATTAATGTCTTGCCAAAGGACATTAGTGCCGCAGTGGGACTCGAACCACAAACCTTGTGATCGACAGTCCGGTGACATATCCACTCGACCACGTACCATATCCACTCGACCTTGACAATGTACATTCTTTTCCAAATGTACATCTCTACAAATTGTCTGTTTAGAGTCACAAGGTGTTGAGAATATCGAAATATGTCATGACGTCATTAACTGTTTATTTCTAATATACTAGAATTGGGACACTGTTGATTTCTTGGGAGAATAAAGTTGAATGTTACAGGTATTCATTGTGAACCATAATTTTTTCGAAGTTGGTGTCTTAATATTCTAATTAGCTGATTTCCCTACATGTAAGTGTCTTGTTTTCCCTACACATACCCTACAGTCATAGCTAGATCAATACATAGTTTGAAAAATTAGATGATATTGATTTGTATTTCCTTTGGAAAATAATTACCGGGGGTATCATTTTTTTATACAATGAATTTCTTATATACTTGCCGAGAAATGATTGCTATGCCGCTAATGGACAAGATTGTGGTATTAAAAAGGGAAACCTTCTATTGTGTAGGCAGATCGCACAAAAATTGCTGGACATGTACTCAACACCAACATTATAAAGGACAGATTGCAATATCCGGCAGGATTGCTCTGAAATCTAGAGTGCAAGAATCTGGATCAATACGCTCCAAGTATCTTTTTGTTACATTCACCACTAGCTCTGGTTCAAAATCGTAAAATTGTATTGATGGTAACTTGAGCAAAGTGACTGGGAGGAGAGTGAGATAATGGGATGGGGGAGAGAGAGAGAGAGAGAGAGGGGAGAGGGAGAGAGAAATAGAAATTGGGAAAATGGAATGGGGAGAGAGGGAGAGAGGGGGAAGAGAGGAAGAGAAAAGAGAGAGAGAGAGAGAGAGAGAGAGAGCGAATAGAAAGGGATAGGGAGCTGGAAAGAGGGGAAGAGAAGAAAAAGAGTAAGAGGCAATCTTGAGGGAGAGCGATGGAAGAGGAGAAAGAAATAGAGAGGCATGAGAGAGAAATATAAAGAGTAGAGTGTTGAGGAGAGGGAGTAAGAGGAAGGAAAGGAAGAGGAGAGAACGAGAGGGAAGACGGAATGAAAGAAAGATCAGAAGCAAGCCTTTGATTAAGCGGGCGCAGGGCGCAAATTTGCGCTCATAAAACCACCAATTGCGCCCATAATCATCTAAAACTTGATGGCAAGGCACAAGTGTTTGCCGTGAAAATGCACCCATAAAATATTAGGACAGAAAAAATACATGTATCACGAAACAATTGCCGCGCGCGAGCTCTCTACTAGCTTCATATTTAGTGAGTGCATTTCTTGAGGCGCAATTGTTTGCCGTGAAAATGCGTCCGTTGTTACTTTAGGCTAGGCTAGCGCGACGCACGTTCATATCATGCGATCGCTGTCGCGCACACGTACGTTCAAATGTTTCGAAGGATCAAGAAAACAAATCGTCAAATGGAGAAATAAACAAGCATTCAAATAGTCATTAGAGATCTGTCGAGGTTTGTTTGTAGGTCTAGTTAATTATTTCATCTTAAATAGAATTTAGAATTCTCTCATTGACAAGTTGAGAACACATACGATGTTCTCGATCGTAGTTACTTTCATTTTGCCAGCAGCCGACCTAGCGTTGTTTTGGCAAAAAGCTAGCCGGCCAGCTCCCCACCGCGAACCTTTCGAGTCCCGGTAACAGACCGTTCGTGTTCTGCCGAGAGTGTGGCGGAAGGTTTGTGTGTGAGGTGCGATTTCGGTTTGGGATAGACTAGCAAAGTCCTTCTGACTTTCGATGTTCGTGAAATTGACGATTTATTTATTCATTTGCTCATCAATATTTTGAGTTACTTTAAAATACTGTTTAATGTGCAAGTTGATGTTCTTAATCAATCTTTCCTGTTGATCTTGTTAAGATTAAATAGTTATTGAATTGATCGTAGATCTAGATCTAGACTATTCGCATTATGAAATTAACATTGTATCTTTATGAACTTAATTAACTTTTGTAATTGGTTGTCATTATCTGTTTTTGGAAAATTGCCCCTGGTTCTTCAGAAATTGCCCCTTGCTCTGGTAAATCCCTGTGAGCAAGGGGCAACTTTAAAATAAATTGCCCCCTGCTCCTGGCTGCTTAATCTAAGGCTTGATCAGAAGAGAGGGGTGGAACATGGGAGAGAAAGACAAAGATTGAGGGTTGGGGACTGAAAATATCTTCACTGTAGGTGTAAATTACAAAATATTCTGTCAACCACAAGATTTATAGAGCTTACCTAGCCTAGAAGACAAGCTGTAGTCTTGTATTTGATGCCCTTGAACTCAACTGATTAATACAGGTACCTACGATCGATTTGTCTAACTACAAGAGCATCCGCAGGCATGTACAGTGCACTCCTTTTGATTGCCGGATTAAAGTACCAGAGCGAAGGTTTTAAAATGCTTTTATCCTTAATAATATTGGTATCATTGCAAAGGTACATGTAATGTTACAATCTTTCTAATAATTCATATTTACTTTTCAAAAATTGTTACAGAATTGACTAATCTGCTATCAAAAATGATGAATTTGCTACCCGTTTTTTCCGCCCTCGATCAGCCCGCTGTTCGCTGGTACGATGTGTGACGTAATAGGTTGGGCACATGAGCGAGAGTCCTCCCAAGCCCCCTCACACAGCTCTGTACGCTGCATGCATTATACGTATACGAAAGCCAGTCGAACGCGAAATATCCTATCACAATGTCCGAGCTTGAGGAAGAAGTTTTACTAAATTTAGATATCGAAGTTGATGAGCACAGCTCCACAACTAGTGACAGTGATTTATTTGATTTTTGTATGTTTTAGTAGGCTATCTCCACGCCGGAGTTGCGGGTCAAAAATGGATACGAAAGTACACTAGCGCCATGAAATTCCCTAGTTCGAGCTGGCTGAGCCGAGCTGCCGCGCCGCACCGGCCCCGCTGAACTGGCGATCGATCCGTCATGCACTGGGGTGACTGACTGGGCGAGACATTTTCTAATTTTTAGAAAGTGTAGGGCTATTTTGGCAAATTTCACGGATAAAAAAACAAAGAAGAATAGATGTGAGATTATATCTTGCGAATACCAAATTACCAATTACATATATGCACCATAAATGGAACTGCACGACATCATAAAAATGCAAAGCCAAAGGGACTCTCGCGATTTATCAACACTCAACAGCAATCACCAATCATCTTGCACATGCCAAGCCATGACCGAAAACTTCACAGCAAATTACACAAAACCAGGCCCGTAGCCAGGGGGGTTTTTTTTGGGGGCACGTGCCCCAAAAAAATTTCCAAGATCACACACCCATCCTCATAGACCCCTCCCCAGGACGTCGATCAATTACATGTATGTGCCCCCCCCCCCAAACATCAACCTCTGGCTACGGTGCTGCACAAAACGGAAGAATATTTGGACAAATCGATCTCCACGATTCACCCCCTCATATTACATTACATAATTTGCTTAATATGCAATAATAAAATGTAATTTCCTGATTTCGAGAGATTGTTATTCCACTTTCATCAAAGCTGGCTTAGGTATGAATCATTTGAAGTCTGGGTAATGTATATTGAATGCAAAATACTACACGCGAGCTGAGCGAGAGCCGAGCGAGAGCCGAGTGAGAGGCCTAGGAATTTTGATCGTGCCCAACCTCTGACGTCATTAGTCTGTACTCCGTAATTTTATTTTTCAAGCCAGGAAAAGAAGTTCTGAGAAGGGTCTTGGAAAAAAGTATCTTATCGCGTTTCATTTATATTTATAATACTTTAGAGCAGATGATTTGTGTTCATATTCGTGTAAGCTTTCAGTACATGTATAATTTGTCCATTTTGTACATTTTGTGACATTTCTTCGCTCAGCTACTTTAAAGATATTCTTCCGGGAGTTGCCATAAATGTTACATGCATCAAAGGTCTTGGTGGAATTCCCCATCAATGCACGCATAAAGTACAAATCACGCACATAGTGAAACGCCCGGGACAGTCGGGACTTCACCACATTTGGACATTACATTGAGTATGGCCAGTGAGAGATGAGTGAGCACTAAGTTTGTCTCGGATGACGAATTTGGACAAATTTCCGTTGCGGGGTGGTTCTCTTGAAGTCGGTGAATGCATGTGCAGTATGATCTGCCAGATCATAAAAGTGAAATCCATGGACTAATTCCACCAAAATATTTCCCCACAAGAACCAACGAGAATGTGGTTTTACATGTAACTCACTTCAAGCACACTTTCAAAATCTTGTTTGCTCTCGGATCACACGCTACAATGAGCTGGTTTCATGAATCCATTTCTTCACCTCTGAGTGTAAAAACACATACAGGTGTAGTTCACCTCACATTTTTGTATATTACGATACACAGATAAATGAGTATGCACATGACCTTTGTTGCTCACAGCTACTTTTGCTACTCTCTCTCAAAAAACCACCATGGTCAACCGCAGCGGTTTACTGCTGCACATGTGAGCTTACTCTTAAGAGAGCACAGCTAGGGGCCTTCGCTGCAAGCAGCCACACTACATGTATATTTAAACCATAACTTGCCATCCATTTGTAATGGTTCTCACTTATATTGTAACTTGCTACAACGTTTTTTAAAACGGTTAATTGCATTGTGTGTGAACGGACTTTCCAGAAGTACACGCCTAAAGTCTTGTTAAGATATGACACAATAAAATACCGCTAAAAAAAGAAGACCAAAAAAAGAACTGCATTTATAAAAAAAATGAACAAGCTAATGGCACCCGAGGACAGCAAAGGTCCTACATGTACATGAATTCAGATAGCTCTGTGTTTAATAGAAGATACACAAATGTGAAACATACATGTACATGTAGTACAGTGTACATGTACATGTATTACACTTTACACGTTCATTATGAAAAATGAAAACAAAACACCATGTGCTTTTGCTACATGTACATGTACTGTACAGTGTACATCATATATCTGAACAAGGCTTTAGGCGTCTAATATTAGACATTGCAGGTGGCATCTCGCTAGGCAATCATTCGGATGGAAATGATCATCTCTGACTAGATTAAGCAGTTCATAATGTATTGTAGGGAGACAAAAGCAAAAAAAAAGTTGATAAAACCTTATTGATTCCATGCACCTGCAACCAGAGGATGCCATTGAGTGGCATAAGGGGTCTAGTACACGTACAATGTACATGTATAAATGTGTATTGTATTGTAAAACTTGTATGGTAATTAAAGGTCCTAATGGTTCTCCATCAAATGACTAGCCTATCCGATAGGCGTCGGGCTTTATGGCAAGTATACTAATCGCGTTATGGAGACAAACATCGGCGCGGGCGTCAGCCCGAGCGCCTATCATCACTGGTGGATGCGAAAAGTTTATTTTCTTTTATGTACATTGTTTCGTTCGTAGAAAATCTACGAACCCCCTGCAAAGCTCTTTCATTAATATTCATGTTCATTGACGAAAATAGGCCAATGAGCGATGAGGCCATGACGTCATGAACTCATGATTGGTTGAATAGAAGGGTTCGCTCACCAAATAAGGCTAGTCTTATGAATCATGCATGAGTAAACACACTTGTCACACATACGAAAAACATATACACTGTATGAATAATGTTGAGTTCACCAGTGATGATAGGCGCTCGGGCTGACGCCCGCGCCGAAGTCAGTCTCCATAACGCGATTAGAATACTTGCCATAAAGCCCGACGCCTATCGGATAGGCTATCAAATGACATGTACCATGCCAATGAACATACATGTACATGTACATGTATCTGTACATTGTACATATACTGTATGTACAAAAAAGGGCTTTGAAACAGATTTCTCTGGAGTGCTGCAAGACATCCCTAGGGGTGCTGCAAGAAGTTACATCAAACAAATTATTTTGGAATAATGTCCATTTTATGACACACCAAAAATTAGAAACCTCTAGAGTACACTGTACATGTACATGGATTTCAACCTTTTTTGCATAATTTTTCTACCAATGTTGTATTATCATGCAATTGACATGAACTTGAATACTTTTTCAGAACAATTTAGAAGTCCTGCATGACTACAGTAGGGTTCTTAATAGTATTGGTGCTATTTGAAGTCTGATTTTTCTCCTTCTACTAATGGCAAGTTATTTTTGGAGTGGACTTGTACTTTAAGTTTCTTAGCTAACCTTTACCTCAAACCTTACTCTAACCCCATGCATCGGTCGGCCATGTGCATACGGTACATTGTACATGTAAAACCTACCTGGGGTAGGGCGAGTATTCTACAGTTGGTTAGTAGTCAGTGTAAAAACTCCTTACTTGATCACACAGTCTTGGATCTCCATTTCATGACAACAGTTTTTATGTGGACTTCATTCTAGTACACTTACCCGGTGCATGCAGTGATCAAACTGACATCACAATACAATGGCAGATCAAGCTACAGTGTGTAAACAACCCCCTGCTCAGCAGTCTCTTAGTACATTTGAATACACAGGACATACCGTACAGGTGTATATCTATTATCTGCCTAATGCCACTCAATGTGTAATCCCGGGCAATCCAAAGCTAAATTGTGTATATACTGGCTGCCATGGAAACCAATTGCAGTTGCTATGATAGCGCTTGGTCATTAAATGTCCACTTGTTGGTGCTCGTCTGTCTCCCCCAGCTTCTCTTTCTTTCTCTCTCTCCCTCTTTCCCTAGATCCCCTACTCTCTTTCTCTGTAAAATAAGGTCTACGACTGTAGATGAAAAAGAGGTACATACAGTCTTTTTTATTTTTGTAGACCTACAGCAATGTTTGTACTTGATAAAACACCAATTAACCATTATCGCTTCCAATCACTATGATGAAAGCATTCTGTCATTGCATTTTTCCAGTATTCTCTTTCTCTCTCTCTCTCTCTCTCTGTACACTACATATGTACACTAGATCAGAGAGAGCCAGAGCAATGTTTGTACTTGATCAGCGCCATTATTGCTTGCAAATGCAGGATGCATTGTTCAAACGAGATTTGGGGTTGATCTACGTTTTCCAGGCATACAAGTACACGCACCACTAGATCTGGGGTGTTTCACAAAGACTAAGATCGACTTTAAGTTGGACTTAATTATGGCAGGCTGTTCATGCCACTGTTTGCTCTCACCATTTAGTGGCATTGATCTCTCAAGGGACGTACAAATCATGGACACAAATGTACAGAATTTACATTTTTTGATAATTCATTATTGAAGGAAAAAATATTATCTTAAGATCACAATGGTGAGAGCAAACAGTGGCATGAACGGCCTGCTATATACTGGTAGTTAAGTCCAACTTATAGTCGATCTTAGTCTTTGTGAAACATCCCCCTGGACTCTCATCACATTTTGATAATCAAACTGAAATATACATGTGTAGTTATCACTATAAATACTTCAGGTAATAAATCGTATCAGAATTGACTAGAAGTATCAGATTAATTGAATCGACCTTTAGTAGAATACTATGAAATTGTGGATGCCAATGGGTCAAAACACTTGGTGACTGGGATAAAAAATAATCTTTGCCCCACAACTTCCATGTTTAAACAAATACTGTATTAACTTGTACATGTACTGTACATTGGCACTAGCATAGACTTTTAGAGGTGTTGAGGTCTAGCGTATACATGTGTAAGTCGCCAGACTGTGAACCACAGGTTATGGGGTGCTCACTAACATCCTTCCTTTGGCAACACATTATTCTACATTTGCCACACTCGACCCAGGTGAGGCAAATTGGTACCGGGCAGGAATTAATTAATTGAAATGCTGTCATATAAATAGCAGAGATGTTAAAGCCGGGGTAATTATTGCGGAGAGCGCCAGGAGCATCACGTTTGACAGACATTAGCGTTATACAAGACCCATTATAATTATCATGATTATTTGTGGCAGAGACAATTGGAATCCAATTTGATATCATGGATCTGCGACTCTGCGTACATGTATATGATATTGTCGGTTAAAAGGCCTACATATCTATGCATTAGGGTACAAGCACATATCTCACACCTTGGGTAAGCAACTTCTCCCAACACATGATGTAGATGTAGCTTTACGCAATATTCTGAATATTGCTTGTTTGCACAATAACTTCCTCATTTCTCAATGGATTAATAATTAGAATGCATACCCAATTTTGTGAAGTCCAAAACATATATTAAAGAACACAGCTGACATCTACCTAGAACATACCCCTTATGTATACATGCTCATTACACTTTACAGTCAGCTTGGTGCTCCCGATTCCCGACACTCAACATACAAAGAAAATCAACACCAAGGATGTTATGCATGGATGGAAACCCGAGGTCCATAGTAAGTCCACATGTAGAAGTATTTCTCCCTTGTTGATTTTTTTTTTGGGGTGGGAATACATGGTTACTACTGCAATTTTGCACCTACATGTAAAATGTGATTTACTTGATTCTGTTAAATAAAATGCAAAAGGAAAGACCTATTTTCATTCGTCTCTGCTACGCCTGATACATATTTTCTCCAAAATCGTGATTAATAGGACTTTAATTTGCATTTAATTTGCATTTAATTTAACAGAATAAATGAAAGTGCATGCTCGGTTCGAAAGTGCATTAGCGCTGGATACATATACATGTATTACACAAATCAGACATACATGTATATACATGTTTGATGTATGTACATGTGCAGTAGTAGTACATGTATATATCTAGTGTGTATAGTTTCATATCTCCAAAAATCTGTAAGATTTCAAAAATATGATACATGTAGTAGGTCCAGACCTAGACTCTACATGTTCTAATGAAGAGAGGTACCTAAAATTACCTACTGACAAATAACAACATAATGAATTTACCAACAAGGGTACGATTGGAAATCCTCACTTTTAAGATTTCATCACAATTGTACTTGTTAGTTGTAAGTAATATTAAGTGATTACCGGCTACCTTACAAAAATGTACCTTTGATGGGTTGCTTTGTAGAATATATCACCGTCTTTTTATTATCACCTGAAAACTCCTGTGCATAAATTATTAAGCGCTCATGCCATGGCTTTTAATCTTATGAAATTTTTGTCAGTTCCGATTCAAATCAAATTTTATATAGATCTAGACTTTTCTAGCCGGAATTATCTTGGCAATAACTTTTCTAGTTGTACCCAATCGTAGTCTTAAAATTTTGCTGTCCAATTAGAAATAATAGATCTAGATCTCAATAACTTTGTGTAGAAATCATGGAGTCACGTTCCTACCTAAATTGTTTTGAAATATGCACATTGGTCAGTCATTGCTAATTATTCTTTCTTTAGTTTTGGGGGGAGTTGTGCCAACGGCACCTGTCACGGACCCGGGGACAACTCGGCCCCGCTGCAAAACGGTAATTTTTTGGTCATTTTACCCTATCCTGCAAAAACTGACCGCTTTTGCAGCGGGGCTGAGTTGTCCCCGGGTCCGAGTTAGCCCGACTCCCCGTCACTTCTCAGCATGCAATTGATCAGAATCGAGGGGAGTAGGGTCTACGACTCTACGTCACATGAGCAAAACACTGAATTAACCGGTGTTTGAGGAAAATTATTATCATTTCCAACCTTGTTAATATAAGTTATTATAACATGTAAAAGTGATTAGATCCTACTCCTAGACAATATTTTCTTTGGGAGACTGACGATTAATAATCACGACTATGCTGTCAAATGAATTAGCTGTCATCATGGTCATGTCCCATGGCCATGTCGTCATGGCAGTGAGAATTTTAATTAAGGTTAAGTCAATAAGTGATAAGTCATACTCATAGACCTCTAGAATCTAGATCTAGATTCTAGATCTAGGCCTAGACGGTAGACCTCCAGGCTCCAGTCTAGTAATAAATGAAACTTGAATTAATTTGAATTTTTTGAAAGGATACACTTTGAAACCTTTTAAAATGTCTTCCGCTCTGCTGGGCATTTTGAAAGTTTGTTGGAATTTATCTAGTTCTGTGAGAAAAATTAAATTTCTAGACCAAAGGTCGAATATGCGCCTTCCAAATCACTCTAAACAGCAATGAACTCGAACTTCGAAGGGGCCGGCGAATCCGGGCCACAACACAGGCTAGGGGTAGGCACAGCCACAGGTCAGGTCGATTATCAAAATCCACGGCGGGTCCTCTCGATCAGCCGACGAAAACATGCGGATAAAAGAAGCGAATAATGGTGATTCTTCCACATAAAACTATTCAGAAATGTCTTATGCTAGATCCGTCTAAAAAGGTAGATGTAAGCAATCACTTTGGTTCATATCCTTGTTTTAAAATGAGAAACACGTCCAAAGTCCGAAGAGATTACAACTTGCTAGCTCATCTCATAGTCATTCGAGAATCACTTCCGATATGCCCGTAGCAATCTCTAATGTTAATTCATTACATTGCACGTAAGTCTATGGCTTTCGCGGACACAAATCGTGTGAAGCTAGCAGCCAGCTTCATCATGCAGCGTCAATGTCACCGGGTAACAGCCGCATCACTCTAAACTATATTGTTCCGCCTTTAGTGACATTTGTTTTATTCAAAATTTAAGAATTATTTTGGTAAGATGTCATCAAAAGGTGTTCATTTTAATGTTGAAACTGAATCGAATTTAAGAAATGTGCATTTAATGTTTGCAATATTCAACATATCTTGTGTCATGGGACTATGTTTCTGTATGTACAAGGTTGATTGATTACTCTCATTTTTGCCAATAGATGTCGCTCGTCTAAAATACATTTTCTGCATTAGGCCTACCTCTGATAATAATTTTTCTGAGTTTTATAAATATATATATTTTTTTAATGATATCTTGCGTCTGTCTACATTTTCTGAATCGGTGCCAGATCGGGGATTTAAATTATAGAGGATGCAGCTACAAATTACTAAATGTTCTTGGACTATGTGGAAGTTTGCCAAAAAATGAAGGAACCGCCCCCCCCAGCCGCCTGTATCTCTGGCCAGGGGCGTAGACAACGGGGATGAGGATGCATCCCCCACCTCACAAGGTGGGGGATGGCATGTACAATCATCCCCCAGGTTTTGGGAATGATATTTGCTTACTTAATAAGTCATAATGATGATAATAATAGTAATAATAATAATGATAACAATTATAATATTAATAATAATAATAATTATGATGATGATAATAATAATCCTCATCATTATTGTTATCGTTATTTTCTCAAGTCGGTTTTTATTGAAATACATGTGTGGTCTGGCCCACTCGTGTTATAGGCATTATACATTGTGTGCAAAATGCATCAGCGCAATCTAAAACAGAATAGAAAATGAATGTGATACAACAGTATACATAATAATTTGTGACAGAGAGTACCATACTACTATCTTTATAACAAGTATTATTCAAACAAACATATATAATTATGTATAATCATGAATTGTTCAACTTCATGCTCCCACTATATGACTATTGTTACACTAATACTGATATCAGGACTGACTGGTATACATTAGTTTGTTGTTAAGCTTGCAGCAGCTACATCTTTTCTGTATTGTTAACTATTTATTTATTTTTGTTTTATTTAAGATGCACTTTGTTTTGTATTCATTTAAAGTATGTTGATTGATGCATGAAGACATAAGTTTGAAATGTTTAAAGAAGTTTGTTTCATGTAAAGCGCAGTGTGAATTTACCCTGTCTTGAAATGCGAGATAAAAGGAACCTATTAGTATTAGCATTATTATTTGTATTAGTATTATTTTTATTTTGTATTATTATTATTATTATTATTATTATTATTATTATTATTATTACTATTACTATTATAAGACTGAGATCAAATAGAAGTAAATAATGCCCTAATTTGAAACGATGCAATGCCGTTATGGTTCCGATTTCTTCACAAACTTACAAAGCAGTATTGTTACTCCATGGATCATAGTGCTACTGTTTATGTTTTTGTATCTGTATGTTAATGAGCCGCCAGCCAATATCCATCTATGGATACTATGCCTGTTTCTTTGAGGTAAAAAAGCATAGTATGTACGTATTCATTATGCTTTATAATGAACAGACATATTGTTCAAAGTTTAATCGCTATTTGTTTGTTGTTTATGTGTTCTATTCACAAATGGCCACAGAGGCTGTTTTCATTCATAACCACATACCCCTATCAAGACAACAAAGACTATACCTGCGTGTACACAGTTGACATTGGTTTTTTTTCTGAAGAGGTGTAACAGCAAAATTCACAGAGATAAATAAATACGTAGTGTGGTTCAATATGCAATACTATGTGTCAGTCCATTCTGTATTCGTATGCCACGGTGTGTAGATCTTGTCGATGTATGTCTGTCCATTCAAGGCGTAGTATGTGTGTGCGTGTGTGTGTGTGTGTGTGTGTGTGTGTGTGTGCGTGCACGCTTGTGTGTGTTATTTTACCTCATTAAGTATGCATCAGATTGCACGATTTCAAGTTCAAAATTGCAAAAGCTCCCTACCGTGGGAGGGGGACACCCTCCCACACCCTCCGCTCGGTCGCTTCGCTCCCTCGCTCGGGCGCTTCGCGCCCTCACTAGCGTTGGCAGCCCAGTCATCCCCCCCAGGTGTACGAACCTGTCTACGCCACTGTCTCTGGCAACAGTGCTCTACTTGAATTTCATTCAGTTTTCATTACTTGTATCACCGAAATATCATAATGGTTCCGAAATAATTTTCAATTTTATTTTCCATATTTCACAAACATCAAATTATCACCAGAAAATATGATTAATTTAAGCTGAATTTGAGTTTATATTGGGTTTGAAGTATTGAAGTATTTGATTCTAGCAGATTTTCAGCCTGTAAGCAAATTAATCATAAACTCTGTAGTCTTCTGATTTAATGATTTTCATATGAATATTGGCGGAAAAATTAAGTAGGCGTTTCTCTTGTACAGCTATAACGGTACTATTATAGATCCGCCAGGTAAGTTCGTATAGATTTTTAGATAAAGAGAAAACAATTGAAACGGAAGGAAGGAGAGACAAAAAATAAACATAGTGAAAAATATGGTAAAGGGAAGTAGTAGAGAGGAGATAGAGAGATAGATGGATGGATAGATAGAAATGAGACTAAAGAGAGAGAGAGAGAGAGAGAGAGAGAGAGAGAGAGAGAGAGAGAAAGGAGGTGGGTGAAGGGAAGGGGGTCATTCACATTGCAGATTGACTGGTGCCTCCCCCCGCAGACACCAGTGCTGGATCACGCTACGCCTTTGATCCGTAGAGTTAAACTACTACCCCGAAACCTACACCCCTTATAGCCCCTTTCACCCTCACCCCTTTTTCCTTTTCCTCCATCTCTTTTGCTTTTCGCCATTCTGGGCCCCGTCTTACAAAGAGTTATGATTGATCCAAATCAATCGTAAGTCCTCCAATCAATCGCAAGTTTGTAGTCTCCTATCTCTTATGTACATAGTTGCGATTGATATCAACTCTTTGTAAGACGCGACGGGGCCCAGACCTCTCACACTTTAGTCTCCTCTGTTGTTTCGCCCCTCCTGTATACTATGCGGTGTGCCTATACTCTCTATCTCTCTTTCCCCCTCCCCTATTTCCACTTTTATGTCTATAGACTCTGCCCCCTACAATTCTTACTCTTTTCAACTTTATTTATTATTATTCTGTTCTATTTTCTCCAATCTCCCGTTATCTGTTTCTCTCTAATTCTGCCTGCTACACCATGGTTTCCCTATCCAAATCTGATGGACTGCGTCGTGTCCAACTGTGGAGTGTTTTCTACTCCATTTGTCATGTATTTTTATGTTAGAATTATGTTTATTTATGTCTTATGTGTGATCTCATTTGTGACCCTTTGTTAATATTGTGTATATTTGACTTTTTGTTGTTGTTTTTGTTTTGTTTTTGTTTTTACAGAAAGAGTGATTGAATCATTTTCATACAAATTCTATCATATATTTTGTTGTGCATGACCAATCAAATTACATTTAAAAATAATGAGAAAAGTACATTGACCAAAAGCAAACAAGAAAGATGAATTTGAGATCTGGTTTCGTCATGTTTTAATCAATGTTTTTGTTTTGATATTAAAGAAAGAAAAAAACCCGGCATCACGCAAGAAATGACATTTAACGTCATCTTACACAACATACTAATTATTGTAAGCCCGATAGGCTTTCACTGACATGAGTTAACACCCTTCCGGCTCTCAACAGACGGCATATAGTGTGAATGATAATATTGATTGATTTTATTCGCCAAGCCTCCGACATACAATAATATAAAAGAATAACAGATCAAAGTTAAGTCAGCTTGAACAGGATAACCCACGAAAGCTCGAGAGTTTATTTCCCGTGGGGTCCCCGACATACTTGTACAAAATTAATAAGTTAAAATCGTATTATTTACAGACAGATAAGAAAAAACTTATTAAAGATAATAATAATGATAATAATAATAACAACTTTAAAATAATAATGATAGACATGATAATAAGTACAAGAAGAATAAAAATATAAAGAAAAAGAAGAAGAAGAAGAAGAAGAAGAAGAAGAAGAAGAAGAAGAAAAAGAAGGAGAAGAAGAAAAAGAGGAGGAGGAGCAGGAGGAGGAGGAAGAGAAAAATAATGATGAATATGTTGAATTTCTAAAACGTTACCATGTTTAGCTGTTTCCTGATACACGTTTCTCACAGTTTGTTCATTTAATTCGAATACGACTTTTAAGGGTCACTTTAGCAGAAAAGGGGTCAGGACTTTGAATGAAAAAGCGACATGATTTTAATTATTTTTGCGTCTGGACTTTGCATTACAGCGAAAAAAGAGTGAGGTATTATTGTGAAGAAAATATTGACCAATGTCTATTGCCAAGATCTGAAAGTGGGGCCATTTTAAAGGTATTTCAAACACAAAATCATACTCCATTTTTAAGGATTTATTTTGGAAACAGGTAACCCATTAGAAAGAGGCACATCCCCGTATACCATATCAGGCGAGTACCCGGGGCCCCCGGGACGACAGGTAATTTGAAAACATAAAAGTTATTATAAACTAACAGCTGAATAAAGAAAGGGTTTGCGATAAGATTTCATAATGAAGAAAGTAAAGAAAAAAAGAAAGAAAGAAAGAAATTACATCTTAAAGTCATAACGAAATCAACGGAAACTCTGTTTCAGAGTTGGAAGGAAATTATTTCTAATCTTTACGCTCGAAAGTCACGAGCATTCTTAAAATGGCTATCACTCGAAAAATTCGGTTTTCACTTCTATTGCCAATTTTGGAATGTTAAACATTAAACATTATTCACAAACATATTTATCATACTATCTAAATAAATTCAGTTTATATTTCAGATTCAAGATTTTTAAAAATGCTTTGTTTGTATCAACCAATGACACTTTCTTGTTCAAATTAGGAAGAATTAAAAATCAGAGATGGACCACGAAGCTTTAACATGCAATTTTAAAATCTTATAACATGTATATGTATAACCTACATAACATATACTTATAGTAAAACTACCAGGCAACGATAAAATGATCAACGGTAACCCTATAATTATGCAGACAAAAATTAAAATGAATTTTGATATGACTAAGGGACAGCGGCTTGTATTCACTGGAAAAGACGCTCTATAAATCCAATTATTATCATCATTCAAGATTCAGATTCTACTCGATTCAAGGTTATTAAAACACATCCTCGCAGCTGGATGGCTAAATTGTGACTACTATTTACATCATTATCACTATCATCATCATCATCATCATCATTATGGGACCAGGACTTTGGGGGTGGGGGAACAAATTGAAGAATTGCTTTTATTTCAAAATGAATTTGAAGTTGACAAGCTTCAATGGTCAATGACACAGCTAAAAGCTAGTACATCTTAAATCTAAAAATAAAAATACAACATTTAAAATACATGTTATAGAACGACGCAAGATAGGAAAATTAAAATATTGTAAAACTAAGTAGTGAATTTGATTTAAAAAGGTTAGCATTGATAAGTTTATAAAATCAGTAATGAAATTAAGTAGATGAGTGAAAAAAGTGAAACGGAATGAAGGGGTTCCTAGCAAATGTAATAAATCTAGATCATATATTTGTATTAAAACATTAAAATCACTGCGAAAAGGTAAAAAGAAATTCAGCTAATTAATATGATAGCTTGTCAGAATAGATGAAGAAGAGAAAATAAAGGATGCATGTGCATGGACGTTGTATAATCATTATTCTATACACCAACGCGGTGCATTCTATGATAAAAGATATATGAAGCATTTTTATTATTTTGGGAAAGATTTAAGTGTAAAGAGCACACAAAAAAACACTTCGTCATGTTAAAAAGGTCCAATCCAATCCAAAAGATATTTGATATAGCGCCTTTTCCTTGTGGTTACAAAGCGCTGCACACACACCGCTCCACAATGTTTGGGCCACTTAAAAACAAAAGTTAGTCACTTCTCAGAGATCATTCAAGTATATGTAGGCTGGTAATAAAGTCATTTCTAGCAGAATAGATGCATGTGACTTGAGTAGTTTCTTGAACTGGTGTATGGTTGGTCTGTGTTATTTGTTATGCCATCTGCTAATCATAAACTGGTCTGCACGGCAGATTGACCATTGATATGCTGCGTTGTATTTTCTTATAATAACCTGAATATTATTATAATAATCACTTATATCTCTAGTTCTTTTCCAACTCTGAATGTGCGTACAATTAAAAAAGGGAAAAACATTAAGTTATTCAAGGTTTTACTTTTACATACGGAATAGTGCCTGAAAGTATGAAAATTGCAAAAGTTGTACCCGTTTTTAAAAAGGGAGATCCCCAATCTTTCTCAAATTATCGCCCTATTTCCCTTTTAACCTCCTTCTCAAAGATCCTTGAGAAAGTGATGTATGTTAGAACATTAGAATTTTTAACAAAAGTAAAATATTCTCAAACTTTCAGTTTGGGTTTCGAGAGAAACATACTACCTCTCATGCCTTGCTGCACTTTATAGATAAGGTTTCACAAGCAATAGACAAAAAGATGCACACAATCGGTATATTTCTTGATTATTCCAAGGCATTTGATACTATAGATCATGACATTTTGCTAGAGAAATTATCACATTATGGTGTCAGGGCACAGCTCTGGACTGGTTTAAGAGCTACTTAGCTGACAGGAAACAATTTGTTTCTTTAAACGGTTTTGAATCAGGGTTACAGGATGTCACATGCGGCGTTCCTCAGGGATCTCTCCTTGGTCCACTCTTGTTTATTGTATATATTAATGACTTTCATTTCTCATCTGATATTTTGTCATTCATTTTATTTGCTGATGATTCCAGCTTGTACTACTCACACAAAAATCCACAAACTCTGTTAGAAACGGTTAATCTCGAACTAAGTAAAATTACTTTGTGGATTCAAGCAAATAGATTGTCTTTAAATCTGCAAAAGACAAATTATATGTTTTTGAGTAATACAATTAAAGTGCTTCCAGGAGATGTATCATTTAATAATGTATTGATAGATAGGGTATCATCAACAAAATTCCTTGGTTTGCACATTGATGATCAAATGAGTTGGAAAATTCATGTAAATCATCTCCGTAAGACATTGTCAAAAAACAGTGGCGTAATTCATAAGTTGAAATCAATTTTTCCTAAAGACATTCTTCTAATAATGTATTCAACATTAATCCTTCCCTATCTTAATTATGGTGTTCTTGCTTGGGGTAACTCTCTTAAAACTAATCTTGAAAAATTATACTTGATTCAAAAGAGGATCTTAAGAATTATTTGTAATGTAAGCTTTCGTACACATACTAATCCGCTTTTTTATACGCATAGAATTTTAAAGGTGCAAGATATTTATCACCTTCAACTGGGTGCTCTAATGTACAACTTCAATTCTGGTGTCCTACCACAGGCTCTTGTTAGCATGTTTAGGAAAAATAGTCAAGTTCATGACCATGCTACACGAAATGCCTCTGCGTTTCACTTACCCCAAGTAAGGACAAAGTTTACTTTTAATACTTTGGTTTGTACTGGACCTAGATTCTGGAACTCTCTTGGCTCTAGCGTTAAGCAAACTGTTAGTCTCTCTGCATTTAAGTGTACACTTAAGGTTTATCTTCTCGATAAATACTGTGACTCGTAGAGTAGTTTATTTTCGTAGTTATTTTGATGATAGATCTATTATGTTATTACAGATGTATATAATTCCTTCTTCTTGATATTATGTGTCTAATTGAATATTTTCAGATTGTCAGCCTTTTATCCCCTCCCACTGTTGTCTTGTGCCCGTTGTGTGCTGTGCCTATTGTCGATGTGCTGTAGTCTTTTATTATTTCTCATATTTTCTCTCTTTTCTCCCGTCTTGTCTCGTCTAGTCTAGTTTCCCGAATTTTGTGTACACTTCTTGTTTCTTATACCACCTTTTTCTTAATGTATTCTTAGGTAGTCACCAATATATACTCCCATCATGGTTATCTTGTTGTTTTTATGTACCAACCAATTATTTGGTCCAGAGGGGACCCTAAAACTTACAAGCTCTGCTTTTACCAGGGTCTCCTCGTCTTTCTTTTAGTTCACTTTGTTTTATCATTGTCATAATCTTTTTTGTTTGCATTGTAAATGTGTAATGATTTCATGTACTGCTCTATGTGACATTTGAAAGAAAGACGAATAAATATCTTATCTTATCTTATCTTATAAATAAAAAAATAAAAAAAATTATTATTACCCTAAAAGCTGGTCAGGGACATCCCAACACTCCATAACTCTTAAATTTCCAAAAGGAAAGCTTTTAAATATAATTCTATACAAATACTATAGATCATATTCTAAAAGTGCAAGAAATGACAATGGTGTGACTTCTGGAACACTGATTGAATCAAAATCCGCCCATACTTTCAAAACCGTAGAAAATTCATGTTGTTATGGCGGTCATGTGTTGTAACTCATATAAATAGCAGTTTAATTAGTGTCACCTTTTGGCGCAAGCTATTAGCGGTTAGAAACCCTACCAGTTGCTTTTAATTTCGCCTTTTATTGAAAAAGGTGTCTCGTTTTTTTTTAAAGCTCATCCATTGATTGATTGGGCACCAATCTTACTCGGAAAATAACATTCGAATTTACGAAGCGGGATGGTTCGCGAGGTGGTCCGGGCGTCTTCTCGTCCCCCTTCCCTTTCTCTCTTTTCTCGCCATTTCTTTCGTTCTGTAGCTACGCCTCAGCTTTAAATGCCTCATAATTTATGGACCATTAATTGGACAATTAACTGCCAGCAGAGGATCACGCTGCACGTTATCCACCCACTGATCAAATTGTCGCAAGAGGAGGGAGTCTGAGATATTGGGATAGCTAGTTTTTCCGAAGATTCAAAATCCGGAAAGGTTCATAATTCCGAAACACAAATTTCCTATACATAGTGGTTGATTCAGAATCAAATTTGATGCATTACTCCGAATGTTCGTTATTCCCAAGGTTCGTAATTCCGAAAATGAAATAGGGTTCCTAATTAAGAAGCTTTGTAATTCTGAAAACGATGCATGGTTCTATTTCATTTTCGGAATGATAAATCTTCGGAAAATACGAACCCTATTCAATTTTTCGGAATTGTGAATCCTTTTTTCATGGTCAGAATTGTGAACCCCTTTTCCATTTTCGGAATCGTGACCCTTTTACATTTTTCGAAATGGTGAACCCTCTTCCATTTTCGGAAATATGAACCCTTGGGCCTATTCATGTTCGGAACCACGAACCTTTGGAATTACATACCTTTGGGGTTACAATACTACGAAGTTAAGAACCTTCGGAAAAACGTTTCTTTGTAAATATGAATCTTCGGAAACACGACAAGTAACCTGAAATTAACCCACCGGGCTGATCCGTGAGTTGATCTCCACGTCAACAGGCATGTCCCACACGCTACCAATTATTATTTGATTGTATTTTTTAATTGTGAACATATCTTGAGCAAAAAAACAAAACAAAAAACACAATAAAAATATGATTTTTCATATCATTTGATGTTTTGTCTGATTCAAGTTCGAGCATGGGTATCAAATTGACGCAGTCTTGAGATACACTGAAATAGGAGACGTGGTTGGTAATGTACAAGACAAAATAGCTTGGACAATGGTCCATGCATGCTTGGACTTATCCTAATATGAAGAACAGTATTATTACTGATGAGGCTACCTTTGGTAAACAAATCATAAAAAGAGAATACAATTTGTTTTCAGATCTTTGTTGTACAGGTAGCTAGTATAATAAATGTGATAGGCTCCTTGGTATATGTATAATACAATTACGTTACAATACAATAAACATTGGTCATAAACGTCTTCAGATATGACGTGGTTATCCATGGCAGTTTTTTTTTATGACGCAAGGGGTAATACGATTTACATTTCTTATCTTATATAACACAGAGCTAAGTAAAGACGCGTGGGACCTATGTCGCGCGTAGTTGCCATTCATTTATACACTTAATGAAACCGCGGCAGTTTTTTTGCGGTGGTTACCGCGTCGTAAGTGAACGAGCCTTTACACACAAAAAACCCGCGGCGGTTTACCGCGTCATATCGAGCTGCGGTTTTTTGTAATTTGTAACGTTGTTATCTCTTCTGACAATGCTGTGTTGCTCCAGAGAGCAAAGAGTCGTCACGTTCGCCATAGATATTTATCGTCCCCCAGTAACAGACTTAGTTCCTTGTTTGGACCTTCATAAAAGTCTTCTAAAAGCTTTCTCGTCTTGGGAAGCATATCTCCAACCGCATGTAACCTGACCTTGTTGCCGTTTTGCAATTTCTTCTCGCAAAGTTGCGCTATCGTCTTACCGGAATTATTTTCTGCAAAGAAAATAGAGATAAAACATAGAAGTTGAAAGTAAAATCTAATTGTGGAATATTCATTGGTTAATATTGTAATAAAACAAAAGTGATACAACAATACCGAAAGCAAGTCATTAAAAGGGTGACGGTTCCAGTCACAGCGAGTCAATAGGGACTTTTAGATTTGCACGTCGAGTAGTGGACTGCAACGTGTGCCATTCTTTCAAGGCACTGGCCCGTGCCCGGCAGTGCCTTAAAAGGACGTCACATTACCTTAAAAGGATGTCACCGTGGCAGTCCACGTTCTCGTCGTGTACAATCTAAAAGTCCCTAATAGGGACTTTTAGATTGCACTACGTCGACGTGCCAATCTAAAAGTCCCTACTAGGGACTTTTAGATTTACACGACGAGAATGTGGACTGCCACGTGTGCCATTCTTTCAAAGCACTGGTCCGTGCCCGGCAGTGCCTTAAAGTTGATATTCATAGAAGAGCCCTAAATATGAAGATATTCATATCTACAGAAAGCTTATAAGCCATACAATGAGCTTGGATGACATTCAAACAATATAACACTTCCAAAAAAGCGAAATTAGGGTGAAAACAATCACCCTATTCTCTGGGACAAATTTGCCCTATTGTCATCCGAAACGGCCTTTAGCTGTGACGTAGGAAAAGGGAGGCGTGGCTAGTGTGCCACCTCCGGGTATCTAGTAGAATGCATGTATAACATTATAAGGCTGAAAACACAGCTTCAACTTATGTGTTATTTTACCCTTACTATAGAATGAATTATAATACAACATCGTTTGTAAGTTACTTCTCATTAATATTTCCATCTTGATATTCTAAGAAATGTATTATTTGTGAAATAAAAACGTTGAAAATGGAGAAAAGAAGGTGAAACTATGGCTGTGTCCCCGGCTTTGTTGTACAGCGAGCCTGCATATTATATGGGATTTGGGTGCCGGCGATTTTTACCACCATGTAGTTTCACTTTGACATATCAGTCGGAGACTTCACCTCTTCCACTATTGAAAAAACAGTTAGTATTGATTTAATCATTATTATGAATAAAATAAAATTCAAACAAATCGAAGAATATTTCATTTAGTCGATCGTATCATGGCTAGATTAGCTGGAAAATCGAGGCGATTCTGCTGTTGTACGATTCATCTGCGAGTAGTGCGGCTCTTGGCAGCCGCATTACCTACACGGCTGATCGCTGATTGAATTTAGTATCGCTGGCGGATTTACATTACCTGCGCGCACATCAAAACACACGTAAACGTGACTGCACTGCACACCGCACACACACAGTACTATACGCTTGCATTTCAGTCGCGATAGACGAAACCCTTACGAAACCAAACCAAAACAAAACGGCGAGAAATACACTATTCTATGTAATTATAGTTATCGACAAATGAAAATGGAGAAGAAACATTATTCATTGTTATGTCAAAGGAAATTCCACCTCGATCGGAACATGATTCTACTATAGGTAATTTTGTTTTGAAACACAGCTATATTTGATTTTTCATACTATCTCCGTGTACATACAGCTCAGCTGGCAAGCTAAAGCCGGTGAAAAAGTTGAGTTGTAAACAGTTATTTTACGGATATTGTCACTTTTTCAATGCCAATAATGACATGAATATTGACATTAGGATATGTTTCAGGACGGGAGAGGACAACTGTATGTCAGATATTGACCATTCAGACAATATTTCAATCGTTTTGAGAGCTAGAGTGGAACTGACATCCACTCTATGAACATTTGTGTGTAGATCGCAGTTAGTCTCTATAGCTGCGTGAAGCATATCCCGGCTCTGACGTCACTCACAAAGCCACTTTCCCTTAGGCGATTTCGTAGGTCAGGATAGAGTCAATTTAGTGAAATTTGATTTTCATAAAACACAAAACTGCACACTTTCATGGCATGTTAGCTGCATAAATTGCTTTAATAACTCATTCAATTATAAAATAAACTATATTTATTTGATTTAATTTTCTATAAGTATCAACTTTAAACGGACGTCACATTACCTTAAAAGGATGTCACCGTGGCAGTCCACGTTCTCGTCGTGTAAATTCTAAAAGTACCTATTATAGGGTGACGACCAGGGGTGTCGATTTGTATCCGTGGTTGGGGAGGGGTGATAGGTGCCAAAATATTTTCGGCAATGGATCAAAGCAACCAAGAGGTAGAAGCGTGTGGCAGGTTGCACCCTCCCTTCCAAGTTATTAACTTTTTCAAGTCACCCTCAATAAAGATAACATTTCAGAGAATATAAGAGTGGTAATAAAATGAATAACATGCTAAATGTTAGTCCTGACTCTTGCCTGCAGTGTAGGCCTACCAGACTGATATCATCTATTTTTAAACGAAATTTAGACATTACCCCCCAAAAATCCAATGGTGAGGGATATCAACTTGTGAAAGTATTATGTTACCAGTGGGCAAATGCATTAATAAGCAACCAGGAAAGGTTCATGTAGACAGAAAATTCTTTATTTCCTGGTGATAGAAACATACATTTTATGAATATTGATGTCTCCAAACAACATTCATCGTGAAAACCCATTCCAATATTCTGTGTAAGGAGATCTCCAAAAACATAGTTCTCATTAGTAAATGAAAAACATATTGCTTTTGGTTCTTCATTTGACTCTCTTCCTTCTTTAATTAAACCAACTGAATCCTCTCTGCGGGAAACTCAATTCAATGAAACAGAATATCACTGATGCAAAATTTGGTTCTCAAAATGACAGAAAATTTCCACTCCTGATCTCATACAAACTGTCTGTTTCTTAAAAACATAATATAAAACTTACGTTCCAACTACCAAACAACAAACTTCCATTATCTCCTTCTTCACCCAGATATACTTATCATACCAGATACGCTCTAAAATATAAGCATAATATTCCCTAAGGCCCTGACCAGAGCACTATTTTTTTCTCAAAAACTATAACCAGTCTTAGAAGGTGCATTATTATTGGAAGGGTGTTATGAACAAAACTTCAAACTTAATAACATTCTAACCTTCAAAAACACCTTAACTATCTTATGCCTGTTACGTTTGAATACAATACATAGGCCTACATCAGCTTTCCAATAAAACAAAAAAAAGTTGTGACATAATTATAATCTTTCTCCAAAATATCGAACTGGAGTATTCTGTTGTATTGCTTGTTTATGTACATACAAAGAGCTTATTTTTAAGAGGCACTAGATTCATGTGTGTAACTTAAGAAAGAACTCTTTGTTTACCCGATTTTGTTCAGGTGTCTATGGAAAATTGTTTGAAAAAAAGATGCATGTGTTCATAATTTCTCTCGTAAGTTAGGTTAATAATTTTGTTCAAGGTAAATAGAGGAACATGTATATCATTATCTCCATTTGCTATCAAAAGATTTTGCTCTTTCAGAAAATAGCTCTTCAAATGTTTTACATGTAGAGATCTAAATAAACAAAGAAATGGATGAAATCAATAAAACAAAATAGATACTGAGTATGAATCAGGGAACAAACTGAAAGTTTCGTCTCCTACATGCTGCCATTTGGACAAAACCGTCTTTCTCTTCACTGATACAATATTTTATTACTTTACTTGCATTATGAAAAAAAAACGCATCATCAACCCCACGTAGTCATAGCTTTAAAAATCACTTCAGATGGAACTGGCCAAAAGTCATGTGACATTCTTGCTGAGATGCTTTCCTTTACCTTTAAGAGTTCTTTATATTGAGGAATTGGTTGATATTTTTTTCTTGGCAATAATGCCCAAATTAAAAGAGTTAAACAAATACACGACTGTAACTCCTAGCGCGTTTTGAAAAATGTTTTAGGAAATATCAGGAAATAAAATGAGTGAAAAAAACAAATAAAGATACAATGACGTGAATTTAAAAAGGGTGAACGGAAACAACATAACAACTAGTGAACTATCTTATAACTCTCCCACTCTCTACTTCTTTTTTGCACTTTTGCGCTTCGCGCTTAACATTTAGCTCGTTGCCTTTTAACGCTTCGGCTTTGCATTTGGCGCACTGCATTTCTATGATGCTGTTGATTAAATAAATTGAATAAATTGATCAATTCCTGATGAAGCCGTATGAGCGAGAATTCAATTTATTCTTGTCTCATATACGGTTGTCTCATTTACTTCGTTTTCTATTTATATATGTATGTATTATGAAAATGAGATAGCAAAATGTGTATATTGATGTCAATCTTGCGAGTAATAACCATTAACTACTCTCATCGGGCTCTCATCATTAATTTTTCTCTTCATTTTTTTTTTTTTGATTGTGAATTATTGGGGGATGATTGTACAGGCCATCCGCCCACCTGAAATATTTGGGGGGGGGGAGGGGATATATCCCCCCATCCCCCCGTGATCGACACCCTTGGTGACGACTACAGTAACGGCGGGTCATTTATAGGGTGACGACTCCAGTCAAGGAAAATCATTTTAGGATGGCGACATCGGTCTAAGCAAGTCATAGGGTGACGACTCTATCCAACGTGATTCATTCGGTAGCGACTCCAGTTGAGTCGTGTCATTTATAGGATGACGACTTTAGTAAAGGCAAGTCATCTTATGATGACGACTTCAGTGAACGCAAGTCAATTTATAGGGTGTGGAATTCAGTCCAAGCAAGTCATAGGATGACGACCTAATTCAATTACAGTCATTTATAGTGTGACGACTCCATTCAAGGCGAGCCATTTTAGGGTGACGATCCTAATAAAGTCGAGTCATTTTAGGGTCACAACTCCAGTCAAGTCAAATCACTTTAGGATGACGACTCCAATCAAGTCGAGTCAATTTAGGGTGACGGCTCCAGTCAATTTAGACGAGTCATTTTAGGATGACGAATCAATTCAAGTCAAATCACTTTCGGATAACGACTCCAATCAAGTCGAGTCATTTAGGGTGACGTCGACTCAATTCAAGTCAAATCACGTACTGTAGGATGATGACTCCAGTCAAGACGAGTCATCTTAGGATGACGACTCCAGTCAAGTCAAATCATTTTAGAATGACGACTCCAGTCAAGGTGAGTCATTTTTAGGAAGACGACCCCAGTCAAGGTGAGTCTTTTATAGGGTGATAACTCCACTTATGTCGAGTCATTTATAGGATGACAGGCAAGTTGATTGTTGAAGTCCAGGTCACATTTTACACACCTATTTTTACTATGAAGACCCTACTTTGGAAAACGTCTGATTTACATATACCATGCATCCTTCTCTTTCCTTAAATGGGAAAATAAATCACCACGAATGGAGAGAAAAGTAGCATGCTTACCCAGATTAAGAAAATCGAATACTTCTGGAAGGAGTCCCGTGCAATTTGTATGCCAATCTTCCAATCGCATGATTTTGAGCTGATCACGTGGGTAGACCCTGAACCAATCACGAACGTAGACGGCGTAGAGGCTTACAAGGAGCCGCTATGTGGTTGAGAGATAATATAAAGAAGAAAAAAGGTACTTTTGATTATGTGGGTCATCTGACATTGGCTCCGGGCTTAATTCGTTATAGATATAGGGGTTAGGATTGCACCTGAGTTTTAGGTTGGGCTTAAAGGGCAATCCAACCCTTGATATAACTTCAGGGGTATGAAACCCAAAAAATAAGAGAATTACAGAATTACGAAAGTTTGAAATAAATCAGGCCAAAAATAAAAGAGTTATGCATGTTTGAAATGTGAGATCACTAAATCCATGCGAATCTCAAATTGGCAATCTGGTCAGTGGATTGTGACGCATGTCATGGGAGAACTCTCCGGTTTGTGCCCCAAATCGAACGAAGAGAGAACAAGATGAGAGAGAGAGAGAGAGGAAAAGGGGAAGGCAATATCAAGGTTTGCAGGCACAACCCTCGTTAGTCGTTGTGTGTAACAGTGTCAGCATTGTGAGACTATGCTGACGGGATAATGCATAGGCTCTGTATACTTTAGCCGCTCCGGACTGAAACAGCCAGTGCCAGTGACTGTCAGAGCCAGGCTCTGCCCAGGGCTTCAAGAATTTTCGTAAAGTGTCATATTAGAGTCTGTGTCTCCAGACTCCGCTAAATCGACCCCTGGCTCTTTACAAATATTACTAGAAGGGCCATATCTCACAGCACGTTGGATGTGAACTCGTTGTGTGCTGTATGTGCATCCCCGAAAGCTCATCGTTTGCAGACACTTGTTGAATCTGTCTATTACTCCCACAACCACTGTATGGAAATGATCCACACTGACCCTGATGTTGTGTTTGGGGTTGAAATATAAGTAACCGGAGTACACCCTGAAATGAAAACAAGGAACAAAATTGAGTCAAATTCAGTCCAGTTCGCTTTATTTCACATTTCACCTTTCACGTTTCACACCGTCTTCTGTACAAGACATACGGTGATAACTATTATTAATGTGAACATTTACAATGCACTGTCTGTCAAAATTAATACTTATGGCGTCATTGTGAGATAAAGAAAGGTATTTTGAATAGACATGACTTGCAAATTAAGGACTAATTCAAAATGAAAATGAGGTTATTATTATAATGATGTTGATGGCCTTATCATTATTACTATTATAGACATTCTTATTATTATTATAATTCATATAACCATTATCATTTATGATTATGAATAATACCATTTTTATTACTATTAATTTAATCTGATTTCTTATTGTTGTTATTTTTATTATAATTTTTATTCTTATTATTATTATCATTATAATTTTTATTATCATCATTTCTATTATTATTATTTAGGATTATTATTGACACCGTTTTTATTATAGGATTTCTCGCTCAATTTCGTAAGTTGGCCACACAAATTCATTTTATGTTCATTCAATTTCGCCGATTCTGTCACCGCAGCTGTTATTTTTCGTTCAAATTCGTTTTTTAGCATTTAAATTCATAAAACGATCATTCAAAAACATTTTATTTTCATTCGAATTAAAACGTGTTTCTTTTTCGTAAAATTTTCATTCAATTTAAAGCGAGACGATTCGCGATTACGTAATAGCGTCTTCCGTGAATTCAAATTCGTTTCTTTGCATACAATTTCACACGTTTTGCAGACAAATTAAACATGTAAATCTTATCCAGTATGATCATATATAGAACCCCGCAAGCTTAGTTCCATGCTAAATCCATTTCAAATTGTATGGGTTGGTAAGCAACAAACATATTATTTGTCCTCACTAGGGGTGTATACCCACTAAATCATCACTATTTAGCAACTGAACGATCATGCGTTAAGTAGATATAACCTAGCCACATCAATATAGAATTAGCATGGAACTAAGCAAGAGTGTCTTTTTATGAATATGCAATGATATAAGTGCATGCAAAGTGTGTGTTTACAGACTACAGTTGTATTTATTGGAGTGGCGTACCATAATGGTGGGGGGTATCAATACTCTATACATTGATTTATTTTTTATGTTTTGCTTGGTTTTGTTTTTTTATAACTTATTCGATGTTCGTAATCTCTTTGAAGCCATTTATATATATATTTGTGTAAATTATATTTAGTCTGTATTGAACATGTGAACATCTATGAGTATCAGTTCAATCACAATCATAATCACATCAAAATCTGAATCACCATCACACTGAATCACAATCACGATCGTGATCACAGTCACAATTACCAATAACTCCTTTGTTTAATTTAGATGAGAAACATGTGCATATACCATGTATATCATAGGTTTGTAAAGATAGGCGAATATGAATGAAAACTTTGTTATTTAGAATGACCCAAAGTGAAATTGAATGGTACGGACGTCCGATTTGCCATTTTTGACGAAAATGAATGCAAACTGCGCATTTGTAAGCGGTTGTTAAATTGAATGAAACAAGTGCTAAATCCATTGACTGAATAAGTAAATCAAATGAAAAAGTGTTATTTTGAATGAAATTTACACGCCGGCAGCTTTATTTCGCGAATTTGAATGAACTTTGTATCAAAACGAATGAAAATTATCATAATAAGTAATCTTATCATTATCATTCTTATTGTTATTATAATAGATACCTGTCTACAGGATTGCGAAGAATGACGATAAGTTTGGCGTCCGGTTGGGCTGCATTAATGACGTCAGCGGTGACGTATTTTGGACCTTCATAACGTTTTCCATCCCATGTCTCCCACAAACTATTGTCCCAGAAGGTCGATGCGGATCCGTCACCTTTCATGTTTAAAAATATTATAATAATAATAAGAGTAATAAAAATAATAACAATAATACAAATAATAATAATGATGATAATATCTATATTGATGATGATAATTATAATGGCAATAGTGAAATCAATACTAATATTAATGATATTAAAATGATATAAATAAATAAATAATAATAATAACAATAATGATATACTACTACTACTACTACTACTACTACTACTACTACTACTAATATAGGATTTCTCGGTCAATTTCGTAAGCTTTTCATTCGTTTTGATACAAAGTTCATTCAAATTCGAGAAATAAAGCTGCCGGCGTGTAAATTTCATTCAAAATAACACTTTTTTCATTTGATTTACTTATTCGGTCAATGGATTTAGCACTTGTTTCATTCAATTTAACAACCGCTTACAAATGCGCAGTTTGCATTCATTTTCGTCAACAATGGCAAATCGGACGTCCGTACCATTCAATTTCACTTTGGGTCATTCTAAATAACAAAGTTTTCATTCATATTCGCCTATCTTTACAAACCTATGGTATACATGGTATATGCACATCAGGGGCGGCCGAGCAACTTCCAAAGTGGGGGGGGGGCACCAAGAAAAAAGGGCACTTTCTGGAAAAAAGGGCACCTACAACGGGAAATCTCAAAGCGAAAATACACCATTTTTTTAGACGTGGGTATATACCCCTACATTATGATTTCAATATTTGTTTCACTTTATACACCATACAAGATATTGCTTAAGCATCATGCTTTGCAGTTGGGCGTGATGGTTTGACAATTTATTTGCGAACGAGCGAAGCGAGCGAGGAAAAATTTTAAGATTTGTGAGGTCGCAGTGCGAAAAATTACATCTTATAAAGAGGAAAAAACCCAATCCTGATGGGATTATAAGCACATTCTCATAACAGAAGAATGAAAAAACCTTTGATAAGTAACATGCGTATATCATTTATAGATGCGTGCGAGCGTAGCGAGCGAGTTCTGGGGAAATTGCTCTTAGTCGCTTGAAATTAGGGGCGCGTTTAATGATGAGAGGAAAAGGGGACACTTATCAAAAAAGAAAAGAAGCATGTGTCAAAGTACAAAGAGTATTAATATTATCAGAGGTGAAAATGGGGCACTTCTTAATTACACCCTCAAAAAGGGGCACTCACCAGTGATGAAAAAGTCAGTCATGAGAATAGGGAATGGGCATTTGCCGACGGAATAGGGGCCCCATCAGACCTTGATAGGGGCATTTATAAGAGGTGAAAAGGGGCATTTATAAAAAGGGGAAAGGTCCGTTATTAGAAACGAAAAGGGGCACGTATCATTGGTAAAGGGAAATTATCAGAGGTGAAAGAGGCACTTATCGCACCTGAAAAGGGCAATGACCAGATATAAAAGGGGCACTTATGTGAATGAAAAGGGGCACTTATAATAAAGGAAAATGTGCATTAGTTGAAAGAAAATGGGCGCCGATCAGATTTTAAAGGGGCATTTATCGGAGGTGAAGGGGGCACTTATCTGAAGTGAAAAGGAGTAACTTCTCGTACCTGAAAAGGGTCATTTATCAGAGAAGAGGCACTTATCAGAAGGGGAAAGGGCTCTTTTTTAATGGGGCACTTATCATTAGGAAAAGGGGCACTTATTAGAAAGGAAAAGGGGCATATGTGAAAATATAAGGTGCGCTTATTCGAGTTAAAATGGGGGTAGGGGGTAATTATTAAAAGAGGAAGGGGCGCTTCTTACAAAGGGGAAGAGACGCTTCTTACAAATGAAAAGGGGTACTTATCAAAAGTGAAAAGAGGCAGTTCTCGTACCTGAAAAGGGCACTTACCAGAGATTAAAAAGGGCACTTATGAGAATGGATAATGGACACTATGTCTTATTGCAAAGGAAAATGGGAACTTGTCGAAGGAAAAGGGGCACGTGTCCAAATAAAAGGGGCACTTATCAGAGTTGAAAAGGGGAAGGGGCACTTTTACAAATTAATAGGGGCACTTGTCAAAGTGAAAGGGGCACTATTCCTAGGTAAAAAGGGGTACTTCTTACAAAATTAAAGGGGCACTTTTCCTATGTAAAAAGGGGCACTTTTCGGGTGCTTGAAAAAGTGGGAGGGCACTGTGCCCCCCTGCCCCCCGGGAGGGCCGCCTCTGATGCACATGTTTCTCATCTAAATTAAACAAATCTATTCTTTAGTTTATGTCCACTTGACATGAGTAATTGAGATGTGCGCGCAGTGAGAAAACAATGTATCAAACTCATTAATGATTGTGTAGCGTGATTGTGCTTGTTACTGTATGTGATCGTGATCGTGATCAGAGGTAGTAATGTGTACTTTTTAAACAATATTTGGACAGACTGTAATATTTCATGTACAAGCATTTCATTTATTTTTGTTTAATTCAACAGATAAAGCGTTTTTTTTTGTAAAGAAGCACAAAATGAACATGAAATGACTAAGTATTTTATCATTATTCTTATTACTATTATTGTTTTAAACGAATAAGGAAATGTATGAAAGAGTTGGTTTGTTTAGCAATTGATGTTAAGAATTATACTTTTGAATTGTATTTTGATTATTCTGAGTATGATGTAAATTGCATGATTTTGGATTATATGTACTGCCTCTGGTAATGAGAAAATAAAGCACCTTATAAATATACAAAAAAAGTAATTGAGATGGTGATTACGATTGTGACTGAGATGGTAATTGTGACTGTGATTCACGATCGTGATTGTGATTCAGATTTTGATGTGATTATGATTGTGATTGTGATTGGGGAGTGAGCAAAAAAAAATTTTGGCACCCGAAAAATTTTTTTCCCTCCGGGAAGGGTCATTTTCTTATCCACCGTCACCCCCCTTGGCTGCCAGGGGTAGTGAGCACAATTTTTTTTGGGGGGCACCCGAAATTTTTTTTTCCCTACGGGTAGGGTTATTTTTTTCCACAGCCACCCCCCCTTGGGCGCCAGGGGAGGGGGCCCAACTTTTTTTTTTTTCAAAAAAAGGGTGTTTTTACCTGTTTTTTTTCTAGGGGAGGGGGCCCGGGCCCCCCGGGCCCCCCTGGATCCGCCACTGGTTCTATATATAAAGAGCTTGATTCCAAAAGGAGCTAAACCCATATTTTATCAAAATTGAGTTTTTTGTCTTAAAATAATAATTTCCTACATGGGGACAAAATGCACTATATCACATTCTAAAATTTCACCAGGAAGTATGACAATTTTTAGGTACAATATCATGTTTCATTCCAAAAGGAGCTAAATCCAAATCGGTTTCATTCCAAAAGGAGCTAAATCCACTTTGGGTACTTCTGAGTAAACCACATTTTTTATTTCTCCACTTCCCTATATAGCCATGTACCTTCATGTTGTTATACAGTCAAACCTGTCTATAGCGACCGCCAAAGGGAAACACAAAAAGTGGTCTTTGTAGACAGGTGGTCTTTGTAGACAGGTTCCTTTAGTACACATTTCAATGAGAAACCATTTTCAAGGAAAGCAAAAAATGTGGTCTTTGTGGACAGGTGGTCTTTGTAGACAGGTGGTCACTAAAGCAGGTTTGACTGTATATGTTAAAGGTGTCGCCCTGGACCAATAATATATGATAAGAAAAAAAATCTACCAGTTATTTCTGATTTTTACTAAATTTTTAGATTTTTTTGGATTTAGCTCCTTTTGGAATGAAACATGGATTTAGCTCCTTTTGGAATGAAACGGATTTAGCTCCTTTTGGAATGAAACTGTGATATGTTGTTTACTTTCTTTTCAAAAGGTATTTTTAGTTGTGATTTCATTATAAAAAAGGAAAGGTTTGCTACTAAATTTTAATGAATTTCAGTGACTTTTTGAGAAAATATTCTAAAATTTTACCAGGAAGTATGACAAATTTTAGGTACCCCGGTACAATAGCATGTTTCATTCCAAAAGGAGCTAAATCCACGAAAAATAAAAATCTAAAAATTTAGTAAAAATCAGAATTAACTGGTAGATTTTTGTTCTTATCAGATATTATTAGTCCAGGGTAACACCTTTAACATATATAACAACATGAAGGTAAATGGCTAAAGGGAAAGTGGAGAAATAAAAAAAGGCGATTTACTCAGAAGTATATACCCAAAGTGGATTTAGCCCCTTTTGGAATGAAACTATTCATATGATGATACTGGGTCAGATTTACATGTTTAATTTGTCTGCAAAACGTGTGAAATTGTATGCAAAGAAACGAATTTGAATTCACGGAAGACGCTATTACGTAATCGCGAATCGTCTCGCTTTAAATTGAATGAAAATTTTACGAAAAAGAAACACGTTTTAATTCGAATGAAAATAAAATGTTTTTGAATGATCGTTTTATGAATTTAAATGCTAAAAAACGAATTTGAACGAAAAATAACAGCTGCGGTGACAGAATCGGCGAAATTGAATGAACATAAAATGAATTTGTGTGTCCAACTTACGAAATTGACCGAGAAATCCTATAATAATAATAATAATGAAAGTAATACAAGTTAATTAAATTAACCATTAGGAATGGTCACGAAAGGATTGGAAGCTAACTAAATAATTATTTCTTATATCTTGATTTAAAACAACTCAGATACAAAGATTCTGTAACATTTGATGATAAGCAGTTCCAGATGTGTGTTTTTTTTTTGTTTGGGGGACGGACGGAGGATATATTGATGGCGGTTTTGTGAAACGCTGCCCTGATTTTCGATACACTTACCGATAATGAGTCGTGATTTCATAGATGGATGCAACTTGAACTGCTTTACCATTTTATTAGATCGGGATGCGTAGCCAGTGAGTTTCCCTGTCGCTAGAAAAGTTGAAAGCGATGAAAAGACATTATTTATTAAAGGTACTCCAGGGTGCACCAAAAAAGATATTCAAACGAGTAAATTGCAATTTGGAAGGATTAATAAATGGACCAACAGGGGTGTCACAAAGACTAAGATCGACTTTAAGTTGGACTTAACTATGGCAGGCCGTTCGTGGCATTGTTTGCTCTCACCATTATGATCTTTAGATAATATTTTTTCCTTCAATAATGAATTATCAAAAAATATAAATTCTGTAGATTTGTGACCATGATTTGTACGTCCCTTGAGAAACCAATGCCAGTAAATGGTGAGAGCAAACAGTGGCATGAACAGCCTGCCATAGTTAAGTCCAACTTAAAGTTGATCTTAGTCTTTGTGAAACACCCCCTTATGTGCAGAGAACACATGATGAACACAAATCTCGAAGAAACTTGCAGCCCAAGTCCAGCTTTGGTGCAAATTAAGCCCCATTTTAAAGAATTTTAAAACAAATTCCATGATCAATGTGTTATGAATAATTTTGGTTGAGAATGATTATGACTTTTGCTTTAATTCATTAATTGTCATCGTGGAATGTTGCTGAGTTTAGAACCTGTCATTTTATTTTTTTCTCTATACATGTCAACCCCCTACCCTGGGTACTCTTTAAAACTTTTTGCAGCACTTGTTAAGAATCAGTACAAAGGTGGTGGGTCGCATGTTCATTTACGTGGGGACAACGGTATAACTTTCCCTTTAATTTGGTTCTGATTCTGACAAGCTCATCATCATTACAATTACGATTATTCGAATCGACTATGAATTCTTTCAGACATCCTGAAATGGACCATTGATTTTTCCCTTATCAAACTACGAGCATTTTCTTAAGATTTTTAGCGAAAAATTCCTTACATTTTTATGCCAAATAAAGCCTTGCAATTACCGTCATACAGACTGTATCATGTCTTTCAATCTTTCATTTTTAATTTTTTTTGTGGGGGGGGGTTTGGGTGGAGGAAATTTAAAGAATTCTCTTAGGATTTACCAAAATGAACAGAAATTTACCCATGAAGTGCAAGCATTCCGGAAATATGTTTTTTTCTCTCTCTGAATTATATGAGTTATTTACCACCCTATCACTCGATTCATCTGCATACTTGGACTAGCTGTCATATTTATCTACCTTATAAAGGGTTTTTCGTTTCTACACAAAAAGTAGAACTTTTCAATTCAATTTCAATTCAATAAACTATTTCCTTCGTAAAATCAAAACCGAACATAGTATCATGAAATACATATTGAGGCCTACAATAGACGTGATGGAGGAAGGAGGAGAACTCACACAATCGTGCCCTACTCCACCAGTGTGGCTCTTTGTCGGTGTTTTTCACATCAGGATGCATGGCTATCTTCGACCACAGATCGGTCGTTCCACACTTGGGCATTCCAAGGAGATAGAAATAGGGCAAGCATTTGAGCTCCCCCTTCAGCATCCAGCACGCACTCTTATACCCTGGCAGGTATGTCTTTGGCAGCAAATCAAATACCTGCCAAAAAAGAGAAGATCTTTAGGTTGAGCTCTGGGAAGAGGTGAAAAATAATTTGTGAGCGTTATCATTGTACATGTATTATGCAAGTGTGGAAGAACATCAGAGAAAAAATCATGGCTCTTCAAATGCCTTAATATTCTAAATATGGCATATAACATCATACAAATCGGGACGGATTTTTATGCCACATGTTCGTGTAGTCCTATATACATCTTTCTGTGTACAGTGCTTGTCACTTTACCAAATTTCTTATCATTCTGATGATTCCAGAACCTTGCAGTACACACCAATACTTATATGCTAGATGATCAACCTTTTCTGATCGATTCCACAACGTTTCTTTCATAATGCAATCGCATGACCAGAACTCAACTTTATCTTTAAGTCACTGGCACTGAAGCAATTCCCGAGTAAATGCCAGAAAGTTTGGCGCTATGTGTGGTCGATAGATAGATAATATAGCGAGAGAGAGAGAGAGAGAGAGGGAGGGATAGAGACAGAGGGAAAGAGAGAAAATATGAATTGAACATGCTAAGAAGAATTAGGTCCAACGAGATGCAGAATGAAAATAGTAGAAAATATATTAAAGCCCCTCTGCACTAGTTTGGCCAGGAGGGATTAGAAGGATTAGCGTGGTCACTGACAGGTGGATATTCTCACCAACTCAGCTCTCAATCAACATCAACATAACATAAAGAGGATCATGGGGGACCAACAGGCACCACTTAGGCATTGTTTTCTATATAGAGGGAGCAAGTAGCTACAAGTAGTACAGTGGGGGCTTTAATTCACAGCGCCACATGAAATACACAAGAAGTATGGTTTGAACTTCACAATCGCTTTCGATTTATTCTCATCAGGTGAAGTGAGCGAGTCATATATGGTTTTACATCGCTATAATATACACAAGTAAATGGTTACACAAATGAGGAATGCAGGATTATTGAGCTGTCCTATGGATAAGTAATTGATTTTACCACTTTGATTGTCCTGGGTTTTCCTCTTTCTTCTTAGGATTAAGTGTTAAGGTACAAGGGTGCAAGTAGTCTTTATAATTCGGGACGACTGATCTGTACAACGTAACATTATATATTAGTTAAAAGAGCCTTTCATAAGGTGTCTTGAGTACGCGGAATGTTAAACAGAGATGAATAGTTTAGACAAAGTATTTTGATATAATAATTATAAGAAACAGAAAATGAAGAGGATATATATATATATATATATATATATATAGAGAGAGAGAGAGAGAGAGAGACTTCATGCACTCACCCGTTTTCCCATCTTGTACAAGCTTGGTGGCAAAGATGACAAATTCAACTCGGGCCGCCAGAATTTGGCCGGTCCGACGCTAGCCCTCTGCTGAACGTCGACGTTGTGAATTTTGATCCCCACCTTTCGTGTGTTGGCCGTTAAGTTGTGCAAGTCATCGGTATTTTTCATCTTTGAGGGCTGAATGCCTGGCGTAATGGACGAAAACCTTTGTGAATATTCATTCTCTGTCTTTGCGTATCCTGGATATAACCAAGTCAAAATTTATGTGTTTCAACAGCGTCAAAAAATAGAAATCTGTAATCCTCCACGCCCGGATATTTCTTGTACATATTTAGGTGTGATATTAACATAATAAACATGATAATGAAGCCCTTTGGATGGTTCACAAGATAAATGCAGTCATTAAATCAATTTAATGAATCCAAAACTCAATTTATAAACCAAAACAATTAAAAAAAAACGAGGCAGTGGCTCTGATGTACAAGTTATTTAAAACTTAATATTCTCCAAGCCATCTGAAAATTAAATTTATATATTTCTCTCCGTATCAGGATACCGACCCCTGGACATCCACCCCTGATAACCACCCCTAGGATAACCACCTTCTAGGACAACTACCCCTAGGACAACTGCCCCTATGGCAGCCACCCCGGACAACTACCCCCAGACAACTACCCCTAGGATAGTTGTCCGGGGTAGTTGTCGTAGAGATGGTTGTCATAGGGGTAGTTGTCTGGGGTAATTGTCCTAGGGGGTAGTTGTCTGGGGCAGTTGTCCGGGGGTACTTGTCCTAGGGGTAGAAGTCTTAGGGGGTAGTTGTCCGAATATGTTTCTGAATATGTGTAAATATATTTCATATGTTTTTCGTTTTTTTCATCAGCATTTAGAATCACGGTAATTTTCCCCTAATTTTCACGACAGGAAGAGCTCGATATTTTGCGCTCAATAAATCAATGGACTAAAGGCTCGTTCAGGTATTACGCTGCGAAACCGCGGCTTTTTTCGTTTTATGATGAAGTAAAGGGTAATACACATTACATTTCTATTCTAATACCACAGAGATTAGTGGAAACGCACAAGTCCTTTGTTGTGCGCAGTTGCCATTTATTCACAAGTTTTTTTTTTGCGGCGGTTTACCGTGCCATATCTGTACATGCCTTGACTCTACCAGCTCAAACCTGGACAAACATTAATTATGGCGCCTCTGTGAATTGGCCTACCGGCAAAGGCATATCCAGGGCCTCGTCTTATAAAATAGTTGCAATTGATTAGTTTGAAATTGATACCAATCACAATTCCTAGTAGGCCTACATCTCTTTATAGTACAGACTTGCGATTGATATAAATTGCAACTTATTTGTAATCAATCGTAACTCTTTTATAAGACGGGGTCCTGATCTCGACCGCAGGAGGGTAGAGATCTGTGATCCATTTACGTTCAGCAAGGAAACCACTTATTGTAGAGGCCTGATTTGTGTTACAGGGGGGATCACAAACGTGAATTGAGAAGAGACGCAGGCTTTTTGAAAATATGTCTTTACAACACGATCGCAACTACTTTCGAAAAATCAAACCAAGGCAATTTCAATGGCCTTGTGCGTCTCCTATTGAAATGTGCGAACATGACAATGACGTATTACGTAATCCGAACATGATTTCTATGGGATATACAATATAGGGTGTTGAAATTGACCTTGAGTTGTTTTTTCGGAAATAGCTGCGATCGTCTTTTATATTGTGTGTGTCTGTTACACTGGTTCCCTCACATGGTATTAAACTACTAAAACTACAACAGTGGCTGCATTTCTTTGTAAAGTTCAAGTGTGTCAGGAGGGGCAAATTGTCCCCCTTCCCCTTGCCCCTCCTTCGAATTTTGTTGCCTACCGGACTTTTTGTTGCTATGTTGACCCACCTTTCTCGTTGCTAGTTTGAGCGATTACCGGAGCGTACCCTTTCTGCTCCTGGGCGTAGTAATACACGTAAGAAAATAACGCTATGTTCAGGAGGACAATGCCAGCTGCCAATTCTTTTTTGATAAACATCCTTAGAAAATGAAACGGCTAGAAAGAAATAATAACAACAAGAACAAAACAACAGTAGAATGTTAGTAATAATAATAATTATAAGAAGAAAAATAATAGTAATAATAATGATAATAATTATTATAATAACGATTAAAATAATTGTTATTGTTACAATATGGGTTTTCCTGTCCATTTAAATTTCACTCTTTTAAAAATTCAATTTCGTCCCGAATCTTGCACATTTCATAGTCAATTTCGAAAAAATACAATAATGAAAACAAATTAGTACATCGAATTGTAAATTTATAACCATATTCAAACCTTGTGTAATAATATACATTTGTTCTCATATCTAAAGCATTTAGCAATAAGTACTCTTTAAAATTACATTTGAAAGAGTTTTCAGAATTAGTGTTTTTGATATGTAGTAGTATATTATTCCATAAAAGGGGTCTGTTGCACGTTATTGATCTATAAAGCAACCTGACAGTCAAGTCTGCCTCCAATATCATAATCATGAATTTTTTATTTTTTTATGAAAATTGAGTTGAATATTTTGGGTAAGAGTTTTTAATCGTACAAAAACATTAAATAATACCTAAATTGTAGTTATTGAGATTATAAACAGAGAGAATATTTAGTTTCTTAAAGAGAGAGAGAGAGAGAGACAAATGACTAAATTAACTTTGACATTTGCACGATCCCGGAATCCTTGGACGAAAAGGTGAATTCAAATGAAAAAAAGTGTTAAAACTGATGAGAAATCCTGTAAAAGACTGAGAGATGGTTTGAATGGTTCTGATGGTGATAAAGATGAATATTCATAGACCTACGTACGCAGTTACACCGTCAAAAGAAATATTCATCCATAAATACAAAGCAAGATTCATGCAGAACAAATAATGGAAGGATAAAGCGTAACAAATATCCATATAGCAAATGAACGCGTGATGAATTTGAATAGCACTTTGACGAAATTGATTCGTGCAATGGAAATTTGGCAGCCAGGGATGACGAACTTGATTTGACTTTGACGAAATTGGATGCAACATTATGAAGTTTAATGGACAAAGTACGAAAACGAATGACCAAAGACAAAATTGACACTGAGTGCAAGATCACAAAGTTTTCGGGACGAAGTTGAATGAAAAAGTATTAAATTGAATGAAAAAATGTTAAAATGAACGGAAAAACCTCTATATGCCCAATTATTGGGTGAAGATAATTGCCACAAATTTGTCATGTTCTCTTTAACTGAATCGCTTTAAGTAGCGTAGAAAGTTTTGACCCACCTTTGGTTGCCCAGCTTAATTAACACAACATTGTAAGAGTGTATGAAAACATTGGAAATATTCATCTGATGTTTCAATTGCATATAAATTATGCATGCTATTTCTTCCGACTTGTTTCACCATTCTTCATGCGCGTTTCTCTATGCTCATGAAAGTAACGACTCCCAAATGAAAGCATGCAGGAAAGAAAATCAGTGAAAACTTGCTACGGATCTACAACAATCAGGGCTTCCCAGGTACACTACACTCCTTTCCATAGTTTATGAATACCCAGAGACATTAATTGTCACTGTGGACATAATTATACATTCTTTAGCAATTCTCCAAACTTTTGCTCGCTCGCTTCACTATGAGCTGAATAGTTTGCCCTGCCCTCTGAAGTCAAGGTCTATCATATCGAAATGTCTCGTATGTCAAATAAAAAATCTGGTCATATCAATTGCTTCGAAATACGCAACATAATCACAGAGAAAATATGGTAGCTATATCATTTTCACAGCATATTTTGAATATCTTGCCCCGAATACACAACGAAACAACGAGAGCAACATGTAATGGAATTTAACATTTCAGTGATAATTGAAATTAAGCATAACACCAAATAAAAATTAATATAAAAAGCATGGCAAAACATACGTGACCGTTGACTGGGGGCTGCGAGTCTCTTTTCTTCTTTTCCAGCTGAATATAGGTTTTCAACTCGTCAATTTTGGTTATGATTTGAAGACCTCCGAAAAGGAAATACTACTGCTGCTGCATGTACTACTATGGTTCTGTGTACATGGCAAATAGTATACTATAGAATTTTCTTATCCTCGACTCCCTTAGACAAACATGAATATTGATTTTTCAGTCAATAAGCATACGGAGAAAGTGAATCGTTGGGGAAAGGGATCCGATAAACGGCTCTCGGGTTATGTAATCGTCAGGGCTATTGATAAAGAGAGTTTGGTCAACCCGCTTCGA
Organism: Mesocentrotus franciscanus; assembly: GCA_037976565.1. Taxonomy (NCBI): domain Eukaryota; kingdom Metazoa; phylum Echinodermata; class Echinoidea; order Camarodonta; family Strongylocentrotidae; genus Mesocentrotus; species Mesocentrotus franciscanus. The sequence continues at coordinate 16,606,327 of CP137682.1, read as the reverse complement.
GTGAGATAACAAGACGCAATGTCGATATTGCTTTGCCTTGCAGTAAGGAGGCAAATGTCTCGGATCGCACTTAGTGGGGGCACAAAAACACAACAGAAAGAAAGAGAAAGGGAAGAACAGGAGGAGAAAATATAGTCTTTAATGATTATAATGCACCCCAATTCAGGGTCAAAGTGAATAAAAAGAGTGTATTACAATTATTTAAGATGCGTGTCAATGAGAGAATAGGCCTATGCTTATTATAATCATGTAAGTTAAATACACATGCAGGTTCAGATGGATATTTTTTTTTTTAGCAGGTGTTTCTGCATTTATTGAAAAATCAAATATAAAATAACAATAATTGTATATAATATGATTGATTTACATAAAATGTGACAACTGAATTACAAATTTAAAAAATGCATATATATGATTGAAAACTTGATAGTATGGAGGTAAATCAAAGAATGAAGATAAATGCAGCGGCCAACTATCATAATCATGAATGCTTGAGTCGATTGCCGCCGGGGGCACATGACGCTGTTATAGAAGTACGTAGGAGAATCGAGTGTCACGTATAAAGATTTTTTTCAGAAAGTATCTGCACGAATAAAAAGTTGGAAGAAAAAAGAGAAAGAAAATCGCAAGTGTGTGCATGAGGGTGTGTGTAGGTGAAGTAAGTGTTCGAATCGTCTTGTTCATGAACTGGTCATCTCAGCTAAAAATCGTTAAGACCCTTATAACTTTTATGAATATTTGGATGTTAAATATCTTTTTATCGAGGCTTTCAATGAATAAAGAGATGCAGAGTGTTTAATATTGTCAGGTAAAGTATTCCAAATACCCGGACCATGGTGTCTTATCGATTTATAGACCATAATAATTTTTGGATTTGTTAAATGGAAGTCGGACGAGTGCCTTGTAGGGTAAGAATATATATTATGATGATGAAGCGGATCCTAATCAAATTATTGGTTGAGAGCGTACACGTGACCAGGCATATATTTTGCCTAACACGTAATTTTACTAATGACCGGTCATTAGTAAAATCATGTTATAAAACATAATTTTATAAAAACAAATAAAACATCATTTTATAAAACAAATAAAACATCATCTTATAAAACAAATATTACACATCATTTTGTTCGGCCATGAGTAAATTTACCCACACCGGTACCTTCGAAACAGTCCAAACACCCTCGGCTATCGCCTCGGGCGTGTTAGACTGTGCCAAAGGTACCTTGTGTGGGTAATTCTTACTAAGTAATTAATGCCCTCACTGCTGCGTATTATTTGTATACTATTGCATACAAAATATTTCGAAATGCTAATGGTATAGTATTTATCCAAAATGTATACATACAAATTGCAGTTTGAAAAATGTGAATATCAGCAATTTTTGATGTTTTTAGTTCATAAAATATCAGTACGGGCTATATAATGTAAATGTGCACAAATACGGAGTGCTTTGATTTGGAGACGATACATTAACATAATTTTTATCTTAGTAATACATGTATCACCCCATACTATGTTACATCAAGATATGTATGACAAAATGAAAGAATTGTAAAGCATAAATAGTGACTTTTGTGAAAGATAATAATCTAATTTATATAGAATGCCTATGCCTCTCGAGACTAAAATGCAAATGTTATTAATATACATGTAAATTTTACAATTCTTCAAAATTATCAAAATTCTCTTGTAAGCTTCGAATGTTAATGTTAAATAAACCAAAACTGTGAAAATTATTGTTGGGTCCCGTTGAATTTAAAGTTGAATTTAATTCACTAGTAGTATATTATTTACTCTGGGGTGTAAAACTTGATCATTCAAAATATTATTTAAAAACACAAATATGTAAAATTCGATGTGGCGACCAGTATAAATGAATATTGTGTGTTTAGTGCGTGCATGTGCGTGTAGGAGTACATGTGCATTAAGTTAACTTTGAGTGTCGGCAATACAAAAAAAAAATCAGGGGGTGTACATGTTCATTTGTACGTGACTGTCGGACACACATACAAGAACGATGAATTGCAGTCTAGAGCTAGTTCGATTGTGACTAGAGTATATACTCTCTCGAATGGCCGGCCTCGAATCTGTTCCCTAAAATGTTCTGAAGTATGCTCACGTACTCTCCGACTGGAGTTCAAGGCAACCCCTTTTAAAGGCACATTGTATAGTAAGCTTAGAGAATTTCAATTTAAAATGCTTTATAATATTATACATACTAAATTACATTTATATACATTTAAAATGGTTAATAGTAATTTATGTTCTTTTTGGTAAATATGAAGAAACTTACGAGCATTTATTTTGTCTTTGTGAAAAAGTAAAACCAATATGGGAAGAGTGTGGGAATTTATTTAATTTAGTAGAGATTACAAATTTTAATTCGAAAGGTATCCATGTAGGGATAGTTGAGTTAAACATAGGGAAGGAACAGTTATTAAGTCATATCATAATTTTGATGAAATATAAGATATTTATAGATAGTAAAAATAGACAAAAACCACCAACTTATTTGGAGATTAAGAAAAGATTATTAGAAAATAGAAAGGAGGAGAAAAAATTAGCTGGGGACCGAGGTACACTCACATATCATTTTATAGAAAGTGGGACAATTTAGAATAGCTTCGTGCAGAATAAATAAAATAAGGAAGGCGAATAGAAGCAATGAAATGGACATGGCTGATATAATGGTCGAGATTCTCACAAAATGTAGGCATGTTTTCAGTGGGTGTTTGTGTGTGTGTGTGTGTGCACGTGTGTGCGTGTGTGTATGTGTGTGTTTGCGTATGTAAATCCTTCTTTGTGGGGACATTTGTCCGTTCCACACCCACGCTGTGAGGATATGGTTCAAAGTGGGGATATCCCCACAATGAAAAATCGTCTAAAATCATAAAAAACGGCGAATAATTTATGTTAGTAGCGCCCTCTAGTGACCTATCGGGTATTTAGTTTTTTGCCCATAATCAATGTGTAGGGTCAGAACGAAGTGTATAAGTGTGTACGACATCCACACTTTGGACCATATCCCCACAATGTGGGTGTGGCACGGTCAAAAGTCCCCACAAAGAAGGATTTACAGGTACGCAAACTCCTTCATTGTGGGGACATTTGTCATATCCCCACTTTGGATCTTATGTCTGTATGTGTGTATGTATGTGTGTGTATTCTTCATGCATGCATGTTTCATGCTTTATTTGATGTAAATAGTAAAAGTTCATTTGTATTATTTAGATGTGAATGTAAAATCATATTCTATATAATAATATTAACATGCAGATTATTTTATGTAATTGATTTTGTTATTGTTTGTGAAAAGCAATGGAGGAAATAAAATATCATTGAAAAAAGAAAGAAAAAAGAACGGACTTGATTGACGGTAGTCAGCGACTTAATCTCTACATGGTCAGCGCGCTGGCGTTCGGGAAACAGACCGAAGTTCTCTTCACGATTCGGTTTCGCGTATGTTGCACGCACGTGAATGCTGCGGTCGCGTCGTCCGTAGTCGTATTACACGATTGGCCCCGAGTAGGGCCACGGGAAAGGCACATAGTCTCGTCATTCTACACTCCCTTTAATACGGGTAAAAGACCTCTACTTGGAGTTGGCCAGCCCGAGTCCTTGACCAAATGACCACACATGCGTGTAAATAGCTTTTACTCAATAGTGGTTAGGTCAGGAAGAAGCGATGTTGTGAAGAAGAAGACCATGAACTGACCAGTGCGTTTTAATTGGGAGTTGCGTGTGAGTCATATACATTTGAAGAAGTGTGAAGTTTGTGAAGATTTTTAACTTCCATTGGAGTACTTGCATTGATATTGATAAAATAGTGATACATTATTGATGAATGTAAATTTGTGGTCTTATCACATAATACTATGAGTTTTAAAGGTATTACAAAGTTTTGGTAGTGGGTCATGAATTTGGTTCAAATGACATATATTGGAAGCATATGCGATTTTACAATATTCAATGATCGTTGTCGCGGTTGAAATCGAGTCTAAAGCGATGAAATTGTAAATAATAAACTCTTTATGTTGTATAGCGCCCTCTCAAGACTGATATTACTTTATCTTTAAAACAGTGTTTCTTTACTTCAATCGACCGATTTGCTAATCCCGTTTGGAAATTATATATCAGAACTGCATATTCTGAAATTTTCATGGTCGCAGCTACCATGGGATGGCCTTAGGCACTATTTGAAATATTTGAAATTTACCGGGAGCACCGGTAAATTTTGATTATTCAATTTGCTCGAAAGCAGAAGTGTTTTAGGGGCTAATACTTTTAGTGCTTATAATACATCCACAGGGGCATCCAAATATATCAAAAATTTAAAGAATTACTCTCCGTCCAATTTCAAAATTTCCCAAAACTTTGCATTACCTTTAAAATATATTTCGTATAGTTGCTGATGATCATTTGTTTATTTGTATTGTTTGTATGTTTATTTGTTTCGCTCTTTCGGGTTTCATCTCTTTTAAGTCTTTAAAAATAAAGTTACACTACGTTCTCACTTCATTTTAATGATAAGGGTATCCACAATAAGGCAAAACTTTCGAGAGGGGGTTCCCCTTAGTAAACCCAACGTCAATAGAGCACAATCACTGGCGCTGCTTTCCCAGCCCACTCGACTCACTTTCTTTCTCCCTGTCTCTCTTTGCCTATCTTTCTTCCTCTTCCACCTGTCTCTCTTTCACCCTCTCTATCTATCTCTCCCTCTATTTCTCCCCTTCTATATCTCTGTCTCTGTCTCTCTCTGTCTCTCTCCTCCCTTCCCTCTCTCTTCCTCCAACTATCTCTCTGTCATGTTCAGTGTCAGGGGTCATGGGTTCAGTAAAGGTATTTTATCTAAATTGCTTCTCTCTACCCAGGTGTTAAGTGGGGACCATGCAAGATGCAAGCTCCATTGTGACTGTAACATGACCACCCGACTGGAACGCTTTCCTTGGGAGTAGACAGTATATTGACTGCTATGAGAGGTCTAGCTGTTTCTATAGTCTCAAGGGGACGTTGCATCCTGCCATGACCCCGAGGCGCGCGGCGATGCCCCGAGAGCCAGTATAGAAACAGCTAGGCCTTGAATATTAAAGCAGTCAATTTTTTTTTAATATACCGAATTCAAAACAAAATATACCAAGAATTCTGACCTAATCCTTTTCTTGAGTAAGGATTGGTTAAAACATAACAGAAAATCTGAGACACTGGCTATTAATCATCGCTGGAAAGTTGCCTGAATGTTACGATCATTTGGGACTCGCACAAGGGTTAAAAAAATAAGAATAAAACTCTTTTGAAATCGATTGCACAAAGACCAATTTATTTATTTGTTTGAACATCTTTATTCAAGATAAACATGATCAGCAACGCTGTTTTTCAACATGGTCCTGATTAAAATACAATCACAATACACCAAAATGAGTGTATAAAAAACATTAAAATGCATTTCAAAGGTTTAAAAGAAAAAGTTCATGATACACATGTATATAAATATTCACAGTAGTTAAAAATACAAGGTAGTTGGATAATACAAAGATACTTCTTTAAATTGTAAATATATCAACAAGATAGAACAATTTAGATGAGGATCGATACAATTAAATCAGCACCAGACTCTATGATTTAAAAAGATCAGCAAGAAATCCATTGGTATTAAGAACTTCACTCTACAGAGATACAAAGTTGCATCACCACCGATCTCGAAACTGAACCAGCAAAACAAAAACAATCAATTATAATGTGCTTAGCATAGCTCTAAACTTACATTGGAAACCCTTTCCTTGATTCGTCTTCACTTTGCAATTTTGTTATGTAGTTTCAGAAAAAACGTTTAGTTTGTCCTGTTGCACAATTTAATCGTTAAAGAACAATTTGTACTTGATGATAACAAGTTTTTTTTTTTCTTCTTTTTTTCTTCTTCAAAACAACATTTATTTAATATTGATCCGACCAAATATGAGATCGGCTGTGTTGTTGACTTCTCCAATTCGTATATATTTACTAAAATTGTTGACAGGAAAGAATTATACAGGATTATGTAATGTCGAAAGGAAAATTTGATTAGAAATAGATATAAATCTATTTGAATAATTTGCATGGGCAATTATGTAACATCGATCCAACTTAATACATTAATGGTTGTGTTGTTTACTTCAATTTATATAACTAGTAACATTTGCTACAGGAAAGGATATCGATTATGTTATGTCAACCTAGTTTCGAAGGTCTCGTGTCTGTTTCTGTCAAATTTTCAACAACAGTGTTGCACTGCTTATATGCAAATCCATTTATTGAGTATGTATTATGAATTGGTCAGATTTTATATATTCACCATTATTTTTGTCTTCATTTATTCAGAGAAGAAATCCAATCCTATATGAATGAACATAAATTCGATAATGTCAATTGAATTGAATATAATATGTTGATTTATCTGTTATTTGTTACAAAATTGTCAGATTTTTTAAATTATTCTTTTATTTGTTTAAAGTTATCTTAAAGAAATCCTTATCTCTCTGATAAGAAGCTGCTTGAATACATGTAACAGTACTTCAATATAGATCGAAACAAGCATTTTCTCTTTGTTTTGGGGATTTATGTGTGTAATTTTGTTGTCTTTGAAAAGGATCAATACAAGCACATTTTTCTTTGGAGATTTTTTTGTGTGTGTTTACTTTTATATATATATTTTTTTCTTCTTCAACTATCCATGGACTGGTTTGCTAGCCCAGTCAGAGTTCCTTGCATGCTTCCTTTAAACAAAGGTTGTCCCTGGCGACCTGTGGGCTTGCCAGGGGCTTGCCCAACCTGACAACAGGTTATTTATATAGACTGGATTCCAGGTGCTGTCCCTTTATTGACGACATGTTGATGGAGTGCCTCATCACATGGTCCCCGGGAAGGAATTTTGTTTGGGTGCGTGAGCTGGTTTGTTGTAGGATGCAGTTGCACTGAATTTAATTAAGGGTGTAATTTGTTCTTTTGTAAATCTGTTCTAATGCACCGATAATCATTACTTACGTACCTAACATACATGTACCAAATGGTATAAAACGAAAAATTTTTTTTTTCTTGTTTTCTATTTTTTTCTTTTCTTGTTTTCTTTAAAGCTATGTGAAGTGAAGTTGTACTACATTATATGATAATACTGTAGATATTGTATTCGACTTATTTTGTAATACTTGCTGAATATAGCATGAATTTTTGTAATATATTGATGATGAAAAAGATTTAATTTCTATACCCATGTGTTCAATAATTTAGTTCTCCATGTTTTAACTTTACCTTTTACAAATTAACAATTGCAAGACATGCGTATAAACATTCTCTGTTTAATTGAATAATTGATACCTTGCTCTGTTTGTTGCATCTGTAGTTCGTAGCTATTCTTTATGTAAATATGTAAAACCTTTGTCCCGGTGCTGCTCTATCTCATGATGAATTCTTTTCTCGATTCTGCTTCATATTTGGATCATTAGAGTTTTAATGTGGAGTTGAGTTGGGAACATTTTGTTTCGTGAAAAACTAGATATGATATTAATTACCATATTACTTCTTATCAAGGCATCAAATATGTTTTCATCGAGTGCAGTGGTGCCGGAGCAAAGTGTTTCATCAAAGGTTCCGTAATTAGATGATACGTACGTAGTTATACGTATCACCTCTTGATTTCGTCAAGATTTTTCTTTATTATTATTTATTTATTATTCTGCCATGAATTTGTTCGCAGGATATCTCAAGAATGAATAAAGCAATTATCTTGAAACTTGCCATGATGATAGATATTAGTCTAACTTAGAACTACGTGACTTTTCAGTGACTCAAGGTCATCGTGACGTCATCCATGCGCCATTTTGTGAAAATCAACTCACGATCATATCTTCATAACGGAAAGTCATTTCTCATTCATATTTATCATGATGAAGGTCAATATCCGTCCGGTTAATTTCAGATCAATAAGCGCGCGTAAAAGTACGTCCGCGCGTATATGGGCGCGCAAAATTTTAAATTACTCCAAATCGTCTAAAATTCATTTTGCATACGTTTTAGGCCATTTTAAGCATTTTTCAAAAAATTACGCACACGCACATGCGCGCACGTTTTCGTTCGTTATGGCATTACGCATCATAGAATCGCCGTTCTTTTTCTTTATGATATTACCTATACTTTTCCTAACAATTTGATACCATGTTTATTTCTTTATGACTATTAATAACGGAATGAGCGTCTGTTCAAGGTAGATGTCCGTGCGCGCGAGCACTTGTAATACATAGCATATATGGGCAAAATCATGCCTATAATAAGTCCATTATATCTCTTTGGTATGATTAGAGACTCTCCATTCTTTTTATCATATTTGATAGAGTATGAGTCGGAGATATGATTTCATGTCTCATTTGGACATTAAGTACATCTTGACGTCATCATAATGGCCTTGGAAGTCAAAATACAATATTGCATATTATGACGTCATTATATTTATGGAAAATTTAGTGTATGTCTGTAAATATTCATCGACTTTCTTCTAAACTTTGATATGTTGTAGTCGAGACAATTGTCTACAAAATCAGTGTACACTAATTTTCATTTTAATGATGTCATCATAGTAAAAATTCAATTGAAGGCCACATGTCAGAATTTTCTTAATTTGCGTGTTATGCCTATGGAAGGTGAATTTCGTTCACATCATTAATCTACATGACATTCATCTTTGAGCACTATCTAGCTTATT
>CP137682.1:16572717-16597096 GCA_037976565.1 Mesocentrotus franciscanus | reverse complement strand
AAAATCATGGAATTGATGAGACTCCCACACGTAAGAAAAACATTTAAATTAGCAGCAGCAGCAGCAACAACAACAGCAATGTCTTTAATAGAAAAAAACAGAATGCACCACGTAAAGTGACTGTATAGCGAACTGACGAACAACATGCTCTGGATATAATTTGTAAGCAATGGATTTCAACCCTAACCGTATTCCATTTCTGGACTATACATACTTACGCCCAGTGGCGGATCCAGGGGCCTGGGGGCCCGGCCCTCCTAGCCCCCAAAACAGGTAAAAACACCCTTTTTGAAGAAAAAGAAGATGGGCCCTCCCTGGCGCCCAAGGGGGGTGGTGGAAAATAACCCTTCCCGTGGGGAAATTTTTTTCGGGTGCAAAAAAAATTGTGCTACTACCCCCACTTAGTGGGCCTCTTTTTAGGCCCCTCCCTTGCCGCCGGCTGGATCCGCCCCTGCTTACGCCCTACACCTAATCCTATCCCAGCACTAAACCAAACCTAAAATTCAATTGCAATCCTAATCCTAAACCTATAAATGTATATTTCACGAAATGAAGCCCGGATCAAATATCTTCGGGACAAAATAATATCAGACCACCAACAAGAAGAGCAACAGCAACCTTTCAACTGATTAGATTTTTACGCATAACTGCCATCACCAACAACAGCACATGGACATCACCAACATCGGGCTAACGTCAGGACCAGAATAAAAATTTAAAATCGTCGAAATGATTAAAGAAACATCGTCCACATCTTTGTAACCCATGTCATCTTCATCATGGCATCACTTACCGATGGCTGTCCAGATGCCGAATTCAATGAAAGCGATGGCGCTGAACTGAACCATGAGAAATACATTGGCAAGAAGACTCAAGAGAGGAAAGTAAGGCATGAGCGGCACCTGAAAGTTGCAAAAAGGTTAAAAGGAAAAGAAAAATTGTCTTGTTGTTAGGATTTTCCATTAATATTGCTAGTGACCCCTTTTTTAAAGGCAATAATAACATAGGGCCTCATGGAAGAACAACACTAAATTGGGAGAAAATTTGATTCCTTTATGTCAGAAATATTTTTAACTAATGAATAACAAGTGTGCGGCACGAAGTAATAACTAGCGTTGATAAATTCATCGCTAATATCGTAATCAACTATAATATACTGCAACTGTGACATTAGTCAAAACAAAGCAATTGCAGAATTCACAAGTTTTAAACAGTCATCTATTTTTGTTCCAAACGCGATCAGCATCATCAAAATAGACTTGAAGCGTTTATAGAGAATATGTTCTATTATTTTTTGTAATGCACAATACACGTCCGATATGGTCACGAATTCAACTTTGCTGAGGAGAAAGGGGAAATATAGATAAGTCTTACAGGGTTTTGCAAATTTCTATTAAATTAGGGATGGGTCAAAATTCTAACGTACCTTGAACGGAATATTATCCCCATATTGAGGCAGCCTGATCAGAGGTATACAGACGATGACTGTGAGTAGAAGAAGTACTACCAGGCTACAGATGTAGGGCAAGCTCCCAGAGCTGATCTCCTCGAAAAAGTACGATAAGAGCACCATGCTGCCACAGGAGAAGCAAATGAAGCCGATGATGCATAGAGCAACAGTTGGACCAGGGTTGGCAGCCCCCATCCTCTTGATGGTGTTGTCTTGGTAACGCCTTTTCGGATGTGGTTTCCCGTTGGTGTTCAGTAAGGGCGTGGTCTCAGCGCTGTTTCGATGATGGTGGTGACGGTGACCCTTACCGTTGGGAGTGCCACCATTCTGAGCACTGCCATTCTGGATGCTGCCGTTTTGGATGCTGCCATTCGGGACATGACTGACTTCGGTTACGTGAGTGTTGCTGCCACCTAAGGAAGCATAACCGCTGACTTCTTGGTCGGGGCGGTACCGCAGCATGATCGACGAGGAGATGACGATGATGAACTCGATAAAGGCCACGAGAGACAGAAACTGGATCAGGGAGACGAAGTCGACGAAGATGGTGATGATGACGGACAAGCTTCCACCAAAGAGGGTTGAAGTTACGGGTGTCTTTGACACAGGATGGGTGTACCCTAGGAACTTTGGCAGAAGCCCGTCACGAGCAAGAGCGTATATGCATCGAGCGACGCAAAAGACACAGTTAATAATGCACCCAGTCATGCTGCAAAGTGCCCCTACCGCTACAACATACTGCATCCAGTTAGCACCTACCGCGCCAAAGGCAGCTACGAAGGGAGATTCGATGTTGATATCAGTGTATGGTACCATGGCCGTCAGGGAGAGGAGGACGCCGGAATAGCACAGCATGGACACCAGGAAACCGATGATGACACCGATGGGAAGTCCTCGGCTGGGATTCTTGGCCTCCTCGGCGCTGAAGGCAACTGCTTCAAAACCGCAGTAACCGGTAAAACAAGCGGCGGAACCGGTCAAGACGCCGTTGAAGCCAAACGGGAAGTAGCCATCGGGATACGTCAGGTTATCGAAGTCGGCGTAGATGAATCCGGTGACGAGCACGAGAGCGACGGTGATGACATTGATGGTGACGAAGAAACCATTGGCGCGGGCGGAGATCGACGTGCCAACGGCGACCAGGATACACACCAGAATCGCGATTCCTGCAGCGAGGAAGTCCGGGTAGTTTCCAAGCAAAGGCGAGTCCCATGGCTCTCCATCTAAGATCACCTCTACCGTCCAATTTCCAACCACGCCGTTGATGACGTTGTCGAAGTACGCGCTCCAGCCTCGCGAGACGAGAGCAACTGACATGACCCTGAGGATGATGGCGTTCCAGCCGATCATGAAGGCGAAGATCTCGCCAAAGGCGACATAGGCGTAGAGGTAGGACGCCCCGTCTCGGGAAGGCGTGTGGCACATTCCATGTAGCACATGGCAGCCATGAGAGCGACTATGCCGGATATTAAGAAGGAGATGGTGCCAGCAGGCCCAGCCATTTCACCCGCGATCTAGAGGCAAACATAAGAAAAAGAGTGGATTAAAGTTGATCAAGATTATGTATTCCCGTGCATTTTTCCAAGCTTTTTCAATCGTGGCTACGGCAGAGAATGTAAGAGATTGCGATGTTGATAGAAACGGACAAATGTTTGCAAAACTTATGAAAGCATTTGTGAAAGCATTTATCTTTACAAATCTTTAAAGGTTGGGTACTTCTGGATATTGTATTTCGAGTCTTTGGATTTATTGTGGATGCAGAAACCGAGAGAGAGAGGGGCATGCAACGTGGGCGCTTGCAACCTCGTGTTAAAAAAAATGACAAGAAGAGTGTGCCTCAGGCAATTAACAACATGCCCTTCAAGTTGAAAATATAAGGTTTCCATTTTGTGTGACCCCTATTTCTATGCGCCTTAGGTATTTCTTCCGGGTCTAGGACACCTACCCCTGGACATCCACCCCGGATAACCACCCCAGTCAATTACCCCTAGGACAACTACCCCCAGGGCAACCACCCTCTAGGACGACTACCCCGAGAACTACCCTAGGACAACTACCCCTAGGACAACTACCCCCAGACAACTACCCCCAGACACTACCCCCTAGGACAACTAGTTGTCCTAGAGGATGGTTGTCGTAGGGGGTAGTTGTCTTGAGATAGTTGTCTGGGGGTAGTTGTCGGGGAGGTAGTTGTCCTAGGGGATAGTTGTCCTAGGGTAGTTGTCTGGGGTAGTTGTCCGTAGTTGTCCCGGGGGGTAGTCATCCTAGAGGGTGGTTTCCCTAGGGGGTAGTTGTCCTAGTGGGTAGTTGTCCTAGGGGTCGGTTATCCGGGGGTGGATGTCCAGGGGTAGGTGTCCGAAAACGCCTTCCTCCATGTCCCTTAAGGCTTATTAAGACATTCATCATGTTCATGGATTACAAAATACAGTCAAACCTGTCTTAGTGGCCACCTCTCTATAGTGGCCATACGTTTTGTCTCCTCGACTCTCGAGATAGAAATGTGTGTTGTAGAATCTGTCTAGAAAGGCCACCTGTTTACAGTGACCACCTTAAATGTTTCCCTTTGGTGGCCTAAGTAGACAGATTTGACTGTAGTCCTATTTTACGTGTTTGTTATTGCTACGATACTTTCTACATGGAGTACCCAGTACTCAATCAATATTTGTATTTAAAAAAGTTTCACAAACTTAAGGTATGAAGCTGAAGTAGCCAATGACGAGAGATGATGCTAGATCACATTTAAGTTTAGTTCTTGTGTAAATTCACCTCTCCTGTCAATACATAGACACCGGACCCCAGCATACAGCCAATAGCAATCAACGATAGATCGGTCGTGGAGAGACATCGATCAAGAGGTGTCGAGTGAGATCGTATTCGACTTTCTTCTGACGACAGACGGTGCGACCTAGCCGACGGAGTGACGACATGGTTGCCAATTTGGAAGCTGTTATCTGAATTAAAGATTAAATGTAAATTAAGAAATATGAACATCGCAAACATGGTTTTAGATTTGGAAGTTGGTATCTAAAATAAAGATCAAATCAAAGAAACGGGAATGAAGAAATGTGACGATCGAAACGATTAAGGTTGCCGATTTGGAATAAAGATCAATTTAAGGAAATGTGAGAAAAGGGACATATTACGAAGATCCAAAACATGGTTGCCGACTTGAAAGCTGGTATCGGGATTCAAGATCAATCAAATATATTCACGTATCTCCATCATTTCACAGATGGTGATCATAATTTAAATGATCACCTAAATAAATGGAGAGAACTCAAATTGCGGGGCTGACCAAAAAAACAATTTCCATCAAGCAAACATTGTACAGGATGACGAAATCTAAATTTTCTGAAAAGAACGTGAAATGAATGATTCATGTTTGATCAAATGCAGATGAAAAACAGCTGCTTCTTGATCTATTCGTCCAACGTGTTTTTGGCTATTCTGTAAGGCATTTTTTTGTTGTTGTTCGCTTTACTAAAAAATACAAGGAAATTATAACCTAGGCCTACATCCCTGGCAGTAATCAAAATGATACTATCGTTATCTGGTTGTGACATTGCAGTTAGTTTTTGTCGGGGTTCTTCGGTGCTTATTTTGAGAAACTGCCAATATGAATACTGATAAGAAGAGTGTTGTGGTTCTAAATATAGATCAGCAAATAATGAAACCATAACATTGAAGTTGAAAAAGTTTGGCAACGTGCCAATGTTTACATATTTAAAAGCAATAGTGTAATAAGTTCATTATTCAAGATAGTAATGATTGTAAGAACTAGGACCTATATTTAATAACAAAGTATTATAACAACATCACGTGGAGCACGGCATGGTTATGTTTTTCACAGATAAGTTAGGGTTTATCGTCAAAGTGAGTTAGAGATAAAAAAAAATCATGGTAGCAAAACCTGGTCAATATTTTTAGTTTGATGCCATTAAATCATCTAGAACAATTTTGAATATTGACAATAACTACATCACTCACCAGAAGCTTATAATTATTATCGTTTTCTTCAAAAAGGCCTAGTATAGAAATGTATTGCTAATTAATGTCCAAGATAAAAAAACAAACAAAAAACAAATACGTTTTAGGGTTGTCACTTGACAAATTGTTTAATGAGAGAGAGGAGAGGGGGGGAGAATTTGCGGACATTTAGCCGAAAATGATTGACCAAGGACACACAAAGAAAGTCCGCATATTTTCGACTTTACCAACAGGGAAAAGACAGGCCTTTAGATCTTATCAAATTCTCCGACAAAAGGTTAAAGCCCCTCAAAGTGTTGGGAGCCCCAGATTCGCCAAAAATTTGATGGCAAAATTTCACTTAAATTGTATTATAATTGAAAGAGGATGTAATTTAAGACACACTTCTGCAAAGTTCTGCACACTTCTGCAAAGATTTCCCCGCCAAAAATGTGTTTGAAAACAAATATTGATAAAAGAATACATAATTTGGGTTTTCTGGGTTTTCAGAAAATTTTGTATTCCTTCATCAATATTCGACTTCAAACATATTTGTTTTGAAAATCCTTGCAGAAATGTGTTTTAAATGGCATCCTCTTTCACATTATGATACAGTTTAAGTGAAATGTTGCCATCAATTTGTCGGGCTCCAACACTTTATAGGGACTTTAAGACTGTTCTTTCCAACATTTGGAAAAACATGAACTTTGTGGGATCCGTGGACAACGAGAGAAGAAGCATAACTTTGCCGATATACATTTTGATTGGGGCCACCCCCTCAATAACGATGCCAAAGTACTTTTGGTGTTGAGGTCTAGGCTACTACAACATAATCTTTAGGATCGAAGTCACGTGACTGTGTTTTTTAAAGGTCAGGAAGAGAAATACATTTTCCTCTCTACATAAGTACTTTTTTTCTTCAAAATTCGACTCTTCGTTATTATAAATTTGTCATTGTTACGGGAGTTTATGAAGCACTGTTCTCAACCTATACTCGAGTAATAACAAATTTGAAAGAAATAATTAAAATAATAATTTGCCACTCTTCTAGTAATATTGCATTTGCTTACCATGTAATTAGTGTATCCGATGAGCCTGTATACACACACACCGTAACAGAAAGGTCCAGATATTGCTAATATCCCCCTCCCCGGTAACGGTCTAACAATTTGGCCGAGTGCCATAAATAGCACGCGAAATAAAATTATATTGATAAGATAAAGGGAAAGAAGTAGATAATTATCGCATTATCTCGGGATAAACAATTTGACATGTGCATGTGTTCATGGATTAGGAGTATATTTTGAAGTCGATTTTGTTAAATTGGTTCAAACCCCTCCCCCAATTCCAAAATGGTTACTGCATACTGCATTATTTTCCGGATCGTTGAGGGAAAGGAGGGGGTCGTTTTGCACTAACGAATTTTCCAACAATAATGGCATTACTGCCAAAATTTTTGAAGGGAGCACAACCTCCGACCCCACTTAAAGTGTAGAGACGACCCTGGATAGTTTTACTATTTACACAAAGCATGATACACTTATAAATTAGCCTCGTTATTGTGTGGGAAAGCGTACAGAAGAACTTATTAATGATTTAAAAAACATTTATTGGTAATCAGGCTCGTTGTTTATGTTTATACATACAAAATGTTTCTTATAGTGCATAATGCAGGCTAGAACTACATTGATATGAACTGTGTACCACAATCTTGGATACGTTTTTCTGGTTAACTTCCATTACAAGTTGCGTTCTAAAGAATAATAGGGACTTTTAGATTTTACACGACGAGAACGTGGACTGCCACGGTGACATCCTTTTAAGGTAATGTGTCGTCCTTTTAAGGCACTGCCGGGCACGGGCCAGTGCCTTGAAAGAATGGCACACGTTGCAGTCCACTACGTCGACGTGCAAATCTAAAAGTCCCTAATGCCTCATAACGTGGTACCTAACGTAGAAACACCGGGGTCGAGAGAGATATGTAGCCCTGAGATACCTGTTGTCTACGGTAGATTGGAACTTACTTACCTCAAAGAAAAATCAGCCCTCCCCCTTCTCTCTGTCTCTCTGTCTCTCCCTTTCCTTTTCTCTATTTCCCCTATCTCTCTATTATTTTCCTTCAATCCATGTCTTTCTGTTCTGTTTCCCTCCATCTTAAAATTCTTTCCTTGATCGAAGTTCCGATTCCCCCTTCTTTGCACTTCGAATTGTCCATTACCGTTACATGCACGTCTCTCTTCTATCCCCCTCTCTCTTTCTGTCTTCCATCCCCCTCTCTTTCTCTCTCTCACCTCTCTATCTCTCTCTTTCATATCTCTTTCTCTGTATATTCCTCTCTCTTCTCTCACTCAACCTGTCTTTCCCTGTCTTTCCCTCTCTTTGTATCTCTCTTCATGTCTTCGTGTCAATATCTCTCCTCCCCCCTTCATGTCTATTTCTCTATTATATTTTCTCGATACAACTTTCTCAATTGTATGATCCTTCTCACATGCGTCATTAAAATAATTCTCAACTGATTTCAGCCTTCTCACATTTTTTAAAAACTTGTCGACCCTTAGGGTGACTGTTCAGGAGTAATACTGAGTTTAAAGAAGTCGAACTCAGACGAAAATATTGATATTAGAAAGAGCTTCCCGCACAGACGTTATCACTTCTCGCCTTGTATGTTCTCGTCTTTTGGAACGGAAACAATAGAAAACATTTTGACATGTAATACTAGTATATCGTTACATACTTACTAATTTGAAGGCGAATGAGTGGAACCCCTCCCCCGCCGCTCTGGATACGCCACTCTTTTGTTGCCCATCTATTTGTCTCCTTCCGTTTATTTCTCAACGACGTCCCATCCCACATCTCATTCTTTCTCTCTCTCTCTCTATCTCTATTCATAGTAATTCTTTGTCTTAATTGTTGAAATGTAATGAATTTTTGATATGTAATAACTTTTGAAATATAATAACTTTTGAAATGTAATCATTGCTATCGCTGCTGACGTTATAATAATAATAGTAATCCGCTCTTGAATAGCGCATAGCACATTATGATATATAACGTCCCTATGCGCTTCCAAAGAGCTTTGGAATGTATTACCCTAGCTTTAATCATATAACAGTAACTCTTGCTATATTGGGCAACTCCGAGGAAAGAATAAGCAACCCTTTTAGCAAAAGAAAGTTTGTGAACATGCCAATTAAGGGTAACATTCCTATAATTTATAAATGTCGTACAATAATATATAACTTACCTCTGCAATGAATATCCGTTGTCTGCTAAATCACTCGAGTGTTGAGAACCGACTAGTTTCTTCAATTTCTGATCTCCGTCAGACAATAATTCATCTTCCTAAATCCGTTCTTGATGAAGATTATTCACTTCAAATTTCAAGTCTAATTAGTGAAAATTACAGGACTGAATAGCAATTCCACACGCCCTTCCCCCAATAGCAGTGATTCTACAAGAATGGACTAGGCGAAATATCAGCTGAAAATTTGTAGGCTATCTCTGGCGTTATGACCTTCAGACACCTTGTAGGTTTCATAATTTACGTATCATCGGCCACGCATGTTCTCTCAAACAAGTTGTAGTAGCGAAGCCCAGCCCCCTTTTCACGTCGTCAGCCAATCAGCGATCTGCTACGAGAGATCCTGCCTGACCCGGGGTCATGCTTTCAGCCAATCAAAACGCTGCATTTTATCCAGCTGGAGCTGGATTTGCACTGGCAGATCAATTATTGCGGGTCGTCTGATAAGGAATTTGACTTAAAAACCAGCATTTCATAATGATTGATTGCAATTTTGTGAACTTCAACTTTGTGAAAGTTTCTACTGACGTTTCCAATATCTTACAACTTCTGCATCAAAATATCTCTCGACTTCCTTCAAATTTGAATTGGAAGTCTATTAATTATGATTTTTTTTTCTTCTTCTTTTCTTACACAACTATGTACGATTTGTAGCCTTCCAAAATACTTCAACCATGGTTGGGTTTATGTCCAACAGAAGGGTTTAAATCATTAAAATGCCTATTAGTTACTCCAAGTGAATCGTTGAAATACTTGTTCGTCGTGTCATTTCAATTCTAAAATTATGCCTGTATTAGTCCGTATAACATACGGTCAAACCTGTCTATTACGGCCACCCAAATGCAAATAGGTGGCCACTGTAGACAGGTGGCCTTTTAAAACAGGTTCTTCAACACACATTCTTCTTCAGGGAGCCAATATGGGTGACCACTACGGTCACGTGGCCTTTATAGAAAGGTGACCACTATAAGGCGGGCTTGAATGTCGTTACTGGGTATAACTGGCCCTCGGCGGTCGGTCACATTGCAAGTACAATCGTCGTTCACATGCACTAAAGCCATGCATTATCAGTGAGTTGTTGACTTAAAGTTGCACAAATTATAACAACGCGTTCCTGAACAATCTACATCCCTTATCACAAAATTGCTTATCACAGCTGCGAAGTTTCACAACATTTATATCACAAGGGAAATTGGGTAAATAGTTCGACTTAACCCGATACTGACTTCAAATTATCTATGTTACAGAAACAAATTCTAGCACACTGGATTACTAATTCTAGTATGGCAAGATCTTATGTAGATTGTTTTGACTGCACAAATTTGTTCACGGGAAAGAAATCATGTAAATAATGTCAGTGTGCATAAACACTACTATGGGAGAGTAATACGAATTTGAGTCAGATGTAAACGTATACATTTTTGATAGAATGGAATAAATTGAAAACATTCTCGTCCAAATCATTCTCATTTTATTATCCCAATCATGGACAACGTGATTTTGATTTTCTTTACCAATGACCCCATAACCTTTGTTCTCAATAACAATTTTTGCTCAAAAGTACACTTACTCATGACAATTGTCATTTAACTATTCCTATCTCTCAAAAGTCACTACAGTTCATTGACATACAAGGGTAACAGTATAACAGCTTGCTACGTTCTCATAAGATGAAAGCATAATTATGCATGCTATCAAAGTTCATATGCATGTACATGGGGCATAGTTAGGTTTGCCGCTAGACATTTTGGAATGGGGGTGTCTGGGAAAATTGCCCCCAAATAAGCCAAATTAATTTTTCCCAGTAAGCGAAAAGAAAAATCATCAGCAATAACAAAGAATCAATTTACGTTCCAAACTTCGTTTTTTAAACTAACAAAAAGGAGGGGGGCTTTAAAATGGTGAAATATATGCCGACAATAAATCTTGAATCGGGGGCGTCACAATCCATCTCTATCTAGACGCTCATGGGCATTTTAAATACTCAAATGAGGAAAAAAAAATTTTGAAAAGTTCTCAATTTCAATGAATTTCTGATATAAAAATGATTATCAAAACAAAATTGCACCCTCAGTGTATTTTCTAGGTATTGGAACCATAGCTAAAAGGGCTAGTGCCTGTAACTCAAAGGGCATTGACGTTCGTTAAAGGTACTATGTCCCATTTGCAGGCCAAAAAATGAAAAGGTTAAATTCCAACGGCATTTGAAAGACAATACTAATTTAGAACTTCCCTAAAAAAAGGGGGGCTTGAAAATGTCTCTCAGTGGGAAAATTACGACTATTAGTTGTCGAATCGACTTAGGAGATATAGAGCCAGTAAGTAATAGTCTGATTTTTCAGACCATTGTACTGAATGGTCGTACGTTTTATGCTGCGCAAAGATTCAATCAGTTTAATTTGGCCATTACAAGAAGTGGGTTATTGATGTAGACAAATGCTCACGTACCCTTTACAGCTCATTTTATGTATTTTATTACCAAACATGAAAAAAGCCAGTCAGTCACTCAATAGTGTCTGACAGTGAAGTCTAGCAAGTAAACGGGTTTCCTTGCATAATTTGAATACTAGGACACTACTAACGTTTAAATTTCACAGATAGGACATACATGACATATTCATAATTCCTGCAAAGTTCTACAGAATTTGATGTTGGCTGCAAAGGGACATAGTATCTTTAAGAAACTCTTTCTAATCAATTTTGTTGTAAAAAAAAAAGAAAAGGAAAACTTAATCACTAATTAGCCTCTGTGAACTTATAAACCCTGAGCCCCACCCTACACTCCACCCCACCCCCTCACTCTGTAAGTCAAATGAAACAATAGCATATAGATCAGGGTCGAACAATTGGAGTGCAACATTCACAGGTGCTTTGCTCCAAGTTATGAAAACAATTTTCCCACAATCCCCCACGCTGTACACGCACCTTATTTCATGCCTCGTCTGCACGAATACGTACGGCACCAGGGTAAGAACAATTTGTGCAGACGGAAACCCCGCCTTTTTCTTGACGTGCGTGAACCAAGAGGCTAATCATCAGGCCGTGTTATTCAATCATTTAAATCGTTGAAACTGTTAAAACTTTGAATAAAATTGATTTACGAAGTGAATTAAATACAGGAAAAGAACCATGTCGAGATTGCGGCAGATATCGCACGTTCTGCTGCGCAAGAAGCAAATCAACAAGGACCCGACAGCGGCGGCGGCCTCGAGGCTGCGGAGATGCCTGTCCGTCGGCGACTTGATTCTTCTCGGCATCGGTAACACGTTAGGCGCCGGCATCTACGTCATCACCGGTCAAGTCTCGAAATGGATCGCCGGTCCCGCCCTCGTGCTATCTTTCATGATCGCAGCAGTCGCCGCTGTTCTAGCAGGTATGTAAAGTATGTTAAGAGTAAGCGACTATATTGATGAGGCTGCCGTAGAGATGTTAGTATTGTCTTTCCCTGACAAGATAAATGCCTTTTTGGGCTATTGAAAATGAAGAAAGACTCAAATGCTCTAGACAGCAAGCTCTCGCTCTTAACTGGATATACATAAATTGTTTTTCCATTTCTGTAAAATATTTCATTGGTTTCATTGCTTTAAATGTATTTTGTTAATTATTGTATCACTCATTGAAGTAAACCTCGCCTTTTAAATCTCTAATTGAGTGTTATGCAGACTTTCTCAGTTAACGATCTTCCAAATACTAGACTTGTAATTATAATAACAATGACTTTGGCCTAGTTTTTTTTTAAACTGCGATAAATTTGAGAACCACTGGATACAATGAATTCATGCGATTGACAAATTTTGGCTTGCATTCTACTCGCCATTTTCGTTGTGTGTCTAAACAAAATGCATGCTTTCCAGACAAAGGTTGTTCTTATCAACGTCGAACACTTGTCGGAGGTTTGATGAACCTAGCAACAAGTCATAATGTATTCACATTATTTCAACAAAAGAAAGATATGAATAGCATTAGATTGCTAAATATATTACTCATTGCGGATGTAGTATCGAAAATAATATCGCTAGTGATAGTCGTTTGTCTCGCAATGTGGTCAATAAGGAATCTAAAAGATCTCGACGTTGATGATTGGTCGAGCACCGTGTGCGTCGACCATTAGGCCTTGCGCATAATTAGCCGAACCAGCGGCCTGCTGATTGGTCGAGCACCGTGTGCGTCGGCCAATAGGCCTTGTGCGTGATTGTTCCGATTATCGATCGAATTATTGACCGTCGCGCCGGTCCTCCCGTAGAGTATAAACCACCCTTGCTTACATTAGTTTTTATTACCTGACCAGGGCACCTCCTGACCTGACGAAGTGTTGCAGCGGCGCACGAAACGTCGAGATCTTTTAGATTCCTTATTGACCACATTGCGAGACAAACGAATATCACTAGCGATATTATTTTCGAGCATTAGATTGTTTGGACAGCTGAATAAAATGCCCTGTCAGAAAGATAGATTAGAAAGAAAATGCATGAATAACAACATATATTCATAGACATAGACGCGGTTATTTCATTTGTAATTATTTACATTGATCGTTGTTGCTATGTCGGGAATATCTTATACGCATGTTTCACATATCGATCCATGCTAACATTGATATTTTAGCAAATGAATTTGCAACATCTAGCTCTAGGAAGAACAGAACTCGTATACCGATGGCCCTGAATAGAGCTGTCTACCATATTCTGTTTATATTTTTTTATATCAAATATATATTATGTGTATGTACTTAATTTCTTTTTACACGGAAAATAAAAGACCTAATCAAAACAAAACTAAAGGGCGGTTCCGTGCAATATGTCCCCTACGGCCTAATGACTATTAACCATTTATTTCATTTAAAAATCACTTGATATGACAATAATATTGACTCGGATTCTTTCTGGGATCAATAAAATTGCTAAGCAGACATATCAAGATCATTTCGGGATGAAATAAATGGAAGGACGTACGGGATATATTGCACGGAAACAATAGTTTTCATAAACAGTACTGTTATTTCACTTTACATTGACATTTAAAGCAAAAACATAGATCATAACCTAGATTTCATTATACGATTGACCTAATATTGGGTGACGTATCTGATAAACCGTACTAAACCCAATACAGATACTTGAGAAGATAGCATATGACGTACAACCTAATCAGTTTCTGAAATGATGACTGATACCGTACGCACGTGATATTTACTTGCTTTATTACTTATGTCTTCGATTTCCTTGTAAAGATTTTCATACATATTTTGATATTACATGTCATATGCAATTGTTGAACGAATATGAAAAAGGTGAAAATACTATTCTGTTAAGGATTAGTCAACATGATATGTAAAAGCTAAATTATTTACCTAAAATGTTATATTGATATTTGATTTTTCTCAGTCTGAATGACAACAATCTATATTCAAAAGTTAAATTCTGTGTCTTTTTATATTTATCTATCTATCTGTCTAAAACAATAATTAGTCTTTCTCTTCTATTACAATTTCTTCTTGTACGGAGGATTATTATTTCTTGTGTTTTGGGTATTTTCTCGAACTCGAAATCCGAGCAGAACTCAATACTTTCTTTTCTTTATTTATTTTTCTATCCATATAATCAATTAGTCAATCTATCTATACCTATCCATCTTTCTATCTATCTACCTATCTTGTGTTCAGTTATCTCGTTCTCTGAATATTCACTACAGTTCTTTATATTTGAACCAGCAAGCACTATGATCAGTGTTTTATTCATTCTTTTAGGGATGTGTTTTGGTGAGATGGGGGCCCGAGTGCCGAAGGCGGGGTCTGCTTACGTCTACACCTACGTCACAATGGGCGAGTTTATCGGCTTCTTCGTCGGGTGGAATGTACTCATCGAAAACATTTTAGGTAAGGCCATCGTATTTTAAACAAACAAATAAACAAATGATAAATAATCTAGGACAAATTAACTATATTAGTCGTAAAATCTCTTTCTTTCACAACTAAATTTCTCTCTACTATCGCTATTATCTTGTTAATCAATCATGTATTTCTGAGGAATGAAAATAAGAGAAAAACTTAGCATCCTCGCCTTTGGTTAAAAAAATAAACCAACAAAAGGAGGAATTACACGAAAGCCTCAAATTTTGAGACGAAGACGGCCTAAAAAGCACCCTTCCCAAAGTAAGATGATTTTTTAACTCATAAATATTGCAATACACAATACCATTCATCAATTAAATATTTTCTTCTAAGAACTCCCGAAGCTTATTCTTTGAATCTCCCAGCTACGTATTATCATAGCATCATATAAATGAATCCACATAAATCGCCTGGGCCTACATTTGTTTTCTTCTAAAAATGTCGAAGTCAAGCAATCGGCATGAGCAAATTTTCATTTTAAGGGTGAGCAAAAGTAAACCTATCTGTTACCCTTCCTCGAATATTCTCAAAACAGGAGCGGCATCGGTTGCCAGGGCGACGACGGCCTACATCGACGCCATGATAGGGAACAAGATGGATACTTACTTATCCGCGAATTTCGCCATGCATACGTCATGGTTAGCCGAATATCCGGACTTCCTTGGTACTGGATTATGCATAGTTTCATCAGGTATATCAACTAAAAAATATATCGAGGTTTGCGTTGAAAACTTTTATATTGTCGTGATTAAGTTATAGAACACCGTGCTTAGCACCAGTAAACAAAAAGTTGATCGTATACTTTTAATAAAGTTGGTTTATTATGAAAATAGCTGCTGGTCAATTAATATAATAATCCATCTTCTCTGCAGCTAATCGTGTTGTCTTCATTATTTTGTCCTCATCGGTGTTCTATTGTTCTCATTCATGTAGTAATTGTTAATGTCTGTATTCAAAATCTATCTTGTTTGTTTAAGTGATCAATTCGATTTTTTTTTGGGTGTCCATTCGAACTCCTGATATTTTCTTCCTTCCTTACATTTCTCTCCTTTCGTCGTCTTGTACTTGCTCTGAAAGGCCCTTTCTTTCCACCCCTCTCCCTTTCCCCTCCTTCCCTCCCTCCCCTATCCCTCTCCCTATTCCACACCATTCCTCCCTTCCTCCCTCCCATCTCCTCCCTCTCCCTCCACTCCCTAGCCCTCCACCTCCCTCCACTTACCCCTCCCTCTCCCTCTCACTCGCCATCCCTCCCTCTCCCTCCCATCTCCTCCCTCGCCTCTCCTCCCTCGCCTCTCCTCCCTCGCCTCTCCTCCTCGCCTCTCCTCCCTCGCCTCTCCCTCTTTCTCTCCCTCTTCCTCTTACTCTCCCTCTCCCTCTCTCTCCTATCCTCCTTTCCATCTCCCTCCCATCCCTCTCACCCCTCCCCTTCCCTCTCCCTCCCTCCCTCTCCTTCCTCCCCTTCCCCTCCCCTCCCTACCCTCCCTCCCTCCCTCCCTCCCTCCTCTACCCCTCCCTCTCCCTCCCTCCCTCTCCCTCCCTCTCCCTTTCCCTCCCTCTCCCTCTCTCTCTCCCTCTCTCCCCCTCTCCGTCCCTCTCCGTCCCTCTCCGTCCCTCTCCCTCTCCCTGTCCCTCCCATCGCCTCCAAACCCTTCTCGTGTTTTATATTTTCCTGAATCAGTCACTCCCCATAATTTTTCATCACGCATTTTATTGTTTCGTATCTTATTTTCCGTCTCCCGTTTTTCTTCCTTCTTTCCATTCATTCATCTTCCTCTCCTCCACCTGAAATCTTTCTTCGCCCTATCCATCCATCTTCATTTCCTCCATCTTCATTTCCTCAGTTTTGATGGGCATCGGCGTCAAGACATCGTCCGTTTTCAACAACATGTTTACCGGACTCAACCTCATGGTCATCGCCTATATCATAATCTGTGGTTTCTTCAAGATCGTCCCTTCCAACTGGTCCATACCCATGGACGAACTTCCAAAGGTATGCACAATCTGTCATCCTTTTATACCGAACCTCATCACCCCCCCCCCCCAACATTTCAATGATAATGATAATAAATTTGGATTTATATAGCGCCTTTTTCCAGAGGATACGATGCGCCGTCGCGCCGGTGTCGTGGCGAGATGTGTCTTAGCGAAATCACGTCTGTACAGACGCATCTCGCCTGGCGAGCTGCGTCTTACAGACACATCTTGCCGCATTCCCCCGGCGAGATGTGTCTCCTAGATCGGCGAGATGAGTCTGCGATTGGCGAAAAGTGTCCACTGGCCGATCGGCGAGATGAGTCTGCTAGCGATTGGCGAAAAGTGTCTACTGCAGTACTGGCCGATTTGTTTTACTTTCGTGTCCCATCTAAAGGAACTAGATGTTTTTTTTTTCTTTTACATGATGATGATATTGTCTAAAAATATATTTCATAACGTTCCTAAAACCCGTGAAATGCAAGTGCATTTATTGCATCATAATTTAACCATTTAAAAATAACTATGCACGCTGCTGAGGCAGATATCATTACTTACTATTCCTAGAAACTTTGAAGTTAAACAAAAAATGTAACTGGTGATGTGGGGAAAACTTTTTTTAAAATTGTATTATATTATCTTGTATTTATTAAATATTTTCTGCCTATATGACAGTGAGAATATGATATAATACATAACTCAACTGTTATTGTACATATTAAAATTTTGAATGTCTAAACTGCAGAGCATTTGACGAGGCGTAATCATGTGATGTGCGAAAAGAATGACTGCTGATTTGTGAAATGTTTCCTTTATAATATTTTGTAAAATGATTATTCTATACAAAGATATCAAAAAGTTATATGACAGGAGGGGGAAGAGGGGAAAGGAGAGAGAGAGAGAGAGAGAGAGGAGAGGGTGAGAGAGAAAGAGAGGATGCAATGTTGATATTTGAAACACCTTTGATGACTGTACTTAAAAGGCAAGATTTAGAACAAAAATTAGAAACAAAAACACAAAAATGCCCCCATGTTTTCGAGTGCCCCTTTTACTTCAGATACGGTGCCCCTGTTTAGAAACAAATATGTTTCCGATCCTCCGGGGCACGCCCCAACACTTTTCAAGTACCCCAAAGTTCCCCTTTTACAGAGGAAAATGTGCCCTTTACTTCCTCTTCAAATAAATAGCCCTTTTAGTTTGACATATGACCTTTTCCTTGTTCATATAATTGCCTTTTGTCCTTCTGATAAGTGACACTTTTCCCCTTCTTACAAATGCCCCTTTTCAACTGTGTAAATGCCCCTATTCAAATCTGACATGTGCCCGTTTTCCTTTTTAATAAGTGCTCCTTTTAATCTCTGATTAGTGCTCCTTTTTACTATTCACAAGTGATCCCTTTTCCTTTCTTACAAGTGCCTTTGTTCCTTTTATTAAGAGCCCTTTCCACGTCTCATAAATACCCCTTTTAACCTCTGATAGAATAATGCCCTTATTAAAATCTGATAGATGCATGCCTCTTTTCCTTTGTAATAAGTGCCCCTTTTTCCTTTCTACGTAACATGTGCTCCTAATTTAAAGCGACTAATAGCATTTTTTTCCCCAAGTGTTCATGCACCCTCAAACTCATTGCCATGTTCTCGCATATTTTCAGTTGCTGTAAATTATGTAACTACATCATGTATTTACAAATTTTTCAGGCATTCATGATGAGATTGTGGTTAAAACCCCATCAGGATTGGATTTGTGTCCTCATAAATCTTACAATTTTGCTCGCTCTCATTGCTCACTCGAAAATGGAAATTCAGACCATCACACCCAGCCGCAAAATCATAATAAACAGTGAAATCATCCCTGATATTGAAATGTATCAATCACAATAATTATAAGGGTACATGTGTATACTAATGTTTGAAAATTGTATATTTTTGCTTTGAGGTTATCTTTTAAGTGCCTCTTTCTTCAAGAAAGTGCCCTTTATGGTGCCCCCAACTTTTAAAGACGCTCCGCCACCCTTGTACCACATTATGTTTTCATTTGAATATCGTGGGCTTTTCCGATACAATGTTGCTATATCATGTTTATTACTTAGCATTTCCTGGTCCACTGTGATGCGAGTCTTTCTGTGCTACGGGTCATTACGACTTTAAAAAATTAATCCTGAAGCTTAATAAATAGCACTACTTGCTACCTACAGGACATGAATATCGAATTATAAAGATCATAATATGTTTGCAAAAATTTAATGAAATATGATACCTAACACATTATATATTTTAATGAATTGTACTGCTCCAACTCAGACCCCAGGCGTGGATCCAGGGGCCGAGGGCCTCCCCGCCAAATAGAGAGAGAGAAAAGGAAAAGAAGGGAAAGGGAAGGAGAGAAAGGGAAAACTAGAAGAGGAAGAAGAAAAAAGGGGGAAAAGAAGGAGATGGGGGCGAAAGGGCCTTACCTCCTAGGCTGTTACCCCCATAAAAAAACAAGAGAGAAGGAAGGAAAGGGAAAAAAAAAAGGAAAAGAGGAGATAAAGGGAAGGAGAAAAAAGAGGAAGAAAGAAAAGAAAAGAAGGGGATATCAGTTGCAATCTTCCCGCCAACAAGTTGTGGATCGGGGGCAAAGGCCCTTGCCTCTCCCCTCCCCCCCCGCCAAAAAAGAGAGAAGGAAGGGAAAGAGGAGAGCTAAAAGGGAACAAAAAGAGGAAGAAGAAAAGAAAGGGATGAGAAAGAAGGGGAGATCAGTTGCGATTAATCCCGCCAACAACGTGTGGATCGATCAAGGGGCAACAGGCTTCCTCCCCAGCAAACCTAAAGAGAGAGAAGAAGGAAATGGAAAGGGAAAGAGGAGAGAAAGTGAAGAAAAAAAAGAGAAAGAAGAAAGGTAGGAGAGATCAATTGCGTTTTTCCCGCCATGCAACAAGGTGAGGCTCGAGGGGGGCACTGCATATGGCGCACTTATGGAGGGGGAGCTTGGGGGGGCAATATAATTCAAACGTGGTTTATTTCTAATTCGATACCGGTGATTTACAAATGTTGCTGAAATGATGACATAGTTTTCCGAGATTTTTCCTCACTTTTTAGTAAATTATACTTTTTATGCGTTTGTTGGAAAATGACAAATTCCTAAATTTACAGTCAGGCAAGAAATATGCTTATTTAGAGGCCTACATGTCAAGGCCGAGGAACGGGGGCTGGGGCCTCGAGCCCCCCACCTTTTTGAAAAAGTATATTAAAGAGAAATAGAAAGAAAGAGAAAAAGAAAGAAAGAAAAGTGACCTGCCAGTGTCACAAAATACATAAAAATATGCTCATCTGACCGTGATTAAATGCCTAAACCCCTGAGCTTCCGGGGGCTCTGCCCCTGGATTCCACCTAGGGCCCTAAGGCGGGCCCCTGAATGCTCATCTGACCGTTATAAAATGCCTAAAACCCTGAGCTTCTGGGGCTCTGCCCCTGGACCCCACGCCAATTAGTGTCCTGCCAGTGTCACAAATAAGGTATCAAAATATGCTCATCTGACCGTAATTAAACGCTAAAACCCCTGAGCTTCCGGGGGCTTTGCCCACACGACCCAACCAATGGCACTAAGGTGGGCCCTGCATGGATGCTCATCTGACCTCATTTATTCCCTAAAACCCTGGGCTCCGCCCCTGGACCCCACGCCAATTAGTGTCCTGCCAGTGTCACAAATAAGGTATCAAAATATGCTCATCTGACTGAATTAAATGCCCATACCCCTGAGCCGGGGCTCCACCCTTGACCCCCGCCAATTTACGCTACGCTCTACCTGATCATATATACTCATATATAGCCTCCCCACCCACTATGAAAAGCATTCAGCGGGCCTGCATGTAAGAGTGGGGTGATGCAGATTTTGTCTGCCCCCCACCATACCCTTTTCCAGCACACAAACACATTAGGCACTCTCTGGAAGGGCCCACCATGCATTTGCTATAAAAGTAGTCCACCATAGGGATGTTGCGAAGTGGTCATATGATGCACTTATATAGGACTACTTTTTATATCTCGACATGCGAGTTCCTCCAAAATATGGGAGTTTGCCCCCTGGGTAATATATGGAGGAATGTGAATGAATGTATTATACATGTACGTGTTTATTCAGCTCTCGTATCCTTCGGTCAACTTTCATTCACACATGTTATCCTAACTCATTCATTTGTAATTCATTAATGACATCTACTATAAATCAGTGCATTCAATCTACTTCCTGTATTCCCTTCCTTTTTTCTCATCCTTTCACAATCACATATTCATTATGGGCCTTCCATTCTGCCTTTCACAATCATACGTTTCACCCAACAATTTTTCACAACCCACCCTACACTCTTCCTTTGGTCTATATTCTTCACCACACATTCTGGACTACATGTACCTTTAACTACCAAGACATATTTATGTGAAATAATGATGGCAAATTATACCGTATCAATCATGTATTCATCCCTAATTACATTTAATAGAAAAGTACAACAATTACTTAATGGTATTGATATTTAATTTAGAAAACGAGATTGAATTTTTGTAATAAAAATGGCTTTGTATGCAAAAAAATGTGCAATATAAAACTGGAAGTGATAGATTGAAACACAAATTATAATATAATATGTACATCTTTGACTGCGTAATTCCTTGCACATGTGCAGTGGTAAATTAAGTTTTCATAGAAAATGGTGCATTTATATAATGACTAATGATTGGTAAAGAGAAGTCACAAGGAAATTACCTACATTGTAGTTATATTGGAGCCTTGTTATATGAGGGCCCAAAACCAGAATACAAAGAAGTGGGACCATCAAAATTACATTTGGATAATTATAGTGTTTATTATAACGAGGTTCCACTGTATTTAGATCAACGGTACATGCCCACATTTTAAATGACGGGGCAGCCCGAGCACAGGTGCAAACTGCTATCGTCTGACGATTGATGCCTCCTCCTTCTACAGCCGTCAAAGCCTGGGCCTAGTTACCAATGAAAAGAGCTGGATTGGAAGTCCATTTGAATGCTGCATGAAAAGAAAAAGGTGCAAACTGCTATCGTCTGACGATTGATGCCTCCTCCTTCTACAGCCGTCAAAGCCTGGGCCTAGTTACCAATGAAAAGAGCTGGATTGGAAGTCCATTTGAATGCTGCATGAAAAGAAAAAGAAAATTCAAATTCATCAGAAATCATGCACGGAACAAGAACATGTCTGGCACATTTTGATACAATTGACATCTTTTGATGCAATTTGGAACATTACATGTATAAGGACATATTCAACAAGTAACATTCCAATTTCTTTTTGCTACCAGAACTAGAGAAGCTCAAAGCTCCCACTTATGAAGAAATACATCTAAACCTGTATATGTGGATATGTCATCGGACTGCGGATCACAAGGTCCGCTGTTCGAGTTCCGCTGCATCACCAATGTTCTTTAGTAAGACATTAATCTACATTTGCCACACTCGACCTGGGTGAGGTAAATGGCTGGAATTAATTCCTTGAAATGCTAGAGCGCCGTAATGGTGGCACAGCTAAAGCCGGTTAATAATTTCTAAATTTGGAAGCGCATAGAGATGTTTAAAATGTGATATGCGCTACACATTTCTGCTTGTACATGAATATATGCAAGTATTGCACTTTTTGATGACATGCGCATACTAATTGTAATTGTTACACCTTACAGGTATATCGGATTTCGACGAAAATGGTATCAGAATGTGCATAAGACTTGCAGCGAAATCTCTGAAAATGTGAGGTTAACCATACTTGACTGGAACCATCCGTTAATAGAAAGTACATGTAATATTTAAATATGTTTTTTTGAGAATTACCAAATCAATTTTTATTAAAGGCCGTGTAGCTTGGCAAATACTGGTTAATGCCATCTACGTCTTCTTTGGACAACTGCACGTAAACGAATGGACTGGATTAACAGTAGTCAGCGACTTAATCTCGATTAGCCCCGAGTCAGGCCATGGGAAAGACACTTAGTCTCGTCAGTCTACACTCCCTTTAAGGTTGACAGTTGGGTGTATTTGACAAATAAATGTTAGATTAGGTTAGATTTGCCTAGTTCTGTCTGTATACACATGGATTCCCTGTAATCTGGACGCCAGTGGTCTCAACAACGGAAAAGGGATGATTTTAAAAGAGATTGTTAGAGAAGGAAACTTTCATAACCATGTACCTCTCCAAAACAGCCCATTATTTTGTTGTTCTGCCTTTGTCTCCTCAAGTTGTCATCTTGCTTCATCAGCGTTCATCTCCTATGGTGAAGCATCATCCTAAATTTAAAATAATGCAAAAGCATTATACACAAATTATAATTGCCCTCATGTTGATCAGTCTTCTGAACAAGGATACATATGTTCAGCTGGGGGCAGTGTTCGTAGTAGGTCCATGGGTAGATGATCAAGATTTTACTTTACCTAAAATGAAAACAACTTTTTTTAGGGGAGGGCGGGGTTAGGGCAATTAAACCATTATAACCACATGTAGCTATTTCAGTGTGAGTTGAAAAATTGAATCAAGAGTTTCGCGGACATTATGCTTACATGAGAGGTAGTATGTCAATCCACATCCAGTACCATCCCCCCTTCCTCTCTCTAGAAAAATACATTTGTGAAAGTTATATGTAGTTTTTTTTAAGGAAGACATTGAAATTTTATAACCGTAGTCCCTGGGGCAATTTTGGGGAGAGGCTGCCCACATGTCAGAGAGACTCATTCTCACAAAGTTAGATCCCTTTCACCCAAGGATAATTCCTATCAAGTTTGCTTAAATTCCAGCAATCCTTTTATAGAAGTAAGAGTATATCAAAATATGACCCTGGGGCACCTGGGGCTGCCCCCATGCCAGATGGTTACCTCATATCAACAACTTTAGATACTTCCTTTCCCAAGGACGATTCCTGTCAAGTTGAGCATTTTGCTGAGGTGAGCTAATAAATAATTTCTTAGATTTTCATCTACATGTATTTATTAAATGAACCAAACTGTCAAACTTAATAGTACCGAAGGGCTATAAATGCCATATTTCATCGTCGTCTTGGTTACTGGTTCCAATCAACAGAGCCTGCGCATGAGGTTCACCGCAAAATCATTCAAGCAACGGGATGGACCTGGGCAAATTCAGTGTGTGGCGCTGGTGTTATCACCACGCCATTGTTTAGCACAAAATTGTTTGGAACCAGCACCCTTGACAACTTGGCCAATACATCACACTTCGGTACTCTATAACCTTCATTTGTTTTTTGATGATATTTCTACTATGATTCAAATCAACTTGTTATCATGGTTAGATTTCCCCATTTCTGTCTGTATACACATGGAGTCCCTGTAATCTGGACTCCAATGGTCTCAACAAACAGAAAAAGGAAAATTTGAAAAGAGATTGTTGTCAGGGTAGAAGGAAACTTTCATAACCATGTACCTCTCCAAAACGGCCCATTATTTTGTTGTTCTGCCTTTGTCTCCTCAAGTTGTCATCTTGCTCCATCGGCGTTCATCTCCTATGGGAAAGCATCATCCTAAAAAAATGAAGAAAAAAAAAATGAAAAATTAAATATGTAAAAGCAGTATACACAAATTATAATTGCACTAATGTTCATCATTAAGTCTTCTCAACAAGAATACATGTTCACGTGGGGGCAGTGTTTGATGATCAAGATTTTACCTCTTCTGTCCCCCCTCCCTCCTCATACAAATTTGTGACAGGTCATTTACAGAACTTGTTTCTGACAAAAAATCTACTGACTTTGGAAACATTGTTTCCAAACTCTTCCTGACACCCCCACAAT
>CP137682.1:16550853-16572217 GCA_037976565.1 Mesocentrotus franciscanus | reverse complement strand
AACAATTCGCTGATGCATGCCAATGTCGAAGTTTTAAAGCGTGATTTTTTTCTGAAGAAAATATTAGTAGGTTTAGAGAAATACTCGGAACTACTGACTGGTCAGTAATATATCAAATTAATAATATTGATCAATCTTTAGAAACTTTTATAAGTCTTCTAAAAGATGCTTATGATACGTGTTTTCCAGCTAGTAATAAAAAAGTACTTACCAGAAGACTCCTGGGAATTCCAGGGTAACGCAAGCTCTTTACGTTCAATAAATCGAGAAAAAAAAATTATATTTAAAGTATAAATATAAATTATTGGATAAAGATAAGATAAAATATACGAATATAAGAACATATTGGTTGCTACAGTGAGGAAAGCTAAACAAATATATTTTTAAGCAGTGCGAACTGTAAATAGAAATGACCAAAAAAATACTTGGAAGGTTATCAAAACTGTTATACACGTGAGAAGCAAGACTTCCACAATTACAAAATT
The DNA here is from genome assembly GCA_037976565.1 of Mesocentrotus franciscanus. Lineage (NCBI taxonomy): Eukaryota > Metazoa > Echinodermata > Echinoidea > Camarodonta > Strongylocentrotidae > Mesocentrotus > Mesocentrotus franciscanus. The sequence goes on along the minus strand of CP137682.1, from coordinate 16,571,732 downwards.
AAAGTCAATAATAAAGTTATTGATAATACCCAACTAATTCCGGAATATTTTAATGATAATTTTTCAAAAATTGGTCTAAACCTTGCCCCCAAATTACCGGTCTCAAAAAAGCAATTCACTAACTTTCTTGAAGTCCCAAATTCACTTTCTATATATTTTACACCAATTCTTGAAAGTGAAATTATAGACATAAATAACGGTTTAAAGAATAAGGGGAGTTCTGGACATGATGTAATAAGCAAGTATCTCTTGAAAAAAATAACTCTTGATATTGTCCAACTTTTAATCCTTATTTTTAATCTATCACTTATCACAAAAAAAATTGTATATTCGTACTGTGAAATTCGTATGTTCTAGTAATATTCTCTATCAGGCACAGTTTGGCTTCCGTGAAAAGCACAGTACAACACATGCCCTTTTGACTGTAGTAAATAAGGTGGCTCGCTCTTTTGACAATTTCGAACATATGGAGGGGGTTCCTCTTGGATTTCTCGAAGGCATTTGACACGATAAATCACGAGCTTCTTTACAAACTTTCTAACTACGGAATCAGAGGAATAGCCTTTGAGTGGTTCAAGAGCTACCTCCACAATATAAAGCAACACGTACTCAGGAAGCACATCATTCACGGGCCGGATGACCCTTTCCGTCGGCTTGGCTGGTCTGAAGAGAAACTGAAACAGTCTGGCCTGTTCACTAAAGTTTCCAGCTAGGAGTACACGACCTTCTCTCAAAACTTCCAATACTCAGCCTCAATGTTAAGAGTTAACTTGACACTGACTTTTGGACCTATACTCAATTTTTTAAAATATAATATGTCTCACTGAAACAAAAAAGGATACACCCGATCTTTGAAATACTTACTTATCCGAATATAAATATTATAGCATTCAAAAGAGCTCAGGCTCAAATAAACAGAAGTTTGGTGATTATCATGGTATGTGTATGTTAATGATGAATTCTTTTTTTGAGTGTTCTACACGAATTCAGCCTACTCTCTCAGAATCCGTCATCGGGGTAAAGCTTGGAAGTGAGCTCCTAAGTTTTCCGTTCATTCTTGGTGCTATTTATTTACCATGTGAGGGAGCCATTCATTATTCTCACGAAGTGTTTGATGATTTATGTAATGACATTGTTGATATTAAGAGTAAACATAATGCGCCATTTTGTTTATTAGGGACTTTAATGCCAGAACAGGGTTGCTTGATGATGTTTTGGATGTAGACGATTTTGTGTACCAGTCCAACCTAGGAGCTTGTGATGAATACTTGAACATGCATGACACAGATATTCTTTATCCTCGATCTAATAATGATACAGTTGTTAATAATAGTGGCAAGAAAGTCATTGAAATGTGCCAAAGTTTTGATTTATAATGGTAGAGCAGGTAGTGATCACACTATTGGAAAGTATACCTGTTTTAATAAGAATGTTGGTTGTAGCACTGTTGATTATGCTATTATGTCGAAACGGTTATTTCCATTAGTACAAGAATTTAATGTTGATATCTTTGATAGATGTTTGTCCGATGTACACTGCCCTATAATGCTGACCTTGCAATCTGAAGCTAACTTGAACAGTGATTCATTGAGAAATGAAATTAGGGAAGCACGCACAGGGCCAGACAAGTCAGACTTTCTCGCCTTTCAATAGAATAGCGATAGTATGTTAGACTTAAGGCAGCATACTAAAGATTATAGCGAGTTAATGCATGAATATGTAGATTAACTTAAAGCTGATGTTAATCAAGAGGGTATTGATATTTTTTCTTCACACTTGTGCGATATGTTTTTGAGTACATTACAGGAAGTTGGAGTCTGTAAATTAAAGCATCATAGAAAAAATAGAAGTAAATCAAGTAACAGTCAGAGTAAGCAAGCTAGGTCAACAGCAGCCAGGGTTTGATACTGAATGTATATAGGGAAGCTCGGAAGGAATATTTTAATGTAAAAATTAGGTGGAAGAGGAAGGTAAAATTGTTGAGGAACTCTGATGTTCATGTTGATTTAAGTGATTATGATCTTATATGAATTTGTTACGTTGTAAAAGAGGTTATATTTTCAGGACTTGAATAAATCATTACGTTCAATGCGGACAATACAATCGTAAGGAATATTGGCAGCTACTGAATGGTAAGAATGGACGTAAGGGGAAGATATTGAAAATGTTTCATTGAAGGATTTTAAAAATCATTTTAGTCGTTTAAGTTATAGGGAGGTTGATGAGCCAGAAACCCCAATTGTTATGCAAGAGTTATCTCAGGCAAATGTTTGTCTAGATGTTCCTATTAAATACTTTGAAGGAAGTTGAGATGATGATTTAGAAGCTTAAACATACTAAAGCTTGGGGAAGGGACTCTATTAGAAAAGAGTTCCTTAAACATTGCTCTATGGAGATTCTCGGAGTGGTAGTGAAGTTCTTTAATGTTGTACTGGATTCTGGTATCGTCCCAAAAGAATGGTGTATTGGAATAATAATACCTATTTTTAAGAATAAGGGCGAGAAAACAAACCCTGATAATTATAGTGGCGTTACTTTATTGGGTTGCTTAGGTAAGCTGTTTACATCAATTTTGAATTATAGGATCACTCAGTTTTTTGAGGATGAGAGTTTGTTAGGAGAAGAGCAAGCTGGCTTCCGGTCCAACTATTTAACCATAGATAATGTTGATATTTTAAAGTCTATAATAGATGTTTATTTACAAAATTAAAAACGCCTTTATTGTGCATTCATTGATTATAAGAAAGCCTTTGATTTGGTTGACAGTGCGGCATTGTGGGTTAAAATGTTCAGAATTGGAGTAAAAGGCAAGATTTGTAATGTTGTAAGGAACATGTATAGGTGTGCTAAATCAAGTGTTGCTAACAAGGGAGATCATGTCCAATTTATTTACATGCAATATTGGAGTGCGTCAAGGTGAAAACCTATCACCTCTCTTGTTTGCTATTAATTTGAACGATTTCCAACAATCTATTGGAAACTCGTACAAGGGCTTAGAATTTTTGAATGCTATCATTAAAAATAAGTACCCTTTTGATGATATTGAAATACATGTATGTTAGGATTTATTTTCTTTGTTATATGCTGATGACACAATTCAGGAATGGAGCGCAGCTACCTGGTCAAATCGTATTTGCACGAACTATAGGATATTTAAGAATAAGTTGGATTATGAAAAGTACCTGATACTATTTCAGAAGGAAGCAATAGCTTTAAGTAAATTAGATGTAGATCACATACATGTAGATTACCAGTTCATAAAGGCAGATTTGATGCAATTGTAGTACATGATTTGCAATGCCCAATTTGTACATCAATAGATATTGGTGATGAATTTCATTATATTTTGTATGTCCATTCTTTCAAAATGAGAGAAAAATGTATATATCACATGGATAAGGTTTTGAGTACGTTCATGCTTGCCAGCTAAAGATATTAGCCAAATTTGTTAGAATATTTATGTCACATTTTTCTAAGGAGCCAAGGGTAGATGGTAATACTGTAAATGATAGCTCACAAGTAAGCAATGTTATCAGGCACATGCGTAGCGGTAGGAGGGTGAATTGCCCCGTTCGCCTTGATTTGTAAATATGTTTATTTTTCCATATTATCACATGTTAATCATTGTTATACTTTTGTTATATTGATACTATGTAAATATGTTTGTACTCTCATACCCCGAGAGGGGGTCGATAAAGTCAATAAATATCTTACAATCTTACAAGTCTTACTCATAGACGATGCACATTATTTTTTAAAGACCATTGAATGTGGCGTGCTTCAAGGTTCTATTTTAGGTCCCTTACTTTTATTGTATATATTAATGTTTTTTACATGTCCTCAGCAACCCTGTCCTTCATTTTGCTTGCTGACGACTCTAACATTTTCTTTTCTCATCAAGACCCAGTAATTTTACTGAGAACGATTAACTCTCAATTACGAGTAGTTGCTGACTGGATTAAGGCAAATAAATTGTCATTAAATTAAAAAAAAAACAATGATATGCTCTTTAGTAATATTATTAATAATTTACCAGGAAATAGTGTACTTGATGATACTATCAGACCAAAAGTCTTTCTGCGAAGCTTCTGGGAATAATAGTAGATTATACACTTTAATGGAAGCTGCATGTTGATAATGTTTGTAAAATAATCTCTAGAATTATTGGTATATTGAACAAGGTAAAATTGTATTTTCCATCTCGTATACTGCTTAATTTGTACTAACCTTACTTGCATTATGGAATACTTGCGTGGGGCACCTGTGGAAATACTCAACTCGATATAGTTTTACTATTACAAAAGAAAGCAATGGGAATCATATGTCACACCAATTTCCGCGCTCATACTCATGAACTCTTTCACGCAAATAATGTTTTGAAGATACACGACTTATTTTCTTATAATCTTGGTATATTTATGTACACACTTCAGAAAAATGCATTGCCTCAAGTTCTCTCGAATATATTTAACAAAAATACTGAATTCCATAGTTATCCCACGAGATTACCAAGCTCTTATCACCTACCAAAAACAAGAACGGTATTTTCCAGCAGAATCTTTACTTTCACTGGCTCAAAATATTGGAATGCCCTTCCCGGCACATTAAAAGAAAAACCCTCATTAATTGGATTAAAAAATTGCCCTCAAGCGCTTTTTGTTGCAGACGTATCAGAATAACTAGTTCCCCATTTTTTCGTATTTGGCCGGACTAGCCATTTTTCACATCGAAATTGTAACTAGTATATGATTTGTTTCCATATCATTCCTCCATGGCCACCCTCTCTCTCTCTCCCTCTCTGTATCTTTCTCTGTCTCTGTCTCTCTTTCCCTCCCTCCTCTCTCTCTCTATCTTTCTACTCCTTTCTCTTTGTGTCTCTGTGTCTCCCTTTACCCTCTCTCTCTCTCTCTCTCACTGTCTTCTTTTTCTTCTCTTTCTGCCGTTTTCCCTCTTTCCCCGTTTGTCACTCTCTCACCCTTATTTTCTTCATCTACCATTCTCATCTTGTCATCCTGCCACTGTTCTTATTTGTTTTTGTTTCGTTTTTGTGTCCGTCATGTTTCTTTGACTCCTTAATCTTTCAAAATTCAGTTATGAATGTATGAAGTTTAAATTATTATTGTGCGAACGTACACCTAACAAGCATTGCTTCCACGGAGTTTTGTTTTTCATTTTCTATAACTAAATAATTGTGCATTACAAGACTTTAAAAAAAACATTGTCAAAGATATTTCAATGCTAATTTTCTGTTATATCATTACGTTTATTATTGTGATTATCTTGTCCTTGTTTATTTTATGTGGAAAATTAATAAATTCACTCTGTATAGAGTGACTACTACTACTACTACTACTACTACTACAATACAGTAGGCTATTGAAATTGCCAATAAGGTGATTTCTTGAGAGTCTTTGTGATCGTGCTAAACTTTGTAGATGCTTCTATGTAATCGTGTATATTATATGTTGTGATCTTACATTGAAACAATTACATTAAAAATATTTTTATTGTCTTTGTTCGTATAAGGGCCATTGTCTTGGAGGTCTCATGGTATACTGGTTCATTTACTTGACTCTCAGTCAATCCAACGCGGTTGGGGGTTCGAATCCCAGCCCGGCTCGAGCGTCATTGGGTTAGACAAAAATCCACATTTGCCATTCGATCTTCATCCAGGTGTAACTGGGTAGCTAGCAATCGATGGGGTAATTATAATTGCAGGGCTCTCAGAATAACATAATTGATGCTCATGTGGCTTCCTTGTGTAAACAAAATTATTTATATATTACCATTAATACTAAATATAGCAGTAATAATAATATTCCGCGTTTATATAGCGCTTAATATGTACATCGACGCTGTCTCTAAGGGCTTTACAGATATACATGTATTAGTACCCCGGACATTGGATTTTGCATTGCCCGCACACAATGTATGCACATTCTCCACTCCCTGGGGAGCTTCTAGCCAGGCGTACTATTTTACAGACATTCACAATGCTGAGCAAATTACATTAACGTTTAACATTAACGGGATTTGAACCCCTGACCCTGTGATTTACAATCCGGTGACTTATCCACTAGACCACAACACCTCTCCGAGGTAATTATAAGCATAGATATGTATGACAGTCTACACCTTGGAATGGTGTAACCGAATGTTTCCAATATGTATTCTTAAATTGTTGTAAATGTTTCTAAAATTAATTTGTAATGTCTTGTTGGAAACATATATCAATTGGAATTGAATTTTAAATTTAAATTGAATGGGGCATGGGGATGAAAGCCTCTAAAATACGATACCCTTTTCGCTAAATGTTCAGCCCACGAGACCCACATTTTGTCTATCTTCCCTTATTTGATTTGATTTTTGATTTGATTTGATTTTCTTCTGCATTCATGTAAGTACACAGCTTTTCGATAACAATAGTAATATAACATACGATAAGTTATTTCTGACAGTGAATCATAAATAAGCAAATATATACAACAATTGTTATTTTCAAAAACGAAATGATAACTGTCATAAATACTAAATTTCATCAAACATTATAACATTATTTGCGAAAGAAGAACTGTCATTGTAAGCAGATTGCTTGAAAATAAGACAGGCCCAGACAAAACTCATGAAATATATTAACACATTTCTTAAGCAGAAGGGATAAGTAATTGAAAATACAAATTATATTAAAGGATGATGATATTGACAATGCAGATGAGGAGGATGCTGAGGATGGTGACGATGATGATGATGATGATGACGACGATGATGATGATGATTCGAATGAAGAAAGAGATGATGTTATGATAAAGATTGAAGAGTTGACACGGAAAGTTTACCTTGAATCAAATCCGAGGTTTAGTCTTCACATACCAGCTCGCTGATCTCAAATTCTTATTCTTATTGTCCAGAAACTTCGCAAGTCTTCTCATTCTATAATATATCCCAAGTTGGCCACCCAATATTCAAATGTGCATCTTCTTTTTTTTTTTAAATCCTCATATATATATATATATATATATATATCAAATTGAAATCCATCTACCACATAAATCTGTGAATCTAGATGTACACGCCTCCTTCCTTTTTTCCTTTTTTTTCTTTCTTTTTTCCCTTTTGCCAATATTTTGTTTTCTCTATATTTGTATTATGTATCCATTGAGGGTAATCATGCTATCAAGCTTTGCTTACTTTGTCAACCCTCCTGTTTGATGTTTTCGATTAGTTACAGCCAACCTGACTATGTTTTACATATAATATTTTGTCATGTATAAAATCTTCAATGATTTGTTTCTTATATATTTGTAAAACTGTAAAAGAAAAAGAAAATCAAACAGAAAATAAATAAATCAAATCAAATCAAATCAAATATTCTGATAATAACATCGTTTTAACTTTGGCCTTAAATGAGTCGAGGGAGCAACATGATTTAATAAATTCTGGGAGAGAGTTCCATAGGTCTGGACCATGGTGTCTTATGGATCTATGGGCAATAAGTAATTTCGGGTTGACTAGATGAAAATTTGAGGATTTACGGGTAGGGTAAGAGTGAATGGCTTTATTTATAGTGTAAAAGTTTTGAAATGAAAGAGGGAGCATATTAATTAAATACTTAAACATGAGCAGTAAACTTTGTAGCGAATTCATGTCGAATACTCTTAGGGTTGTCAAATATTGGACTTGTGTGAGATAAATATGGTGAACCAGTACATATACGAAGGCTTTTTTTTTACAATAAGTAAATGGAGTTGATTTTGGTTATGGCGCTGGTGGCCCATACTACATTGCAATATGTTATATACGGTAATATCAATGAATTATAAAGCATAACGAGCGTATTACATGGGATAAATTTCTTCATTTTATATAATATACCAACATTCCTAGAAATAGAAGTAGTTATATGACGTATATGTTCATTCCAATTTAGATTTTCATCGATGACACCCAAAATCTTTGTTCTCTTTCTTTCAAGAGGCACATTATCGATAATTATGTTGCAAGGAATTAAGTCAATGACATGAGAATTTGCATGCTTGTAATACATGAACATTTTTAAATCTATATTAAGGGGTAGCTTATTGCATTGAAACCACAGAGATAATTTTGGTAACTCATTATTAAGTTTATTTACGAAAGTGTTTAAATTATGATGTGAACAGACGATGTTAGTGTCATCAGCAAATAGCACAAATGATAATAAAGGTGTTGTATTGGTTATCAATATATATTAGGAAAAGCAAAGGGCCTAGTATCGACCCTTGTGGAACTCCACATTTGCTAGGCAGGAAATTTGAAAAAAACATCATTATACACTAATTATTTTTTTCGGTAAGATAAATAGCTCTCAAACCATGACAGTTCAACTCCACAAATTCCATAACAGTGAATTTTTTTGAGTAAAATTTGGTGGTCAAGCGTATCAAAGGCTTTTGATAAGTCCATAAATACTCCTATTAAATGTTCTTTATTGGCCATAGCATTCGTTATTTTATCATATAATTGTACTAAAGCTTGGTCGGTTGAATGTCCTTTTCTGAAGCCGTATTGGTTTAGATTTAGGAAATGAAAAGTATTTAAAACTTGTAGAGCCTATTGTAAATAATATTTTTTAGGATTTTGGATATGCTGGGAAGAATAGAAGTAGGCCTGTAATTACTCATTTCGTGAGGATTGTCTTTTTTTAAGACAGGATTTACCTTGGTAATTTTCAAGGACTCGGGACATTTCCCGGTATTAATTGATATATTAAAAATGTGAGTGAAGGGAGAAGCGATAAAATGTATAATGTGTTTAAGAAGGAAAGCACTAATTCTATCGAGACCCTGTGATTTACTTAATTTTAGATTTTTTGTTATTTCGGTTATTTCATTAGGATCAGTGGGAATAAAAAACAGTAATGAATTTGAAGGTTTAGGAAGAAATATAGTAAAATTTTTGTTCGGTCTATAAAGTTTATTTGCTAAATTAGGTCCTATATTTACGAAATATGAATTAAAGTTATCGGCTACATCTTCAGATTGTATAACTGTTTCATCTTATTGTAAAATTATCATTGGGCAATTTTTGTTTTCTTTCCAATCAAATCATTTATAATCTTCTACTAGCTAGATTTCATATTTGATTTCACTCTATTAAGTTTGTCGGAACAGTACATTTTACGAAAATTTCGTATTTATTCTTGTGTATTCGCATTTCTTATTTCATCTTTGTTTTGTCGGTCTAATGGGCTGTCGGTTTCTTGGCTGTTGCCCTCTTGGGCGGTCTCGGTCTCGTGGGCATCATGGAACATTCTTCTTGTCCATAATATTACGTGTTCTTTGTTTTGTTGGTTTCTAGGCCTCAGCTAGGTCGGTGTGCTGCGATTAATTACCCAACCCCCATTATTTATTTTTTTGCTTCCCAAACTTTATTGTGCCCTCGCTATTTATATAAAAACACACCACTGTCATGTATATCTTTAAACGGTTTTTGTTAAAATGCGTTGATTATTGGAACGCATTTTGTAAATCCAATATTCCATTGTTAGATGAACATGATTATTAGAATGAAAGCATCATCATTATCCTTATATTCTATGTATGCTTACAAGTATATGTCCATGCTGCTTGATAAATAATTATGTTCATTTATTTCCTAAAATTTGTTTTTGGATGTCATATTTTCAAGCAATTAGCTAATGGTAATCCTTCTTTCGGAAATAACTTCATAAAATGAAATGAAAATAAAAAGATAAAATATGATAATTTGGCTATTTATTTTTTATTTTTTTGTATAATAATTATGTATATTTGCTTAATTATGATTAAATGTCAGATATTACGTGTTGAGTATTTTATGCATATTACGTCACCGAAGTTTGTTTATAGTTATTGGGCAAGAAAATAAATCAAATCGAATGAATTAATGCACCTTGCATGTACCATTCACAGCTCAGTCTTTTCAATGATAAAGCGTGCGATTTCCATTTTGCAATAAAGGTGACACATATCCTTTCATATTTCTACAGCCACGGACGAGAGCGAGAAGCTAATTGAATGTCATTCTGAACAGGGGGTTACGTCAGCAGCCGCGAGCTACCCGGAATATTCTGGCTACCCTCCACAACAGACCTACGTCACGCCCGAAACCCCGCCTACCTATCAACAATCCATTGATACCCCACAACCGATCGTGGTAGTTTATGTAAGCTTGAATATATTTGTATTTCACACATTTAAGAGGAGTTTTAGAAAAATATCTGAGACAAAGACATATAATACTTCCTTAAAAGGACTCGAATAATAACTCATATCATGCGCATGCGTATTCAATTTTCTAAGCATGAATGCAAAATGACCGACTTTGAAGAACCAACCAACAAAGGTATATAGCATATCTATGATAGTTAATTGGTCCATACTTTGGAGTAATTTCTCTTTTTAATTTCTTTTTAAATACGAGAGCATTTGAAGGGCACTACTTTACGAGAACAATTTGGACGAGGATAATCATTCTTCCAAACTATATAAGAAGAAAGAAAAAGCTTTCAAAATTATGCTATTGTAATCTTTACCAGAACTCACCTTTCTCTACTTTTCTTTCCGATTCAGACTGCTCCACAAACCTCTGGGATGATTAGACAGGCCCCATCGCAGCCCGTTAGAGATTACACAATCTTCGCTGTGGTCGTCACTCTGTGTTTTTGTGTACCCTTCGGCATTGTGGGAATCGTCAAGGCATGTAAGGTATGTGTGCTTGATAATAATGATGATGATAATGATATCAATTACTTTACATAATGATGACTATAATGAGGATGATGATGTTGACGATGATAATAATGAGGATGATAATGATGATTATTTGCTTTATATTCCACATCAGAAACATTTCACTTCTTCCGTCATTTTAGATCAACAATTAGTCATCAATTAACAGCTAGCAAACGGTGTACGATATACGTACAGTGCATTCGTTCGTACGTATACGCAACGCACTTTCACTGAAGATAGTAGTACTATCTACACAGTGTAACGAACTTTTCTTCTCCCGCCAATGATGGGCGAACTATCTTTCATCACGTGATTTACTTTTGACCAATCGTAGAGCAAGATTCTTAGTATGTGGAATATATAATATATAACAATGATTATAATAATGATAATAGTAATAATAATAATAATAATAATAATAGTAATAATGATATAAATAATAATAATAATAATGATAATAATAATAATAATAGTAATATTAATAACAATCTGATTTTATTGCTAACATTAACAATTACTCTTGTTCTCGATCATTATCACAGGCCAGAAGGAAACAAAACTCAGGAGATGAGGAGGGCGCTAGACAAGCTGCTCAGAGCGCTTACAACTGGTCCTTGACCGGTTTAATTTTTGGGGTTGTGGTTATGCTGGCTTTCATCATCTACGTTGCCGTCCTCCAATCAAAATAAATCGACTTTTCATAAAGAAGTTACATAACTAACCATAAAATATATTTAAAGATGAACTTACATGCAGTTTAATCAACTTGTATTTTTTTCGTCCGCGGATAGGTTACTTTAAAAGGAATACGACAAGGTCCTGATATACACTGTTCATCTTTTAGAGTTAGTTCAAATAAATTCATTCGCCCACGCAAATATATACATTTTGAGTAAATCAACCTTGCCCAGTGCATGGGAGACTTGGAAAAGCCATGAACGCCGGTAAACGTTGATTAAGAATAGTCAGATTTATAAAATGTTATCAAAAGGTTGATTTAGATAACTCATTCTTATTCTTAATATAAGGAAATTACAAGGATTTTAAAGTCAGTTTAGTGATTAATGGCCAATATCAACAGATGTATAGTCATCAAGAGACTTTTAAATGTCCGGTTTGGAGTTTAGCTTTGTATGGCTTTTAAACGTGTACAATCAGGAAACCAGAGGAGAGGTTGATTAACAGTTTGGAAATGTGGCTGTGGAGAAGAATGGAAGGAATTATTTGAAGAGACAGGGTCACCTACGAGGAGTGCTGGATAGAGTGAATGAACAAAGGAGCTTGAGAAAAAACAATCTGAAGAAAAACAGGATAGGACATATCTTACAGGGTAACCTGCTCAGGGACATCTTAGAAGGGAAGATGGATGGGAAACGGGGAAGAGGGAGAGAAAGAATCGGGATAGTGTCAGACTTGGTAGAGAACAGATTGATCATATGACATCTTGAAGAAGAAGCCTAAAAATAGAGAGGAATGGAGAAGGAACTAAATAAGCTTCTGGTGTGCGGCTTTTAGCAGAACACCTGAGAGAGTCATCAATTAAATAGATCAAGTTATACCCCCAAAAAAAAATATATATATATATATATATCCTACTGATCTCTATGTAGCACCAAATATGGAACTCTTTACAAATCACTATAATTCTTTTCCATAGTGAATAAATGAAATAAAGTGAATTGTGAAATGAAATAAAAAATCGATGTAAAAAAAAAAAAATCGATGTAAATCTCGAGACGCAGTGGTTGATATCGAAGAGCTCCGTTAACATGATAAACTGTTGGAATTCGTTATCTACATTGAACCTGTTTCATATAACTCTGTTAATAACAACTAATACAATTCTATTTTCGAATATAGCCCTCAGCCACTCACCATTTCATGAAACAGGGCCCAGAGCTAAAGTTAGAACGCTTATGCCTACAGGGTATTAATAATCGACTGTTAAAAAAAGTACTTATCGTTGTAGTATCATTAAAGTATTAAACGAATAACTATGATAATAATAATAATACTACTACTACTACTACTAATAATAATAATAATACTAATAATAATATAATAATAATAATAATACATTTATATAGAGCAGCTTTTATACAAATTATATTCAGCTGCGCTGGTTCAGAGCTCTTTTTCTTTTACTCAATTTTACAAAATAGAATCTCTCAATTGTGAACAAATATGTTTTTAATTTTGATTTGTAGACATTGAGATATCGTCATAAGATTCCTCGTGATAGTGTTAATATGTTTAAAAAATGAACTGTAAACATGTATTATTCATATGGCAATAATGATGGCATGAACTATTACTATGAATTCTCTATCGTGTCTATAAAAAGGGAAGAAAGAATTGACGACCTGAACTGTGTGGATGTCATTACTTTGGGAATGTCGTAACAGGTGCTGACCAAGTTTTCTGCTATTGACTCACAATAAAACTGATAGGTGTAATTCTTATAAAAGCTCTTTCATAATTTCGACCGAAGAAAGAAAGAGTGAGAGAGAGAGAGAGTCGGGAAAGATATATATATATATATATATATATATATACATATATATATATATATATATATATGTATATATAGAGAGAGAGAGTGTGTGTGTGTGGGGGGCAGGGGGCGTGCCCCCAAAAAAATTAGTGCTCACCACCCCCCCCCCACTGAGCACGATTTTCAAATTTTCGGGATAAAAAAAAATTAGTGCTCACTACCCCCACTGAGCGAATTTTCGGCCGGCGCGGTTTTCAAATTGGCGGGCCAAAAAAATTGTGCCCCCCTTCGGGGAGTTCTACACATGTAATGCAAACAAGCCATAGAAATGCACCGAGAATGGCTTATATATATATATAGATATATTCCGTTATATTTTTGATGAATGAAATCCTGTTCAGCGATTGGTCAACATAGCATCATGTGACCAAACATAACATTGCTATGATGTTACCGATAAGAAAAATAGTACTATACCGTGACGGCATGCACTATAGCATGGCACTATACTATGGTTGACGTCATAGAATATAGAATATGCATTCAGCGAGCGTACAGGATTTCAAATGCCTCCAGCGGGCAACTCCTGCGGTGTCACGGCGCTCACGCTGTGCAATTTACGCTGAGCCGCAGTAATTGGACTACACTACTGCAGTACGGTACTTGTATAGCACCAGCTTTCGGTCTTGAATTTGTGGATTCCTCGGTGACGGAAATTACTATCATTATTATTATTATTATTTTTATGAAGGTTGGTTTGAAAAATACAAAACAAATATATCATGCACTATTTCAAGCCTCTAGTGAAGTTATGGATTCCTCGGCGACAGAAATAGCATTATTTTCTTCGGGGCTACGCCCGTCAGAAAATAGTGCTATTCCTGCCACCTTGATCCATAATTTCAACTAGAGCTTCTCAGTGCATGGTATATTTGTTTAATGTCACAGGATTTCATTTAGTTCAGAAAAACTAGTAAAGGTCGTGTATTCATAGCGTCGATTCGGTTGCAAGGGATAACAATTCGCAAGCAAAATAGCCAGTAAGTACCGTTGATTTTCAAACCTGTTTAATTAGTTTAACAAGATCGCAAAACTTATAAAAATCAATCTTAAAGAAGGCAATATAATCACGATAATTTACCTCGTATGTCACCTGTCATGCCTGTTGAAATGTGCGAACATTGCGACGTCATAAACCGTAATTTGATCGTGATCTCCATAAGCAATACAGTAGGCTATTAAAAATTGCCAATAAGTTGATTTTTTGAGAGTCTTTGCGATCGTGCTGAACTTTGTAAATGCTTCTATGTTGTGATCTTACATTGAAATAGTTACATTTAAATTATATAATTGTATTGTCTTTGTTCGTATAAGGGCCATTATCTTAGAGGTCTCATGGTATACTGGTTCATTCACTTGACTCTCAATCAATCCAACGCGGTTGAGGGTTCGAATCCCAGCCCGGCACGATCGAGCGTCGTTGGGCAAGACGTAAATCCACATTTGCCACTCGATCTTCATCCCCGGTCTTCATCCAGGTGTTAATGGATCGCTGGCAATTACAGGGTAATACTAATTGCAGGGCTCTCAGGAATAACTCCATTGATGCTGATGAGACTTCCCTGTGTAAACAAAATTAGTATATATTATTATATACCTCACTTTAGAAATCTAGCCATCTGATTGGTCGAAATTGGAGTCGTGATTTTAAGCCATGCCCCTCTCACAGGGAATATCCATTAATTTGTGCCCTCGTACCCGCTCACACGGATTATCCACTAATTTGTGCCCTCATCCTCCTGCGATCCCCATTGGTTTACGTGTTAAAATTGTCTTTGTGCGAGCGCGGACACCATACAGTGTTTTTTTTCTTCGATTCCCAAATGATTGAAACTTTCAGTCATTTTGCTAACAAAGATTAACAGACAGTGTCTCAGATTTTCTGCGATGTTTTAACCAATCTTTACTCAATAAAAGGCTAAGGTAAGAATTCCTGGTAGATTTTGTTTAATTCGTACGATCGACATATAAAAGTCATATCGACTGCTTTAATACTCGAGGACTGGCTGTTATACTGGCTCGCGGGAAAATTGATCCGTTGCCATCACCCCAAGGTGCGCCTGGGTGGGCTCCCTTGAGCGTATAAAAACAGCCAGTCCTCTCGTAGCAGTCGATATCTCTCTACTATTATTACGAGATATAGCAGTAATAATAATATTCTGCGTTTATATGGCGTTAAAGGGAGTGTAGCTTGGCAAATACTGCAATCTACGTATTCTTTTGGACAACTGCACGCAAACGAATGGACTTGATTAACAGGAGTCAGCGACTTAATCTCTACATGGTCAGCGCGCGATAGCGTTCGCGAAACAGACAGAAGTTCTCCTTACGCTTCGGTTTTGCGTATGTTGCACGCACGTGATTGCTGCGGTCGCGTCGTCTGTAGTCGTATTAGCGAGCTTTAGATCCTGGACACCGAACGACCTCGACTACGAGTGACGTCATATTAAGGAACTGCGCATGCGCCACCTGCTTCTCGCTCGTCGTCTGTGAATTGACACAACGGGAGTCGGGCAAATTTTAGGCCTTTCTTGAAGTGTTTACAACGACTAGCTACGAGCTGCACACAAATGCCGAAGCCGGTGTCGTGGCGAGATGTGTCTTAGCGAAATCACGTCTGTACAGACGCATCTCGCCTGGCGAGCTGCGTCTTACAGACACATCTTGCCGCATTCCCCCGGCGAGATGTGTCTCCTAGATCGGCGAGATGAGTCTGCGATTGGCGAAAAGTGTCCACTGGCCGATCGGCGAGATGAGTCTGCTAGCGATTGGCGAAAAGTGTCTACTGCAGTACTGGCCGATTTGTTTTACTTTCGTGTCCCATCTAAAGGAACTAGATGTTTTTTCTTTTACATGATGATGATATTGTCTAAAAATATATTTAATAACGTTCCTAAAACCCGTGAAATGCAAGTGCATTTATTGCATCATAATTTAACCAATTAAAAATAACTATGCACGCTGCTGAGGCAGATATCATTACTTACTATTCCTAGAAACTTTGAAGTTAAACAAAAAATGTAACAGGTGATGTGGGGAAAACTTTTTTTTAAATTGTATTATATTATCTTGTATTTATTAAATATTTTCTGCCTATATGACAGTGAGAATATGATATAATACATAACTCAACTGTTATTGTATATATTAAAATTTTGAATGTCTAAACTGCAGAGCATTTGACGAGGCGTAATCATGTGATGTGCGAAAAGAATGACTGCTGATTTGTGAAATGTTTCCTTTATAATATTTTGTAAAATGATTATTCTATACAAAGATATCAAAAAGTTATATGACAGGAGGGGGAAGAGGGGAAAGGAGAGAGAGAGAGAGAGAGAGAGAGGGAGAGGGTGAGAGAGAAAGAGAGGATGCAATGTTGATATTTGAAACACCTTTGATGACTGTACTTAAAAGGCAAGATTTAGAACAAAAAATTAGAAACAAAAACACAAAAATGCCCCCATGTTTTCGAGTGCCCCTTTTACTTCAGATACGGTGCCCCTGTTTAGAAACAAATATGTTTCCGATCCTCCGGGGCACGCCCCAACACTTTTCAAGTACCCCAAAGTTCCCCTTTTACAGAGGAAAAATGTCCCCTTTACTTCCTCTTCAAATAAATAGCCCTTTTAGTTTGACATATGACCTTTTCCTTGTTCATATAATTGCCTTTTGTCCTTCTGATAAGTGACACTTTTCCCCTTCTTACAAATGCCCCTTTTCAACTGTGTAAATGCCCCTATTCAAATCTGACATGTGCCCGTTTTCCTTTTTAATAAGTGCTCCTTTTAATCTCTGATTAGTGCTCCTTTTTACTATTCACAAGTGATCCCTTTTCCTTTCTTACAAGTGCCTTTGTTCCTTTTTATTAAGAGCCCTTTCCACGTCTCATAAATACCCCTTTTAACCTCTGATAGAATAATGCCCTTATTAAAATCTGATAGATGCATGCCTCTTTTCCTTTGTAATAAGTGCCCCTTTTTCCTTTCTACGTAACATGTGCTCCTAATTTAAAGCGACTAATAGCATTTTTTCTCAGTGTTCACCCTCAAACTCATTGCCATGTTCTCGCATATTTTCAGTTGCTGTAAATTATGTAACTACATCATGTATTTACAAATCTTTTCAGTCATTCATGATGAGATTGTGGTTAAAACCCCATCAGGATTGGATTTGTCCTCTTTAATTGTGTCCTCATAAATCTTACAATTTTGCTCGCTCTCATTGCTCACTCGAAAATGGAAATTCAGACCATCACACCCAGCCGCAAAATCATAATAAACAGTGAAATCATCCCTGATATTGAAATGTATCAATCACAATAATTATAAGGGTACATGTGTATACCAATGTTTGAAAATTGTATATTTTTGCTTTGAGGTTATCTTTTAAGTGCCTCTTTCTTCAAGAAAGTGCCCTTTATGGTGCCCCAACTTTTAAAGACGCTCCGCCACCCTTGTACCACATTATGTTTTTATTTGAATATCGTGGGCTTTTCCGATACAATGTTGCTATATCATGTTTATTACTTAGCATTTCCTGGTCCACTGTGATGCGAGTCTTTCTGTGCTACGGGTCATTACGACTTAAAAAAAATTAATCCTGAAGCTTAATAAATAGCACTACTTGCTACCTACAGGACATGAATATCGAATTATAAAGATCATAATATGTTTGCAAAAATTTAATGAAATATGATACCTAACACATTATATATTTTAATGAATTGTACTGCTCCAACTCAGACCCCCAGGCGTGGATCCAGGGGCCGAGTGGGCCTCCCCCGCCAAATAGAGAGAGAGAAAAGGAAAAGAAGGAAAGGGAAGGAGAGAAAGGGAAAGTTAGAAGAGGAAGAAGAAAAAGGGGAAAAGAAGGAGATGGGGGCGAAAGGGCCTTACCTCCTAGGCTGTTACCCCCCAAAAAACAAGAGAGAAGGAAGGAAAGGAAATAAAAAAAAGGAAAAGAGGAGATAAAGGGAAGGAGAAAAAAGAGGAAGAATTAGAAAAGAAAAGAAGGGGATATCAGTTGCAATCTTCCCGCCAACAAGTTGTGGATCGGGGGCAAAGGCCCTTGCCTCTCCCCTCCCCTCGCCAAAAAAGAGAGAAGGAAGGGAAAGAGGAGAGCTAAAAGGAACAAAAAAGAAGAAAAGAAAGGTGATTAGAAAGAAGGGAGATCAGTTGCGATGAATCCCGCCAACAACGTGTGGATCGATCAGGGGCAACAGGCTTCCTCCCCAGCAAACCCTAAAGAGAGAGAAGTAAGGAAATGGAATGGGAAAGAGAGAAAGTGAAGAAAAAAAAGAGAAAGAAGAAAGGTAGGAGAGATCAATTGCGTTTTTCCCGCCATGCAACAAGGTGAGGCTCGAGGGGCAATATAATTCAAACATGGTTTATTTCTAGTTCGATACCGGTGATTTACAAATGTTGCTGAAATGATCGACATAGTTTTCCGAGATTTTTCCTCACTTTTTAGTAAATTATAATTGTTTATGCGTTTGTTGGAAAATGACAAATTCCTATATTTACAGTCAGGCAAGAAATGTGCTTATTTAGAGGCCTAAATGTCAAGGCCCGAGGAACGGCGGGGCTCGGGGGCCTCGAGCCCCCCACCTTTTTTGAAAAAGTATATTAACGAGAAATAGAAAGAAAGAGAAAAAGAAAGAAAGAAAAGTGACCTGCCAGTGTCACAAAATACATAAAAATATGCTCATCTAACCTTGATTAAAGCCTCAAACCCCTGAGCTTCCGGTAGCTCTGCCCCCTGGATTCCACCTAGGCCCTAAGGCGGGCCCCTGAATGCTTATCTGACCGTTATAAAATGCCTAAAACCCTGAGCTTCTGGGGCTCTGCCCTGGACCCAACGCCAATTAGTGTCCTGCCAGTGTCAAAAATAAGGTATCAAAATATGCTCATCTGACCTTAATTAAACGCTTAAAACCCTGAGCTTCCGGGGCTTTGCCCACACGACCCAACCAATGGCACTAAGGTGGGCCCCTGCATGGATGCTCATCTGACCTCATTTATTCCCTAAAACCCTTAGCTTCCGGGCTCCACCCTGACCCCACGCCAATTAGTGTCCTGCCAGTGTCACAAATAAGGTATCAAAATATGCTCATCTGACTGAATTAAATGCCCATACCCCTGAGCTTCCGGGGCTCCACCCTTGACCCCGCCAATTTACGCTACGCTCTACCTGATCATATATACTCATATATAGCCTCCCCACCCACTATGAAAAGCATTCAGCGGGCCTGCATGTAAGAGTGGGGTGATGCAGATTTTTGTCTGCCCCCCCACCATACCCTTTTCCAGCACACAAACACATTAGGCACTCTCTGGAAGGGCCCACCATGCATTTGCTATAAAAGTAGTCCACCATAGGGATGTTGCGAAGTGGTCATATGATGCACTTATATAGGACTACTTTTTATATCTCGACATGCGAGTTCCTCCAAAATATGGGAGTTTGCCCCCTGGGTAATATATGGAGGAATGTGAATGAATGTATTATACATGTACGTGTTTATTCAGCTCTCGTATCCTTCGGTCAACTTTCATTCACACATATCCTAACTCATTCATTTGTAATTCATTAATGACATCTACTATAAATCAGTGCATTCAATCTACTTCCTGTATTCCCTTCCTTTTTTCTCATCCTTTCACAATCACATATTCATTATGGGCCTTCCATTCTGCCTTTCACAATCATACGTTTCACCCAACAATTTTTCACAACCCACCCTACACTCTTCCTTTGGTCTATATTCTTCACCACACATTCTGGACTACATGTACCTTTAACTACCAAGACATATTTATGTGAAATAATGATGGCAAATTATACCGTATCAATCATGTATTCATCCCTAATTACATTTAATAGAAAAGTACAACAATTACTTAATGGTATTGATATTTAATTTAGAAAACGAGATTGAATTTTTGTAATAAAAAATGGCTTTGTATGCAAAAAATGTGCAATATAAAACTGGAAGTGATAGATTGAAACACAAATTATAATATAATATGTACATCTTTGACTGCGTAATTCCTTGCACATGTGCAGTGGTAAATTAAGTTTTCATAGAAAATGGTGCATTTATATAATGACTAATGATTGGTAAAGAGAAGTCACAAGGAAATTACCTACATTGTAGTTATATTGGAGCCTTGTTATATGAGGGCCCAAAACCAGAATACAAAGAAGTGGGACCATCAAAATTACATTTGGATAATTATAGTGTTTATTATAACGAGGTTCCACTGTATTTAGATCAACGGTACATGCCCACATTTTAAATGACGGGGGGCAGCCCGAGCACAGCTGCAAACTGCTATCGTCTGACGATTGATGCCTCCTCCTTCTACAGCCGTCAAAGCCTGGGCCTAGTTACCAATGAAAAGAGCTGGATTGGAAGTCCATTTGAATGCTGCATGAAAAGAAAAAGAAAATTCAAATTCATCAGAAATCATGCACGGAACAAGAACATGTCTGGCACATTTTGATACAATTGACATCTTTTGATGCAATTTGGAACATTACATGTATAAGGACATATTCAACAAGTAACACTC
>CP137682.1:16501130-16550353 GCA_037976565.1 Mesocentrotus franciscanus | reverse complement strand
CTTGACCGGTTTAATTTTGGGGTTGTGGTTATGCTGGCTTTCATCATCTACGTTGCCGTCCTCAATCAAAATAAATCGACTTTTCATAAAGAAGTTACATAACTAACCATAAATATATTTAAAGATGAACTTACATGCAGTTTAATCAACTTGTATTTTTTCGTCCGCGGATAGGTTACTTTAAAAGGAATACGACAAGGTCTGATATACACTGTTCATCTTTTAGAGTTAGTTCAAATAAATTCATTCGCCCACGCAAATATATACATTTTGAGTAAATCAACCTTGCCCAGTGCATGGGAGACTTGGAAAAGCCATGAACGCCGGTAAACGTTGATTAAGAATAGTCAGATTTATAAAATGTTATCAAAGGTTGATTTAGATAACTCATTCTTATTCTTAATATAAAGGAAATTACAAAGGATTTTAAAGTCAGTTTAGTGATTAATGGCCAATATCAACAGATGTATAGTCATCAAGAGACTTTTAAATGTCCGGTTTGGAGTTTAGCTTTGTATGGCTTTTAAACGTGTACAATCAGGAAACCAGAGGAGAGGTTGATTAACAGTTTGGAAATGTGGCTGTGGAGAAGAATGGAAGGAATTATTTGAAGAGACAGGGTCACCTACGAGGAGTGCTGGATAGAGTGAATGAACAAAGGAGCTTGAGAAAAAACAATCTGAAGAAAAACAGGATAGGACATATCTTACGGGGGTAACCTGCTCAGGGACATCTTAGAAGGGAAGATGGATGGGAAACGGGGAAGAGGGAGAGAAAGAATCGGGATAGTGTCAGACTTGGTAGAGAACAGATTGATCATATGACATCTTGAAGAAGAAGCCTAAAAATAGAGAGGAATGGAGAGAGACTAAATAAGCTTCTGGTGTGCGGCTTTTAGCAGAACACCTGAGAGGGCATCAATTAAATAGATCAAGTTATACCCCAAAAAAAAAAATATATATATATATATATATCCTACTGATCTCTATGTAGCACCAAATATGGAACTCTTTACAAATCACTATAATTCTTTCCATAGTGAATAAATGAAATAAAGTGAATTGTGAAATGAAATAAAAAATCGATGTAAAAAAAAAAATCGATGTAAATCTCGAGACGCAGTGGTTGATATCGAAAGAGCTCCGTTAACATGATAAACTGTTGGAATTCGTTATCTACATTGAACCTGTTTCATATAACTCTGTTAATAACAACTAATACAATTCTATTTTCGAATATAGCCCTCAGCCACTCACCATTTCATGAAACAGGGCCCAGAGCTAAAGTTAGAACGCTTATGCCTACAGGGTATTAATAATCGACTGTTAAAAAAAGTACTTATCGTTGTAGTATCATTAAAGTATTAAACGAATAACTATGATAATAATAATAATACTACTACTACTACTACTAATAATAATAATAATACTAATAATAATATAATAATAATAATAATACATTTATATAGAGCAGCTTTTATACAAATTATATTCAGCTGCGCTGGTTCAGAGCTCTTTTCTTTTACTCAATTTTACAAAATAGAATCTCTCAATTGTGAACAAATATGTTTTTAATTTTGATTTGTAGACATTGAGATATCGTCATAAGATTCCTCGTGATAGTGTTAATATGTTTAAAAAATGAACTGTAAACATGTATTATTCATATGGCAATAATGATGGCATGAACTATTACTATGAATTCTCTATCGTGTCTATAAAAAGGGAAGAAAGAATTGACGACCTGAACTGTGTGGATGTCATTACTTTGGGAATGTCGTAACAGGTGCTGACCAAGTTTTCTGCTATTGACTCACAATAAAACTGATAGGTGTAATTCTTATAAAAGCTCTTTCATAATTTCGACCGAAGAAAGAAAGAGTGAGAGAGAGAGAGTCAGGAAAGATATATATATATATATATATATATATATACATATATATATATATATATATATATGTATATATAGAGAGAGAGTGTGTGTGTGTGGGGGCACAGGGGCACGTGCCCCCACCCAAAAAATTAGTGCTCACCACCCCCACTGAGCACGATTTTCAAATTTTCGGGATAAAAAAATTAGTGCTCACTACCCCCACTGAGCGAATTTTCGGCCGGCGCGGTTTTCAAATTGGCGGGAGCCAAAAAAAAATTGTGCCCCCTTCGGGGAGTTCTACATGTAATGCAAACAAGCCATAGAAATGCACCGAGAATGGCTTATATATATATATAGATATATTCCGTTATATTTTTGATGAATGAAATCCTGTTCAGCGATTGGTCAACATAGCATCATGTGACCAAACATAACATTGCTATGATGTTACCGATAAGAAAAATAGTACTATACCGTGACGGCATGCACTATAGCATGGCACTATACTATGGTTGACGTCATAGAATATAGAATATGCATTCAGCGAGCGTACAGGATTTCAAATGCCTCCAGCGGGCAACTCCTGCGGTGTCACGGCGCTCACGCTGTGCAATTTACGCTGAGCCGCAGTAATTGGACTACACTACTGCAGTACGGTACTTGTATAGCACCAGCTTTCGGTCTTGAATTTGTGGATTCCTCGGTGACGGAAATTACTATCATTATTATTATTATTATTTTTATGAAGGTTGGTTTGAAAAATACAAAACAAATATATCATGCACTATTTCAAGCCTCTAGTGAAGTTATGGATTCCTCGGCGACAGAAATAGCATTATTTTCTTCGGGGCTACGCCCGTCAGAAAATAGTGCTATTCCTGCCACCTTGATCCATAATTTCAACTAGAGCTTCTCAGTGCATGGTATATTTGTTTAATGTCTGGATTTCATTTAGTTCAGAAAAACTAGTAAAGGTCGTGTATTCATAGCGTCGATTCGGTTGCAAGGGATAACAATTCGCAAGCAAAATAGCCAGTAAGTACCGTTGATTTTCAAACCTGTTTAATTAGTTTAACAAGATCGCAAAACTTATAAAAATCAATCTTAAAGAAGGCAATATAATCACGATAATTTACCTCGTATGTCACCTGTCATGCCTGTTGAAATGTGCGAACATTGCGACGTCATAAACCGTAATTTGATCGTGATCTCCATAAGCAATACAGTAGGCTATTAAAAATTGCCAATAAGTTGATTTTTTGAGAGTCTTTGCGATCGTGCTGAACTTTGTAAATGCTTCTATGTTGTGATCTTACATTGAAATAGTTACATTTAAATTATATAATTGTATTGTCTTTGTTCGTATAAGGGCCATTATCTTAGAGGTCTCATGGTATACTGGTTCATTCACTTGACTCTCAATCAATCCAACGCGGTTGAGGGTTCGAATCCCAGCCCGGCACGATCGAGCGTCGTTGGGCAAGACGTAAATCCACATTTGCCACTCGATCTTCATCCCCGGTCTTCATCCAGGTGTTAATGGATCGCTGGCAATTACAGGGGTAATACTAATTGCAGGGCTCTCAGGAATAACTCCATTGATGCTGATGAGACTTCCCTGTGTAAACAAAATTAGTATATATTATTATATACCTCACTTTAGAAATCTAGCCATCTGATTGGTCGAAATTGGAGTCGTGATTTTAAGCCATGCCCCTCACAGGGAATATCCATTAATTTGTGCCCTCGTACCCGCTCACACGGATTATCCACTAATTTGTGCCCTCATCCTCCTGCGATCCCCATTGGTTTACGTGTTAAAATTGTCTTTGTGCGAGCGCGGACACCATACAGTGTTTTTTTTCTTCGATTCCCAAATGATTGAAACTTTCAGTCATTTTGCTAACAAAGATTAACAGACAGTGTCTCAGATTTTCTGCGATGTTTTAACCAATCTTTACTCAATAAAAGGCTAAGGTAAGAATTCCTGGTAGATTTTTGTTTAATTCGTACGATCGACATATAAAAGTCATATCGACTGCTTTAATACTCGAGGACTGGCTGTTATACTGGCTCGCGGGAAAATTGATCCGTTGCCATCACCCCAAGGTGCGCCTGGGTGGGCTCCCTTGAGCGTATAAAAACAGCCAGTCCTCTCGTAGCAGTCGATATCTCTCTATTATTACGAGATATAGCAGTAATAATAATATTCTGCGTTTATATGGCGTTAAAGGGAGTGTAGCTTGGCAAATACTGCAATCTACGTATTCTTTGGACAACTGCACGCAAACGAATGGACTTGATTAACAGGAGTCAGCGACTTAATCTCTACATGGTCAGCGCGCGATAGCGTTCGCGAAACAGACAGAAGTTCTCCTTACGCTTCGGTTTTGCGTATGTTGCACGCACGTGATTGCTGCGGTCGCGTCGTCTGTAGTCGTATTAGCGAGCTTTAGATCCTGGACACCGAACGACCTCGACTACGAGTGACGTCATATTAAGGAACTGCGCATGCGCCACCTGCTTCTCGCTCGTCGTCTGTGAATTGACACAACGGGAGTCGGGCAAATTTTAGGCCTTTCTTGAAGTGTTTACAACGACTAGCTACGAGCTGCACACAAATGCCGAAGCCGGTGTCGTGGCGAGATGTGTCTTAGCGAAATCACGTCTGTACAGACGCATCTCGCCTGGCGAGCTGCGTCTTACAGACACATCTTGCCGCATTCCCCCGGCGAGATGTGTCTCCTAGATCGGCGAGATGAGTCTGCGATTGGCGAAAAGTGTCCACTGGCCGATCGGCGAGATGAGTCTGCTAGCGATTGGCGAAAAGTGTCTACTGCAGTACTGGCCGATTTGTTTTACTTTCGTGTCCCATCTAAAGGAACTAGATGTTTTTTCTTTTACATGATGATGATATTGTCTAAAAATATATTTAATAACGTTCCTAAAACCCGTGAAATGCAAGTGCATTTATTGCATCATAATTTAACCATTAAAAAATAACTATGCACGCTGCTGAGGCAGATATCATTACTTACTATTCCTAGAAACTTTGAAGTTAAACAAAAAATGTAACAGGTGATGTGGGGAAAACTTTTTTTTAAATTGTATTATATTATCTTGTATTTATTAAATATTTTCTGCCTATATGACAGTGAGAATATGATATAATACATAACTCAACTGTTATTGTATATATTAAAATTTTGAATGTCTAAACTGCAGAGCATTTGACGAGGCGTAATCATGTGATGTGCGAAAAGAATGACTGCTGATTTGTGAAATGTTTCCTTTATAATATTTTGTAAAATGATTATTCTATACAAAGATATCAAAAAGTTATATGACAGGAGGGGAAGAGGGGGAAAGAGAGAGAGAGAGAGAGAGAGAGAGAGGGGAGGGTGAGAGAGAAAGAGAGGATGCAATGTTGATATTTGAAACACCTTTGATGACTGTACTTAAAAGGCAAGATTTAGAACAAAAAATTAGAAACAAAAACACAAAAAATGCCCCCATGTTTTCGAGTGCCCCTTTTACTTCAGATACGGTGCCCCTGTTTAGAAACAAATATGTTTCCGATCCCTCCGGGGCACGCCCCAACACTTTTCAAGTACCCCAAAGTTCCCCTTTTACAGAGGAAAAATGTCCCCTTTACTTCCTCTTCAAATAAATAGCCCTTTTAGTTTGACATATGACCTTTTCCTTGTTCATATAATTGCCTTTTGTCCTTCTGATAAGTGACACTTTTCCCCTTCTTACAAATGCCCCTTTTCAACTGTGTAAATGCCCCTATTCAAATCTGACATGTGCCCGTTTTCCTTTTTAATAAGTGCTCCTTTTAATCTCTGATTAGTGCTCCTTTTTACTATTCACAAGTGATCCCTTTTCCTTTCTTACAAGTGCCTTTGTTCCTTTTTATTAAGAGCCCTTTCCACGTCTCATAAATACCCCTTTTAACCTCTGATAGAATAATGCCCTTATTAAAATCTGATAGATGCATGCCTCTTTTCCTTTGTAATAAGTGCCCCTTTTTCCTTTCTACGTAACATGTGCTCCTAATTTAAAGCGACTAATAGCATTTTTTCTCGAGTGTTCACCCTCAAACTCATTGCCATGTTCTCGCATATTTTCAGTTGCTGTAAATTATGTAACTACATCATGTATTTACAAATCTTTTCAGTCATTCATGATGAGATTGTGGTTAAAACCCCATCAGGATTGGATTTGTCCTCTTTAATTGTGTCCTCATAAATCTTACAATTTTTGCTCGCTCTCATTGCTCACTCGAAAATGGAAATTCAGACCATCACACCCAGCCGCAAAATCATAATAAACAGTGAAATCATCCCTGATATTGAAATGTATCAATCACAATAATTATAAGGGTACATGTGTATACCAATGTTTGAAAATTGTATATTTTTGCTTTGAGGTTATCTTTTAAGTGCCTCTTTCTTCAAGAAAGTGCCCTTTATGGTGCCCCAACTTTTAAAGACGCTCCGCCACCCTTGTACCACATTATGTTTTTATTTGAATATCGTGGGCTTTTCCGATACAATGTTGCTATATCATGTTTATTACTTAGCATTTCCTGGTCCACTGTGATGCGAGTCTTTCTGTGCTACGGGTCATTACGACTTAAAAAATTAATCCTGAAGCTTAATAAATAGCACTACTTGCTACCTACAGGACATGAATATCGAATTATAAAGATCATAATATGTTTGCAAAAATTTAATGAAATATGATACCTAACACATTATATATTTTAATGAATTGTACTGCTCCAACTCAGACCCCCAGGCGTGGATCCAGGGGCCGAGTGGGCCTCCCCGCCAAATAGAGAGAGAGAAAAGGAAAAGAAGGGAAAGGGAAGGAGAGAAAGGGAAAGTTAGAAGAGGAAGAAGAAAAAGGGGAAAAGAAGGAGATGGGGGCGAAAGGGCCTTACCTCCTAGGCTGTTACCCCCCATAAAAACAAGAGAGAAGGAAGGAAAGGGAAATAAAAAAAAGGAAAAGAGGAGATAAAGGGAAGGAGAAAAAAAAGAGGAAGAATTAGAAAAGAAAAGAAGGGGGATATCAGTTGCAATCTTCCCGCCAACAAGTTGTGGATCGGGGGCAAAGGCCCTTGCCTCTCCCCTCCCCCGCCAAAAAAAGAGAGAAGGAAGGGAAAGAGGAGAGCTAAAAGGGAACAAAAAAGAGGAAGAAAAGAAAGGTGATTAGAAAGAAGGGGAGATCAGTTGCGATGAATCCCGCCAACAACGTGTGGATCGATCAGGGGCAACAGGCTTCCTCCCCAGCAAACCCTAAAGAGAGAGAAGTAAGGAAATGGAATGGGAAAGAGGAGAGAAAGTGAAGAAAAAAAGAGAAAGAAAGGTAGGAGAGATCAATTGCGTTTTCCCGCCATGCAACAAGGTGAGGCTCGAGGGGGCAATATAATTCAAACATGGTTTATTTCTAGTTCGATACCGGTGATTTACAAATGTTGCTGAAATGATCGACATAGTTTTCCGAGATTTTTCCTCACTTTTTAGTAAATTATAATTGTTTATGCGTTTGTTGGAAAATGACAAATTCCTATATTTACAGTCAGGCAAGAAATGTGCTTATTTAGAGGCCTAAATGTCAAGGCCGAGGAACGGCGGGGCTCAGGGGCCTCGAGCCCCCACCTTTTTTGAAAAAGTATATTAACGAGAAATAGAAAGAAAGAGAAAAAGAAAGAAAGAAAAGTGACCTGCCAGTGTCACAAAATACATAAAAATATGCTCATCTAACCTTGATTAAAGCCTCAAACCCCTGAGCTTCCGGTAGCTCTGCCCCCTGGATTCCACCTAGGGCCCTAAGGCGGGCCCCTGAATGCTTATCTGACCGTTATAAAATGCCTAAAACCCTGAGCTTCTGGGGCTCTGCCCTGGACCCAACGCCAATTAGTGTCCTGCCAGTGTCAAAAATAAGGTATCAAAATATGCTCATCTGACCTTAATTAAACGCTTAAAACCCTGAGCTTCCGGGGCTTTGCCCCACGACCCAACCAATGGCACTAAGGTGGGCCCCTGCATGGATGCTCATCTGACCTCATTTATTCCCTAAAACCCTTAGCTTCCGGGGCTCCGCCCCTGGACCCCACGCCAATTAGTGTCCTGCCAGTGTCACAAATAAGGTATCAAAATATGCTCATCTGACTGAATTAAATGCCCATACCCCTGAGCTTCCGGGGCTCCACCCTTGACCCCGCCAATTTACGCTACGCTCTACCTGATCATATATACTCATATATAGCCTCCCCCACCCACTATGAAAAGCATTCAGCGGGCCTGCATGTAAGAGTGGGGTGATGCAGATTTTTGTCTGCCCCCCACCATACCCTTTTCCAGCACACAAACACATTAGGCACTCTCTGGAAGGGCCCACCATGCATTTGCTATAAAAGTAGTCCACCATAGGGATGTTGCGAAGTGGTCATATGATGCACTTATATAGGACTACTTTTTATATCTCGACATGCGAGTTCCTCCAAAATATGGGAGTTTGCCCCCTGGGTAATATATGGAGGAATGTGAATGAATGTATTATACATGTACGTGTTTATTCAGCTCTCGTATCCTTCGGTCAACTTTCATTCACACATATTATCCTAACTCATTCATTTGTAATTCATTAATGACATCTACTATAAATCAGTGCATTCAATCTACTTCCTGTATTCCCTTCCTTTTTTCTCATCCTTTCACAATCACATATTCATTATGGGCCTTCCATTCTGCCTTTCACAATCATACGTTTCACCCAACAATTTTTCACAACCCACCCTACACTCTTCCTTTGGTCTATATTCTTCACCACACATTCTGGACTACATGTACCTTTAACTACCAAGACATATTTATGTGAAATAATGATGGCAAATTATACCGTATCAATCATGTATTCATCCCTAATTACATTTAATAGAAAAGTACAACAATTACTTAATGGTATTGATATTTAATTTAGAAAACGAGATTGAATTTTTGTAATAAAAAATGGCTTTGTATGCAAAAAAATGTGCAATATAAAACTGGAAGTGATAGATTGAAACACAAATTATAATATAATATGTACATCTTTGACTGCGTAATTCCTTGCACATGTGCAGTGGTAAATTAAGTTTTCATAGAAAATGGTGCATTTATATAATGACTAATGATTGGTAAAGAGAAGTCACAAGGAAATTACCTACATTGTAGTTATATTGGAGCCTTGTTATATGAGGGCCCAAAACCAGAATACAAAGAAGTGGGACCATCAAAATTACATTTGGATAATTATAGTGTTTATTATAACGAGGTTCCACTGTATTTAGATCAACGGTACATGCCCACATTTTAAATGACGGGGCAGCCCGAGCACAGGTGCAAACTGCTATCGTCTGACGATTGATGCCTCCTCCTTCTACAGCCGTCAAAGCCTGGGCCTAGTTACCAATGAAAAAGAGCTGGATTGGAAGTCCATTTGAATGCTGCATGAAAAGAAAAAGAAAATTCAAATTCATCAGAAATCATGCACGGAACAAGAACATGTCTGGCACATTTTGATACAATTGACATCTTTTGATGCAATTTGGAACATTACATGTATAAGGACATATTCAACAAGTAACATTCCAATTTCCTTTTTTGCTACCAGAACTAGAGAAGCTCAAAGCTCCCACTTATGAAGAAATACATCTAAACCTGTATATGTGGATATGTCATCGGACTGCGGATCACAAGGTCCGCTGTTCGAGTTCCGCTGCATCACCAATGTTCTTTAGTAAGACATTAATCTACATTTGCCACACTCGACCTGGGTGAGGTAAATGGCTGGAATTAATTCCTTGAAATGCTAGAGCGCCGTAATGGTGGCACAGCTAAAGCCGGTTAATAATTTCTAAATTTGGAAGCGCATAGAGATGTTTAAAATGTGATATGCGCTACACATTTCTGCTTGTACATGAATATATGCAAGTATTGCACTTTTTGATGACATGCGCATACTAATTGTAATTGTTACACCTTACAGGTATATCGGATTTCGACGAAAATGGTATCAGAATGTGCATAAGACTTGCAGCGAAATCTCTGAAAATGTGAGGTTAACCATACTTGACTGGAACCATCCGTTAATAGAAAGTACATGTAATATTTAAATATGTTTTTTTGAGAATTACCAAATCCAATTTTTATTAAAGGCCGTGTAGCTTGGCAAATACTGGTTAATGCCATCTACGTCTTCTTTTGGACAACTGCACGTAAACGAATGGACTGGATTAACGGTAGTCAGCGACTTAATCTCGATTAGCCCCGAGTCAGGCCATGGGAAAGACACTTAGTCTCGTCAGTCTACACTCCCTTTAAGGTTGACAGTTGGGTTTATTTGACAAATAAATGTTAGATTAGGTTAGATTTGCCTAGTTCTGTCTGTATACACATGGATTCCCTGTAATCTGGACTCCAGTGGTCTCAACAACGGAAAAGGGATGATTTTAAAAGAGATTGTTAGAGAAGGAAACTTTCATAACCATGTACCTCTCCAAAACAGCCCATTATTTTGTTGTTCTGCCTTTGTCTCCTCAAGTTGTCATCTTGCTTCATCAGCGTTCATCTCCTATGGTGAAGCATCATCCTAAAATTTAAAATAATGCAAAAGCATTATACACAAATTATAATTGCCCTCATGTTGATCAGTCTTCTGAACAAGGATACATATGTTCAGCTGGGGGCAGTGTTCGTAGTAGGTCCATGGGTAGATGATCAAGATTTTACTTTACCTAAAATGAAAACAACTTCTTTTTTTTAGGGGGGGTCGGGGTTGGTTAGGGCAATTAAACCATTATAACCACATGTAGCTATTTCAGTGTGAGTTGAAAAATTGAATCAAGAGTTTCGCGGACATTATGCTTACATGAGAGGTAGTATGTCAATCCACATCCAGTACCATCCCCTTCCTCTCTCTAGAAAAATACATTTGTGAAAGTTATATGTAGTTTTTTTAAGGAAGACATTGAAATTTTATAACCGTAGTCCCTGGGGCAATTTTGGGAGAGGCTGCCCACATGTCTCAGAGAGACTCATTCTCACAAAGTTAGATCCCTTTCACCCAAGGATAATTCCTATCAAGTTTGCTTAAATTCCAGCAATCCTTTTATAGAAGTAAGAGTATATCAAAATATGACCCTGGGGCACCTGGGGCTGCCCCATGCCAGATGGTTACCTCATATCAACAACTTTAGATACTTCCTTTCCCAAGGACGATTCCTGTCAAGTTGAGCATTTTGCTGAGGTGAGCTAATAAATAATTTCTTAGATTTTCATCTACATGTATTTATTAAATGAACCAAACTGTCAAACTTAATAGTACCGAAGGGCTATAAATGCCATATTTCATCGTCGTCTTGGTTACTGGTTCCAATCAACAGAGCCTGCGCATGAGGTTCACCGCAAAATCATTCAAGCAACGGGATGGACCTGGGCAAATTCAGTGTGTGGCGCTGGTGTTATCACCACGCCATTGTTTAGCACAAAATTGTTTGGAACCAGCACCCTTGACAACTTGGCCAATACATCACACTTCGGTACTCTATAACCTTCATTTGTTTTTTGATGATATTTCTACTATGATTCAAATCAACTTGTTATCATGGTTAGATTTCCCCATTTCTGTCTGTATACACATGGAGTCCCTGTAATCTGGACTCCAATGGTCTCAACAAACAGAAAAAGGAAAATTTGAAAAGAGATTGTTGTCAGGGTAGAAGGAAACTTTCATAACCATGTACCTCTCCAAAACGGCCCATTATTTTGTTGTTCTGCCTTTGTCTCCTCAAGTTGTCATCTTGCTCCATCGGCGTTCATCTCCTATGGGAAAGCATCATCCTAAAAAATGAAGAAAAAAAAATGAAAAATTAAATATGTAAAAGCAGTATACACAAATTATAATTGCACTAATGTTCATCATTAAGTCTTCTCAACAAGAATACATGTTCACGTGGGGGCAGTGTTTGATGATCAAGATTTTACCTCTTCTGTCCCCCCTCCCTCCTCATACAAATTTGTGACAGGTCATTTACAGAACTTGTTTCTGACAAATTTGTAAATCTACTGACTTTGGAAACATTGTTTCCAAACTCTTCCTGACACCCCACAATATAAATTTTTTCAAATGATACCACTTTACTGTGGCCACATTAGTCCATCCTAGAAATGAATCACTTCCATACATTCTATTTACAAATGTTTAAAACATTTTGAAAAACAATCCAAAATTATCACATTTACTCCACAATTGTACTCATATACAGTCAAACCTGCTTTAGTGACCACCTGTCTACAAAGACCACCTGTCTACAAGGACCACATTTTTGTTTCCCTTGAAAATGGTTTCTCATTGAAACATGTACTAAAGGAACCTGTCTACAAAGACCACTTTTTGTGTTTCCCTTAGGCGGTCGCTATAGACAGGTTTGACTGTATCTCTTTTATATATCTTTTCATGGTTTACCTACATATATTAAGGAAAATCAATTTCAAGATCACTGAATATTACACCATCATGTTTATAAATAGACGTACATGTAGGCCTATACCTGTCAATTTTTATGTGAAATCTTTAGGTGTCCATACCATCTTGCATCTTCAACATTTGTGGCAATGTCTATAATAAGTTCCATGAGTTGGGTTCTTCTGTTAAAGTTAATCTGAGGAAAAGATATCGAAACGAAAGATAAAATCTTTCTCATAATTTTCCCTACATCTATAGGCCCTATCCGCATTTTGACATGTTTTCGCATTCGATAGAAAAATTGGTCATCTTTTAATAATTGTCTTATTATTGTTATCTTTCACAGTTCACAGACAACTAATTTAACGAAAAGACAGCGCTCTTGTTTAAAAACTGCCCCACAAAATATACCTTTATGCTGTGCTCAGTTTATCTCATCAATTGAGCTTGTAAAGCTACATTAGCCCATCACAGTTCTACATATTCGCAAATGAGAACTGACATGACCAACTGAATTTGTCAACAACCATCATACCTTTCCTATTGTACTTTTGTCTATTTATCATGTATTTCATCTTTTGCACAAGCTGCACCTTGAGCATTTGATTGTCAAGTGGATTTGGTGCCTTACAAATCTTATGTATTATTATTATAAATGACAGTCATCTTGTTTCGTTCAGTACAACTCAATACCTCATCCACTTTGGCATGCCATGAACACATACTTTATAGAGTGGCATTAATAATAACACTTGGATCAGGGAGATAGAAACACTGCAATTGAACAAATTAATTCATCAAGACAAATTATTTGAGATTTATCTAAAAAGCCTTGATCTCGAGTCCGACTCTGAGAGTGGAAAAGGGACATTTAATGTTTGGAACTTCACGAGAAAGAATGGCATCGCATGATTTGTTAGAATTTTCGCGACAAAGTGATGTAGTAGTAGTAGTAGAATATATTAGCGCCTATATAATTCATTGCCAGAGAAGTTATCTGTGAAAAACCGCTCATGTGACCGGAAACCGGGCAGGCAACATGCAGTAGATCTAGACTACTTTGACTTCGATGACTACTTCGATGACTATTTTAAACACACACAGATATGCATGCATGCGTACGGCATGTAGCAGGATAGCACTATACTGTAGGCCTACATACAAAGTCTAGACTATAGTATAGTATAGAGTCTAGTATTAGTAGTAGCAGTAGCAGTGCCATTGCCATTGTACAATTAACGACTCATTTCACTTTTCAGAATAGATCCACCTAGATTGGAATAGGGTAATCTGTTGCAGTATAACTCGAATTTATTCTGATCACTGATGCAAGAAACTTACGAAATTGAACGGTTAACTTAAAAATGTAATTAGGTCTATGAGTTCGAACTTCTTCTTATTCTTTAATTTGCACGGAAATTCCCGAGATTGTCCCCCTAAAGTCTGGGAAGACTTTCCCGGGAGGTAAGGGGGTAAGGCTGAAAACTAGCTCATGACGACAAAAACTGAAAAGTTCGAGAGTAGATTGCACAGTATGTTATTTCCAAAACATCTAGATCTAGTATGAAATCCTGAAATAGTATGAAAGCACTAGAAAATAGAAATGTATCTAAAGTACATGGCAGTCATGATTGTAGCGGAATATATTAAATATATGGATAATTATAGCACGACTCACCTTCGAGTTTCTTGGGTCTTAGACTCAGAGTTCACCGCACAGAAAGATCTCTTCTATATTTCGATCAAGCGACCAATAAGACTTTGGTCGTAGTTAGCGCAACAAAAGAATGATAGAATTCAGGCTATGGTGTCTTCGAAATAAAAAAACAAAAAGTGAAAATGTAACATGGATGATATTGATAAAGAGAAGAAAGATTGGACAAAAGCTTTCACCAGAGTCTCCAATGTCACAGCAAAATAACAGATTTCATATCATAGCAAAACACAAGGGGTAACCTCGCTTTTCATAAGGTGAGAAAAGGGTCACTATTCATAATAGGACATGAGGGTCGCTATTCATATTACGAAATGAGGGTCGCTATATTATATTCATAATACGAAATGAGGGTCGCTATATAATACGGGGTGATCGAGGGTCGCTATTCATTCAAAAAATGAATATGAAATAAGCAATGAACAAAATGATAAGAAAGCGAAATAATGAATATGGGACACCCCACGGCTGTGGCGTAGCCGCGGTGAGGGGCGTGAGAGATTTTTTTATTTATTTATTTTTATTTAGGGGTGCGATATAGCCCTCGTAGCGACAAGGAGGCAGGATATAATGATAAATACAGAACAAACACAGGAAAAATACGGAATTTAAACATAAATATGCAATCAGGTTCAGAAAAAGGTAAACATTGATTAATTCGAGACATAAATTCAAAGCAAACACAGAAAATATACATGTAATGATGTAATAATTATTCAAATCCATTTATAATCATGCTACGAGGGCTATTGATGTTACGAGGGCTTTAGCAGGGGCGGATCCAGGATTTTCCAATAGGGGCGGCCTGAAATGTAAAAATCGCGCCGATCGATATTTCGCTCAGTGGGGGAGTAGTGTGAGCACTAAGTAAAATAAACAAAGAAACAAAAAAACTCAAAACCCTCCCATTGAGCAAACGAAAAGGAAAATTTGTAGTTACCATCTTTTCTCTAAACTTTTTTGCCAGGTGGGGGCGGCCGTCGGGCGCCCTCCCCCACGTGGATCCGCGCCTGGGCTATATATATCCTACCCCAATTTTTACGCTACATGACGCAAAACCCTTCAAGGTCCGAAAGTGTTCAAGCCCCTATCCCCCAAAAAAAAACAATTTGAAGTGCCCCCTCATCCCTCTCCGGGCAGTAACTAGGCTCATGGTCCGGTCCAAACCCATTTGGTTTCGGTGTTAGGAAAGTTTCAGGAAATCAAGATTATGGATAAATGAAGTTAGGTTAATCAATATGATTACTCGTATCCTGAGGTATGATAATTCCTGGAAAAACGAAAATCTATCAGTCTTCATTGGCTATTAATTGAAGAGCTTCTGGATGCCTGGATATGGCTGAGGCTATAATGATTTGTAGGTCCATAAGTCCTACTTAAACCTACTTGCTACAAAAACATTATTTTCGTTTATAAACAATTACTAGTTTCTGAAATAGCAAACTCAGTGATAGTGGGCCTGCTTGTTCTACTTAATGTCTCAGTGGCAAAGCCTGGATAAGATTAGTCGGGGGCAGGGTAGTGGGGCAACATTTCCCATAAGGCGGACAAATTATGATATGATAAGATGTTTTACTACTTTTTCGTCACCGCAGGAGCGGGGGAAATATATTAGCTAGATTATGGGGATGTCTCTATATAATTATCAAAGATAAAAGGTAAAATATACTTCTTAAAGAGACAAATATTCGGGGCCATGTGTAGCCCCCCCCGCAGCTACGCCACAGCCGCGGGCGTCCCCCATCCAATATTTCCCTTTGATATTACCATTTTGTTCATTGCTTATCTAATTTGTATGAATAGCGACCCGAATAGCGATTTGAGATTATAATATGCCCTTTTAGTTTTAGGAACACGCATTTCTATCGAATTTTGACATTTCAATTTCAAGTTGAGGTTATATAATACGCCCTTTTTATAGGAACATGCAATTCTATTGAGTTTAGAAACTTAAACAAATAGATGTAGGTAATTTTAAGCATTTTCAAACTATTGCTAAATAAAAGATTGAACTAAACAAAATATGAAATACTTGAGTTTCAAGTTATTTTTGGCCAGGTTTTCACAGTTGGTAAATTATATTAGAGCTTCAGATGGAAATCGGCCATTAATTAACGCATAACGTTTAATAAAATATATAACTCAAATTAACAGTATTTAGATTTAAAGGCCATATAAAGTATTGTATAATATTTCAATAAGATAAAGAGCTTATCAAATTAAATGTTTTTGATCATTACTCCTAATTAGGGCGCATATGTTTGTCACGTGCCAATATTTTTTTTGTCTTCTGCAGATTGAAGTTAGGGCTCAAACCGGCATATCGAGGGCTTATCTACACAATAATGGCAACAATTCGGCTTTAAGTTTGAAGTCTTTCAAAAAAAATCGTATGACGTTTCCGTTACATATTGATCCACACCATGTAAAAGCGGTAAAGTTGTTCTTTACTGCCAAACATGTGTC
The DNA here is from genome assembly GCA_037976565.1 of Mesocentrotus franciscanus. Lineage (NCBI taxonomy): Eukaryota > Metazoa > Echinodermata > Echinoidea > Camarodonta > Strongylocentrotidae > Mesocentrotus > Mesocentrotus franciscanus. The sequence continues at coordinate 16,533,786 of CP137682.1, read as the reverse complement.
ACATGCCGACAGTTTTTTCCGGGTTTCACCGTTTCAGATTGAAGTTGGGCTCAAACCGGTATTTTTTCCTTTTCGATTAGACGATTTGGAAACACTACAACCCCGTTTGGTGGCTGGCTTCCTCATTAAGCGCTAACATTGTGGGCTTCCAACGTATTGGTCGCAGGCTTATTGGTCGCTAGTGTCAAGGGCTAGTCTCGTACGTACAGCCAATTGTATGGTGAAGTACTGTTCCGTTTGGGGCTAGACTCGTACGTTTAGCCATTTTTATGGTGTTATTAATTTGATATAAATTGTAGCCAACAAACGATTTGGGAGTAAACAGTACATCTCTCTTGTCTTATGTTACATAAAAATACAATATTAATGGTAAGATACAATCAAGTGGAGCAGAGTGGAGGTATATACATTTTAAGTCGATTTTTTAAGTTGTAGGGTTCAGGACGCATTTCGCCAGTGTCTGCGGACACAGATCGCCACCCGGACACTCTGGCCCGTGACACCGGCCATCCTACTACATTATTTGGTGAGACTATAATTCAAGAAGATTGATTAATCACGTTAATTTTAACCTATTTAATTTCACTTTTTTGACGAAATTAAGGAGTTGACGTTCGAACAGTTCAGTTCAGTTCAGTTTATTGAATTCCATCTTTAAAAACATTTTTACAAAGGTAAAAACATGCAATTTCATGTAAAATATAATACATAAATTGGGATACCATATACAGTGTACATGTAAAATGAATTAATACAAAACAGAATAAGGCACAGCTGTAAAAAAACCAAGAGAAGGTTTTGTCTGGACAGCTTCCTTTCAAATTAGATTTAATAAATATAGTAAGAAAACAAGTAGCAAGTAAAGTTTCGGATAGTATCATTCAGAAATTGCATAACAACCGGCACAAGCCCAGTACACGAAATACAACATGATATGATGCAAAAGTCAGAAGATAGCAAAGGAGTAATGTGAGGGGAAAAAAGAAATAGAGAGAGAGAGAGAGAGAGATGAAAAGCTTGATAAATACATTCAGTGAGAGTCATGCGCAATCAAGAAACTTTTGAGATTACGTTTAAAACTGTTGTAAAATGAGATTGAAGTTATATTAGTTGGAAGCAAGTTCCAAATTTCAGGTGCATGATGTCTGCAAGAATATGATGCAAAATTTGTATTAACACACCATCGATGATATTTCTTCTTATTTCTAGTATTATAATTATGTATTGCACTGTTTGTTATAAACATATTGGATAAGTTTTTAGGAAGCAGGCTTTTTTCATTCTTAAATATAAGTATTGCACACAAATATTCATTTAACTGGTAAACATTTAATATATTAAGTTGTTTAAAAAGTGGTCTTGAATGAGATTGATAATGAGATAGCGTTATATTTCTTACAACCCTCTTTTGCATAATATATAAACGATGCAGTTTGATTGGGTAAGTATTTGCCCAAACAATGTTGCAATAACTAAGAAACGGTAATATAAGTGTAATGTATAACATAAGGAGAACAGATTGAGGCAAAGTGCAGACGTATCGATATCTACAATTCGATATCGACATGACGTAACAAAGAAAATTTGTCGCGAGACAAACGAATATCACTGCGCATGCGTTTAAACAATTTAATATACTAGTATACATCGACGATGCATTGTCCCTAAGCGCTTTACAGAAAAACATGTATTAGTACCCCGGTCATCGGATTTTGGCTTGCCCACACACAATGTATACACATTTTCCACTCCCTGGGGAGCATTCCAGCTAGGCGCCATTTTAACAAACACATACAATGCTTATTAGCAAATTACATTAACGTTTAACACCAACGGGATTTGAACCTCTGGCCTTGTGATTTACAGTCCGGTGACTTATCCACTAGACAACACCTCAACTAGGTAATTATAAGCATTATGTAAGCAGTCAACACCTTGTAATGTTCTTCTAATAATTATGCTTAACATCTAGTTAGAAGCTCAAATGAAACTTTATTAGTTGAAACATACTTATCAGTACATTAGACTCCCACTGAAGCATCTATGTAGAGATGTACCTGTGTTGTTCTGCATGGTGACATATCACCACAAGGTGGCGCTATTAACTTTAGCCTTATGAGAACTTTAGCCTTACGATTATGGCAGGAGGTACTTAAAAAGTTACATGTAATCGAAGTTCACAGTGTTCAGTGGAAACCCATTTTGATGGGAATATCCGGCAATACTGCTAGAATATTTGTTATAAATTGTATCATATTTCTAGTAAAGTATATCATTTTTATTTCCAGAAAGCAAGGAACTCTGCCATCCGTACAGAAAGTAATACATATATATGGTGAAAGATTACAGAGACGAGGAATATAAAATAGCCTTCAAAAAGGAAAACTGGGGATGCACTTACAGAAATGGGAACAAATCGATGTATGTTTACTTTAATATTTATTTCTCTCTCTTGTACAGGTGGAAAATCGGAATAGGTTGCATGCAGTTTGTGTGTTGGTGTGAAAGGGTGTGGGTGTGCTGGGGGAGTGGGGGTCATGAGTTTGTTCGGTGCGAGTTGAGGTTGTGCGAGTGTGTGATTGGGTGGGACTATGTAACTTCATACCTTATTATCTAGATTTTGTTATACAATTTTACTTGTTTATTGTACAGGGAACCCCACTTACAAGCTTAAGCTTCTCTCGTGTTCCCTAACCATTTTTTACTCTGTATGTCCAACATGTTTTGTATAGTCCTCTGAACATTGTTTGTATTTTCTGAATGTTGTTTTAAAAAAATGGTTGAACCAATAAATGAAATGAAATGACCTTCCTCTATTGTTCCTCTTGTATTGTTATTTTGAATAAACTGTTATATGAAAGAAAAAAATGTACAGTCATGTATAATTTGAGATTTGTCTATGTTCACTGTTCATTGATTGATGTAATTTATGAAGTGTCTTGTATCGAAGATCTTGTTCTATATGACTTATTGTGATAATTTCTTGTAATGTGAATTCATGAGGAAGGAAATAAAATATAATTTCAAACAAAAAATAATAACGAATTGGGCGGGATTATGTAACTTCATACCTTCCTCTTTTGTTATTTTGATTATAAACTGTTAATATGAAAGAAAAAAAATATACAGTCATGTATAATTTGAGATTTTTCTATGTTCATTGTTCATTGATTTGATATAATTTATGAAGTGTCTTGTATCGAAGATCTTGTTTTATATGACTTATTGTGATAATTTCTTGTAATGTGAATTAATGCATGAGGAACGAAATAAAATATCATTTAAAACAAAAAAATATACATGTATCATTACATCCCCCTTTTCATAAGAGACAAAGAACACATATATATATTTTGTTTAAACCCCTCTAAAGTAGTGGGAGCCCAAACAATTGGATGGCAACATTTCACTTAAATTGTATCATTATGTGAAAGAGGATGTCATTTAAGACACATTTTTGCAAGGATAAAAAAAAGAGTGTTTGAAGTCGAATATTGATGAAAGAATACAAAATTTGGGTTTTCTGCGTACAACATAAAACCCAAATTATTAGAGGAGCTTTAAACTATCAAAACCGATACAATGTGAAGCAAAAATTCAAATCCAGCCAGGTTTGAGGTTAAATGAGGTTTAGTCCTTGCATGCTCGAGTGTTCATTTCAGTCGAGTTCTTTTAGTACTTGTTTCCTTTTATAATGAACTAGCCTGCTTGTTCGCATTTCAACACGATCCTCTGTCAAATATTACGAGTAATGATTTCTAACTTTTTCTACAACGCTTGATATGTAAATGAGTAACAGGGTAGACGGTTCGTGCTGCGGTCTGCCTGTCATCGGCGTAGTAAACCACCGTCAAACATCTGAACCTCAAACCAATATCCTATAGGATGGGAACCCGGATTTTATATATTCATGTTTTCGCTTAAATCCGTTTTCGTCAGTTGTCCGGACGCGAATTTAATGGCAAGGTCGAACAGCTCAGCGGATACTTGTATACTTCCTGTAATTTCCTTTCATTAAATTTCACGAAAAGAGAGCATCAGACATGTCAAGATGCATCAATTCACGAGTTTCATTAGATTCATGAATAAGAAGTATTAGTTTTTCATAATCGTTATTAATATTATGATTATTTATTATTATCATTGCCATCATCATTGTAATGTTTTAGGTATGCGAGTTGGTGCAAAGATGCAGTAAGCAGGACACATTTAGACGATCATAATGTCGACTTCCAACTCCATGTTTAATGCTAAGTCTCAACTCTGCGCATGCGTGCAAGCAATGCTCAATACAACGATGATGCATATGATGATCATAATCATCATATTCATCATCATCATCATTAGTATTAGTAGCAGTAGAAGTAGTAGCTAGTAGTAGTAGTAGTAGTAGTAATAGTAGCAGTAGTAGCAGCTAGTGGTAGTACTAGTAGTAGTAGTAGTAGTAGTAGTAGTAGTAGTAGTAGTAGTAGTAGTAGTTATTATATCCCTCATGTATAGTTTTTTGCATTGCGATTGTACAGAGCACGAAAAAGGGATAGTATCACTATTAAATTTGAGAGAGTGAGAACATTTACTATTTGGCGTTGTATAGTACATTCCGGAATCCACTTTTTCCACCGATCACCGATATTTCTGCGATCGATATTGAAATTGATGTTCTTGATCTTGAGTACGCGAGTGCGATTAGTTTTCGAGAATTAGTCAATGTATATTTGTTTTATATCCCTTTCACCTCTATCATTCCTTGGACACTTGTAATAACATGTACCTTACTCACATTCACATCACATTAAAATAAGAAATACAAGAAAATTGCACGGCTAAAATGAAACATTGAAGGATGCTGTACGGTACTGCAGTAGTGTTGTGCTAGTGCAGTTATGCACGGCTTAAATTGCACGGCCTGAGAGCCGTGAGTGCACCGCGGGAGTTGGCCGCTATGAGGCATTTGAAATCCCGTACGCTGGCTGAATTTTGCCAGTTTTAGGGGGGGGGGGGAAACTAATTAAGGTGAAGGAATTTTAATCTGGTAAGTCATTTACCTTTTCTTCCCTTTTTATTTAATTTTGGCCTATGCTGCTGAATGCTCACAGTTCATATTTCTTTGTAATAGTGAGATGCTCGTGTCTCATAAGGGATATGAAACAGATATACAATATGTCTTTCTCGGCTCTAGCAAACTATGAGCATTCAGAGGCATAACACGTAACTTCCCCTCGCGGCAAATATCAAATTTACTATAACCTCGGCAAGCCTCGGGTATAGTAAATTTGATATAAATTTGCCCTCGGGAAAGTTACTATTTATGCCTCTTCATTAACTCGTAGTTTTTGCTAGACCCTCGAAAGGTATTGTATATTTGTATAGTAGTAGTAGTAGTAGTTAGTAATAGTAGTTGTTGTACTTGTAGTAGTAGTACACTGTAGTAGTAGTAGTTGTTTTAGTAGTAGAAGTAGTAGTAGTAGTAGTAGTAGTAGTAGTAGTGGTGGTAGTAGTAGTTAGTAGTAGTAGTTTTAGTAGTAGTAGTAGCAGTAATAGTAGTAGCAGTAGTTATTTGCAGTAGTAGTTAGTACAATAGTAATCACAAATCGATGTTCTCTGCAATTATAGTGTACTCCTGCACTAGTACTTCTCGTAGTAATATAAACTAGCAGGGCCCGTGGAAAATCCACGGGATTCTAGGGAGGGTGGGAGGGGGTTGTAAATACTTTAAAATAGATGTGTGCTATCGATTTTTTTTTTTTTTTTTTTTTAATAATAATTTTTAATTATAATTTTTATTATATTAAAAAAAAGATATTTCTGTGCTAGATGATATTATTTTTCTTCATTGTATAGGCCTACTTTTTATTATTTTATAATTTTTCTTCTTCTTTTCATTAATATTTTACTCGTTAGAATACCAACCTTTTGTTTGCTGTCCCATCATGTATCGTTTTGAGTTTTTAATTTTTATCTGAATTATGTAATGAAACTTGAAACTTGGAAGAAAACAGTGAAATCAATAATTTGTAATCAAAATTGATGCAGATATTTTAGACTTTACCTTCGTTTTCACTTTCGTTATTTACGATTATTGTCGTCACTTCGTTCCTATTATTCTCACTATCCCTTTCCCGGATCCTCACTCTCGTTATCTATACGAATCAAGGGCGTCATTGCAATCCGAGTTTGAGCATGGGGGGACACAATTACATGTCACTCTCTCTCTCTAGTTATGCTGTTTCACGGCATGTACTTTCATTGGTAGTAAGCATATAAATAGTGATGATAAGAATACGATAAAGTAAATCCCGAAGCTAGAGTTTAAAAGAAATATATAATATATAGACATAAACCTATGGAAAATGATTATGCTTATAATGGACATTTCGGACGAGTTATACTGGTTGTAATTAAACTGCCAAATATGGCAATGTTGAAAATAAAGTAGGCCTACAGGGCCTTGTTGCAATTTCTCTTCTTTCCGGCATTACTCCAAAATCCGGTTCCTTATAGAAAAGGGAAATTCTCGAACTTATAGGAGGGTAAAACCTAATTTTTAAGAGAGTGCAGGCACAAATCCGAATTACGAAGAAAAGCGTCGACAATTTTCCGTTACGTGGTTCGTGGGGTGTTGTGGTAAAAAACTAAATGTCAAGTAGGCAGTAGGCCTATAAATGATGATGTGATATGAACTCGTTTCATTCACTCGAGGAAAGTTAAGCCACATCGTTTCAAGTTTAAGAGCGCTCTGAACAGCTGTAATAAAAATCATTGCTTCACGACTGAAGTTACCTGAATCGACATAAATCAGTAAAATGACTTGTAAGTATAATTATATCAACTTCTACAAATTATCTTTATTCTGTAACCAGTTTGTTCCATAGATGCGAAGAACACGATCGCAACTACTTTCAACAAAAAATTGATGCCATTTCGATAGCTTTGTGAGTCACCTATTAAAATGTGCGAAAATGACAATGACGTATTAATTATATGATTATATGATTATATGACTGTTTTTATTACTATATTTTGTTGTTACCAAACATGGCCTCATGGCATTTCACCACTATTGGTGGAAATGCGCTTCCCTGTATAAATATCAGAAAGAAAGAAATGAAAATAAAATAGGCATATCCTGAGACTATATATATCGAAGATATTTACCGGATAAGTTTCCATATTCACACAAATAAAGTGTCGAACTAGATTACGATTTTTGTTTTTACCGCTAACCATTGCAAATTTATTGAAAAAGTTAAACTCAGATGGACAATATGGAAAAAATGGGAAAGATTTATCAGCTTTTCATAATTATTTTTTCCATAATCAATCAAATTTTGAAAAGGTTACAATTTTATTCCCCTTAATATTATTATTCCTCTTAAGAAACGATAATAAATGTATTTAATCTGTTTAGCCACGGAGATTCCAATGTCTGAAACATAAAAGCAGCACCTCGGCATGGTCGAAGTGAGGCTGGAGACACAACAAGCGATGTATCCACCGTCACAGGGCCACTCGGTACAGCCTGGATACCCGCCACAACAGAATGGCTTACCATCTGGAGCCCCGCCCTCTTACTCACAATCAACCAATCAAATCCACGCTCAGCCACAGCCGCAAACTACAGTGGTTCGGGTAAGAATAATCAAAATCGATGAGATTCTTAAAAAAGATGAAGTTAAAATCGCCTTGTGAAATGAATTTAAGAAGAATGAGAGGGAGATGGATCATAAGCAAAGCCTAAGACGTCCGATGAGGAACTAAGACAACGTTATAACAAAGGTAATGAAAGGAACATCACAAATCAAAGGAAGAAGTCTAGAGATTATTCAATTAAGGGGACGCTTAAAAGGAAGTAGGCTACCCACATTTTATCTGTAATGCTGTATGGCCATAATTTTTAAAAAATATTTGTAACCTCAATGGTAGCGATAAGATCCATTTGACTCTTGATGTGTTTTTGTATTCATCAGACTGCTCCATCTGGAGCCCCGCCCTCTTACTCACAATCAACCAATCACATCCAAGCTCAGCCACAGCCACAAACTACAGTGGTTCGTGTAAGTAGAATAATCAAAATGAATGAGATTCTTTAAAAAAGATGAAGTTAAAATCTACTTGTAAAATGAATTTAAGAAGAATGAGAAGGAAATGGAACATACGCAAAGCCTGAGACGTCTGATGAGGAACGAAGACCACGTTTTATTAAGTAGGGTAGTGAAAGTAAAATCACGAATCAAAGGAAGAATTCTAGAGATTATTCAATTAAGGGGACGCTTAAAAGGAAGAAGGCTACCCACATTTTATCTGTAATGCTGTATGGCCATAATATTTTTAAAATATTTGTAACCTCAATGGTAGCAATAAGATCCATTTGACTCTTGATGTGTTTTTGTATTCATCAGACTGCTTCATCTCGAGCCCCGCCCTCTTACTCACAATCAACCAATCAAATCCACGCTCAGCCACAGTCGCAAACTACAGTGCTTCGGGTAAGTCGAATAATCAAAATGAATGAGATTCTTAAAAAAATGAAGTTAAAATCGCCTTGTGAAATGAATTTAAGAAGAATGAGAGGGAGATGGAACATACGCAAAGCCTGAGACGTCCGATGAGGAACTAAGACAACGTTATAACAAAAGAAGAAAAAAAAAATCACAAATCAAAAGAAGAAATCTAGAGATTATTCGATTAAGGGGACGCTTTAAAGAAAGTAGGCTACCCACATTTTATCTGTAATGCTGTACGGCCATAATTTTTGTTTAAATATTTGTTACCTCAATGGTACCGATAAGATCCATTTGACTCTTGATGTGTTTTTGTATTCATCAGACTGCTCCATCTGGAGCCCCGCCCACTTACTCACAATCAACCAATCACATCCAAGCTCAGCAAAGGCCACAAACTACAGTGGTTCGTGTAAGTAGAATAATCAAAATGAATGAGATTCTTTAAAAAGATGAAGTTAAAATCGACTTGTAAAATGAATTTAAGAAGAATGAGAGGGAGATGGAACATGCGCAAAGCCTGAGACGTCTGATGAGGAACGAAGACAACGTTATATTAAGAAGGGTAGTGAAAGTAAAATCACGAATCAAAGGAAGAATTCTAGAGATTATTCAATTAAGGGGACGCTTAAAAGAAAGTAGGCTACCCACATTTTATCTGTAATGCTGCATGGCCATAATATTTTTAAAATATTTGTAACCTCAATGGTAGCAATAAGATCCATTTGACTCTTGATGTGTTTTTGTATTCATCAGACTGCTTCATCTCGAGCCCCGCCCTCTTACTCACAATCAACCAATCAAATCCACGCTCAGCCACAGCCGCAAACTACAGTGCTTCGGGTAAGTAGAATAATCAAAATGAATGAGATTCTTAAAAAAATGAAGTTAAAATCGCCTTGTGAAATGAATTTAAGAAGAATGAGAGGGAGATGGATCATAAGCAAAGCCTAAGACGTCCGATGAGGAACTAAGACAACGTTATAACAAAGGAAGAAAAAAAAAATCACAAATCAAAAGAAGAAATCTAGAGATTATTCGATTAAGGGGACGCTTAAAAGGAAGTAGGTACCCACATTTTATCTGTAATGCTGTATGGCCATAATATTTTAAAAATATTTGTAACCTCAATGGTAGCGATAAGATCCATTTGACTCTTGATGTGTTTTTGTATTCATCAGACTGCTCCATCTGGAGCCCCGCCCTCTTACTCACAATCAACCAATCACATCCAAGCTCAGCCAAGGCCACAAACTACAGTGGTTCGTGTAAGTAGAATAATCAAAATGAATGAGATTCTTTAAAAAGATGAAGTTAAAATCGACTTGTAAAATGAATTAAGAAGAATGAGAGGGAGATGGAACATACGCAAAGCCTGAGACGTCTGATGAGGAACGAAGACAACGTTATAAGAAGGGTAGTGAAAGTAAAATCACGAATCAAAGGAAGAATTCTAGAGATTATTCAATTAAGGGGACGCTTAAAAGGAAGTAGGCTACCCACATTTTATCTGTAATACTGTATGGCCATAATATTTTTAAAATATTTGTAACCTCAATGGTAGCAATAAGATCCATTTGACTCTTGATGTGTTTTTGTATTCATCAGACTGCTTCATCTCGAGCCCCGCCCTCTTACTCACAATAAACCAATCAAATCCACGCTCAGCCACAGCCGCAAACTACAGTGGTTCGTGTAAGTAGAATAATCAAAATGAATGAGATTCTTTAAAAAGATGAAGTTAAAATCGACTTGTAAAATGAATTTAAGAAGAATGAGATGGAGATGGATCATAAGCAAAGCCTAAGACGTCCGATGAGGAACTAAGACAACGTTATAACAAAGGAAGAAAAAAAAATCACAAATCAAAAAAAGGAAATCTAGAGATTATTCGATTAAGGGGACGCTTTAAAGGAAGTAGGCTACCCACATTTTATCTGTAATACTGTATGGCCATAATATTTTTTAAATATTTGTAACCTCAATGATCCATTTGACTCTTGATGTGTTTTTGTATTCATCAGACCGCTCCTCCATCCACCTCGATTGCGATTTCGAGAACGCCCAGACAGCAAGTACATGTACGGGACTATTCCATCCTGGCTACAGTGGTATGCTTGTGCTTTTGTTCACCTTTTGGTCTAGCCGCCATGTCCATGGCAGGAAGGGTAAGCATTTAAATTCAAATTAAAAAGTTTATTGAACTTAGTTCGTAAAATAGAACAAAAGAAGACAGAAATAAGTTGAATAGAAATATTAAACTCAACCAAACAAAGGCAAAGATTATACATATCACACTACTCTCGACGAGAAGTAACGTGATGATGTTGCTCACCCAAACAGGGCGTTACAATGCATATTTTTTTATGACATTTTCTTCATTCATTCCTAATTCAATCTTTCGACATGACAGGATTATCAACAAAATCAAAAAATAATATAAAAGACGTACATGTATATCATTCAAAATACAACCTACACAAAACATAAGCAAATCGTAATAATATAAAAACAAAATACCCTCCTTGTAATAATTGGTGAAAAGTAACGGGTTGTAAATCATGAGAATTGAGAATTGGTGATGTTTATTTTATGAAAAAATTTGCGATCACGTTGATAATAACCCGATGAATGAATATAATTTCAACATCAGAATCTGGGCCGCAATAGGACATTTTGATTGTAGGAAAACTTTGGAGATCGGCAAGTGAAACGTCCCTGAAAATGCAATGTATTCTCTCCTAGAATGACTCTAGAATGACGTCACGAATTTCTGCCAGACAACGACTTATGTTATGGGACGAAATTAAGCGAAGCAAATTCGTCAGTTTTGATTCCCTTCATACATTGGAAAGCTATGAATGTAAATTGTTGATTTTGTTGTTCCTCATTCCCCCTTGCAATGATACCAAATTATTTATTCAATTTCGATTCATTCTCAGTCCTCCCGGCAGTAATTTTCAAATTTAAGGTGATGTCTGTCAAAATTGGTATATTATGTTTCTTCCAATCTTCACAGGCCAAGACGAAACAATTTTTTGGGGATGACGATGGCGCTCGTTGTTCCTCCTACTGTTCGTTAGCCTTGTCAATATTTGGAATAGTGTTCGGTGTCCTCTTAATCACGTTGCTGGGCAGTTTTATCGTTTACGTAGAGGTATACCATTAATTTATGAGAAAGATTTTGTGAGAAAGATGAACTGGTGATGGCTTGGACCGGGGATTCGAACCGTGGACCTGCATGTCGGACAATATGGTGTTAAATGCATAGACTTTCTACGGACAGGTCCATCTTGTCGCGATGGAATGCGGTCATAACCAGGGATGTAGCTACGGGAGCACGATGTTCTTACAATGATAACAACAACTGTATAACGACTTTAATATGTTTCAATCATAAATATACAGGGATACACATTTGATTATCATAAACCAGATTTTCCAAAACGACAACATCAATCTATGTATTTCATATCCTTACTCTTTTTAATACTGGAGGAGCAAAATGGAGCACCTCCTTTATATATATATATATATATATATAACAAATTTTCATTATCGTACGATAAAATTGACGGTGTTGATTTATACATTGTTCATTTCAAATCAAGCAAAGGCGTTTGTACACTCGTGTAACTTTCGCATCGGTCATCCCTAACATGTGCTGTATGTACCTTAGATATTTCATGATTTATATTTCATAATGCTGGAAAGTATTTAGATCAAACGAAATATTAAATTATCTCTTTGATTTGACAATAGTTGTATATATTATTTATTCTGTATGTTTATATCAATTTGACAAATTTTGTACACTGTATATGTTTTTTACAATAAAGAGAATTTTAAAAATCAGGTCACGGTGGATATGAAAGTCTCTTGTTTAAGCTCATCGAAGTCAATGATTTATATTTAGTTCAATAAAAACAATTTTTTTTTGGAGTTTGATACCTTTTATACACGATGCACCAACAGAGGATGTACGAACAATGTGTCAAATTTTAGAAACTGTATAGTGAGAACAAAGTAGGAGAAATGGGAGACATAGGGAAATAGGAAAAAAAGAAAATGAGAAATGTAGATAAGAGTGCCCTGCAATTATTATTATCCCAGCAATTGCCTGTTACCAATTAACCCCTGGGTTAAGGGTGGCTAATGTGGATTAATGTCTTGCTGAAGGAAGTTAGTGCCGGGCTGGGATTCGAACCCTCAACTCTCGGATTGAGAGTCAAGTGAATGAACCACTATACTACGACACCTCCACAATTTCCCTCAGCATCTCAAAGATTCAAGATATACAAGAATTGCTCACTTCAACCATTGGATAAAATTGCAGTATCATTACATTTTTTATTGAAAGAAGTACACTTTTCATGTTATGTTTGTGAATTGGATTCAAAATTATAGTCTGAATATTTGAATGTTTAAATAGACATCGTGGGATAAATTAGTAGTAGGCCTTTCAGTCAAAGACAATTGTCAACTTGGTATCAATCCTTGTCAGTCGGGGGCACTGTTGCTACTAATATGATGTCAGTACGATCGCAAGTGATCTTGCCTTCTTTCAGACTGGAAGGCCCGCTATATCCCGCTATATACATGATCATACTGTTAACCTGAATCCGAATATTAGGTACACAAGTAAGGTTACTTTTGCATGGTTAAAAAAAAAAAATATCTATTGATAGTGCAAATGTCTTCACAAATCGAACCGTATAGTGTGCGGTGGGCTTTAAACGCGAAAAAAAACACCAGACGACATCAATATTAACAGGAATGAACACAAATACATCAAAAATATGGGCTTCAAGGGTTCGAAATTTCTATTTAAAAAAAAAAAAATCATTTTGGGATTCCGTAGACATTAGACTGAACCCTTTCACGCATCTGGGAAAGTTGGGTAGATGGAACACGTACCACACATGCGTACAGAAAGGGGTTCGATGATTTGTCATTATACATTTGCTCGAACTCTATTGCTGACTGAATTTTGTTCGATCAATCTGGCGGAAAATGATTTTCTTCCTGTAAAAAGATTTAAATCTTTATCAACATCAAGAAACTCGCTCATGATGGCGGTCTCCTGCGTTGATAAATTATGTTAATTGAAAAATGTTAATTTCCCATATGCGTATTTTTTTATATATGATTTTAAAAGTAAATTGTTGATGTCTGAAATGTGTCTATATTTCTTCATGTAATATTAAATTAATTTGTATTAAGCTATTGAAAGCTGAAATAAATTCAATCAAATAATAATAATAATGATGTATTTATATAGCGCATTTTCCATTTACATGTTAAAATGCGCTTTACAGTTATATCGTTAACAGAAGAGGTGAGTTTTGAGTTAATCTTTTAAGGTATTGTCAGATTGCTGGTTACGAAGAGTTATCGGTAAGTTATTCCACAGTGTCGGAGCAGCAGTTGTGAAGCCTCTATCACAAAGTGTGGGTAGCATCTTGGGAGATGGGTGGTACAGCGTGAAGCCCTGAGAGGAGCGAAGGAAGTAGCGGAATGGGTTCCTGATAGTTATGACTTCAGAAAAGTAGGGAGGAGCCAGACCGTGGATGCATTTGAAGGTGAGAAGGAGTATTTTGTATTGAATCTGGGACCTGATGGGTAGCCAGTTCAATTGACGAAGGATAGGTTTCATGTGACAGAACTTAGGTGAGCCTGTTGCAAGTCTGGCGGCAGAAATTTGAATTCGCTGTGGTTTCTCAATGTGGGTCGCAGTGGCACCATAGAGTAGACCATTACAGTAATCCAAGCGGATGGTGATGAAGGAATAATATAATAATAATAATAGTGTAAACTTATAGAGCGCACACACCGTCCGGGGACGCTCATGGCGCTAGCCCAGCAACAGTTCTCTTTAATACAAGTAAAGTAAATGTTTATTTGATAATTGAGTTATACCATCAGAAACTCAAAAACTATTTTGCAACATTTGTATCACCCATTTCAATCCTCAGCTGCGCCCGGTGGGGCCCGATGCCCTCCAGCTGCTCCATTACTGACAATTCGAGGGACTAGCCCAGTCAGCACATGATTCACATGAGCTCTTGCATCCGAGGCCTCCAGGCCCCACACGGGCATCCAATAAGACTAAAGGGTGATAACTAATTAAATTAAGATGTATATAAAAAATAAAATATTAATTATGGATTTAGTGAAATAAACTTATACAACTTAAGGAAAAACTGGGTTACAGATGGAATAGGTAAGTCTTAATTAAGACGATCATTAAAGGTGGAGTATGTTGCAGTACAGCGAAGTGATGGGGGAAGCTTATTCCATAATTTGGCTGATGCATGTGAAAAAGCATTGTCTCCCCATGAATGATGGGTACGGGGAATTCACAGCAAATTATCACTTCCAGATCTTAAGGTACGAGTTGGATTGTAGGGGTGTATTGGGTCTTTAATATATTGTGGCGAAATTCCATGGAGGGCCCGATAAACAAGTAACATAATTTTGAAGTGGACCCTTTTCTGGACAGGTAGCCAGTGAAGAGAACGTAATATAGGCGTAATAGAGGACATTCTTGGTGCAAAAGTAGGAAGTCTTGCACTGGAATTTTGGAGGGATCGCAGTCTGTCTTGCTGCTGTTTGGTGAGTCCAAATAGAATAGAATTACAAAAATCTAAGCGAGATGAGATTAATGCATGGATTAATTGTTCACATGCTTGTTGAGTCAAAGATTTTCGTATGAACCTTAGGTTCCGCAGTTGATATCTCACAGACTTTGATATACTAGATACATGTTCAATAAATGACATATTATTGTCAAATATCACACCGAGGTTACGAACCTTTGATGCTGGCTTTATAACTTTGCCACCTGCATGAAAACCTAAATGATCATGATTAGCTTTCAGTCAAAAATTTATTGTAAGACCGTTGGAATCCATTCAGCCTTTCATGTCATGAATACAGGCTAAAAATCTCCTAGCAATCGGCAATTGCATCTGAGGAAGGATGTACAGAAACGAACAGCTGAATGTCATCAGCGTAACAATGATAGTTATATTATGCTTTTTAATTATTGTACTGATTGGCTGAAGGTAGACAGAAAACATTAACGGGCCACCAACAGACCCTTGTGGTACACCGTATGAGAGATAAGTTTTGTCAGATTGAGAATTATTTACAGAGACATACTGGGTTCTTTTGTAAATGTATGATGAAAACCACTGCAACGCAGTGCCTGTTACCCCAAGAGAGTGTAGTCTCTTAACTAGTATTGTGTGGTCAATAGTGTCGAAAGCACTTGACATATCAAGTAGCACAAGAAGAGTAATATTACCTTTGTCCATTTCAGAGAGGAAACTGTCCACAAGATTACTTAATGGATAAGAGTTAGTAATGACCTCTGGTCTAGATACTTGCGAATTCGACGGATACTGTGAAGATGGCAGAAGGCTGCCTTGCATGTCATCAGGACATGTCGATTCATGGTCCTGGATGCGCCACTGATGTTCGAATTAAACATGCAACCCAAGTTCTTGACATGAGATGCAGGGAAGATATCAATATTGCCGATCCTGATGTGGGGAATGTTGATCTTCTGCAGCTGCTGACGTGTGCCAATGATGAGGAACTCTGTCTTATCATCGTTGATCAGCAATCTATTCCTTATCATCCAAGATGTCACTGAGACAAGACTCCATCACCGCAACAGCTTCTTCTTCACTTGTACCATCGTTGGGCTTAGATGAGTAGTAAACTTGCGTGTCATCGGTGTAGCAGTGAGCATGTGGGAGATGTTTCTTAAGGACATTGTCCAGGTCAGATGTGTAGATAGAGAACAGGAGGGGCCCCAGACAGGATCCTTGCGGAATTCCGCAGTTCAGATTGAACCTCTCAGACTGGGAGTCACAGACAGTTACAAACAAACATCAGGGTATTGTTAAAATATAAGATCGGGACACAGTATTTTGGATTGCAAATGCTATACAGTCATAGCGCAAATTTTGACCAGATTCATTTGACTTTTCAAACAAAGAATTTTCCAGAATGTCATATGGTAGGGGCGTTTTCGTAATGACTATGTATGATTCGCTAGGCCTATCATCATCGGGAGCGTAGCCATGCCAAGCAATCTACGGACTTGCCAAAACAAAATGGATAAATACTTTTAAAAATATCTCCTGGCTTCCGAGTTTGTGATCAAGTAAACAATAGGTTGCACCAATGTGCTGCTGATGGACATCATATCGAGAACAGCATCGGTGTAGGGTTCTGTGGGAATGATAATGTTGACGACAAAAGGTATCCACACTATGCTGCAGGAGCCTGTCAAGAGTAGAATAGTCCAGAAGCCTTCGAATGTGTGGAAACGCCTGTTGCGTTGTCGGACCTGCCGGCGAGGGGGATCGCTCCCGACTACCATCTGAGGATACGTTGTTGGTTGACCACGATCCTTGAGAACGTCATTATCGATTTGATTGACGGCACGTGGAAGAATCTCGACATTGCCTACTACCTTGACCTTCTGGCGCGCGATGGCGAGAAGTCGAATATAGATAGTTGTCGTGAAAGCCATAGTTGCACATACAGGAACAACAAGATACAACCTGTGAATGATGGACGCCCATTCTAATTGTGCGCTGGTATCTCGAACTAAGCAACGGCAGATTCCACAGACCAGCATGGTCGTCAAAAGGGCTGATGTACGAGTAATGAAAAATCGTCTTCTGGTGACAATGGTGTAATAGCGCAGTGGTCTTGTGACGAGAAGATAGAGATTGAAACTTATTCCAGAAAGACAGATCATTATAAACCATATCGAGACCTGATAGATGTACGGAAATAGCAAACTAATGATAGAACAATAACTGTTATCAGGTGAAAACCAGAAATAGTCCCACAAGCTCCAAGATATACCCAAAATCATATCCGAAGTCGCCATAACTTGGTAGAGGACTCTCATGTTGTCCTGGAGTTCCTTTTGGTGACGGATTACAAACAGTACGACGGCATTCAAAACCACGGCGAGAAAACAAATTACAATATACACATTGATGCTTATACCATCCGAATCAAAATTTGGAGCTTTAGATGCTACAAAGTCCACGCTTTCAGTCGCCGCCATTAGTTAAAATTGCAAGCCAATAATTACGGAAAAGTATAAACGTCTTTTCTGTCAGCAATGATACAAAGCCGAAAACATTCATAATTATCTGCACGAGTTCTGATGTCAAGTCGTGATTATCATAAAAACCGTTTATTGGCTTCAACATAGTGACCACTCATGCAGTGCCCTGTCGAAGACCGTGTTCTTTTGTTAGAATTATGTCTGATTCCAAAAATTTTGAATCACGTTCGCTGTTATAGGGCAAAGTGAGCTCTCGCGCCGCACTTGATAAATATGTTTTTGTGCTTTTTCGTATTTGGATCTACGAATCCTGTTTCATTTCTAGTAGGAAATGATCCAACTAAATTCTGAACCCTGTTGCATTCTTGGAGTAACAAACCTTCGTATTGACGCATCGAATGTTCGGAATAAACTTTAATTCAATATACAGAACAATGATACCGTTAGTCATAAGAAATTTGTGATTTAAGAATTATTAACCTTCGTAATACTAAATCCTTCGGAAAAAATTAGGTTACTGAGAGACAAAAAAATTTGAAAAAAAACTATCGGAATACGAAAATTGTGATTTACGAATTATTGACCTTCGGAAATATTAATCTTCTGAGAAAAATGAACGTCCGGAGTAACGAAAGTTCGAAAAAACTATCGGAATACGAAAATCGCCCATTCAGATCATACTACAGAGCACCAAGGAAAATGTCACCGTAAGAACACAGCCTATAGATGTCAGAATACTTGTCTTGAAGGCAATGCTTTACCAAGCTACAAGAGAAAGGAGTCAGAATCAGATATTTGCAGAGGAAGGTATCATATTTATACAACCACTTTCATGAATGCAATCGGCCTTGTCATTTGACAGATGGGTAAATATAGGAGCTTGTTCAAACTAATTGCTTGCGACGTTGTGCATGCAGAAATCATTTGAGATATCACTCTTGATATATCACGTCAATTCTACCCCGGTCAAGCCTTCATACAAATCAAAAATAGCAACCTTTCAACGTATCATACCTCAATTACATCAGCGGGACCGACACGAGACCGACTACAGACCGTACAACAATTACCTTTCTTTGATTGACCAAGTGATGGTTAAGCAGTGTGACTGAGGAGTAAGAAACGAAGGTTTAAACATGGATATAGTTTGCACGGTTTCAACAATATGATGGATTTGCAAACATCTGTAGGCAAACAAAATGGCCTCCGGATGGTGCAAGGACGTTAGGTTCGTTTGTATTGAGTTTCACGAGACTTTTAAATGCGGAGGAGGGGTGGGGGAGGGGGTAGAAGGCATCGAATTTCATTTTCATCAAACACCGAACATCAAACCACAAACAAAAACAAGGGCAAAACGAAACAAAACGATACTATAGAAAAAATTTAAAAATTGGACAGTTCTTCATATAAAAAAATTAGAAATAATTAAGACAGGTCATCGGAATATTCTGTTTTTGTTTTGTTCAATCCATATGGATACGCCACTGCCCCTTTCTCATCAGTCAATCCGCAGCTCGTGATAATCCGCGTCCATCTATTCATTTGTATTCATTAAAAAACGGTAAGCCTCACTAGCATATGCGATGTGGTCTGCCTGTCATCGGCGTAGTAAACCACTGTCAGATATCTGAACCGCAAACCAATAATTTATAGGACAAGAACCTGGTTTTTATTCATGTTTTCTCTGAAATCCGTTTTCTTTGTCCGGACGCGAATTCGATGGCAAGGTCAAACAGCTTTGCGGGAACTATACATTTCCTTTTATTTCCTTTCATGAAATTTAGTAGTAGTAGTAGTAGTAGTAGTAGTAGCAGTAGCAATAGTAGTACTAGTAGTAGTATAGAAGTGGTAGTAGTAGTGGCAGTAGTAGTAGTAGTAGTAGCAATAGTAGTACTAGTAGTAGTATAGAAGTGGTAGTAGTAGTGGCAGTAGTAGTAGTAGTAGTAGAAGTAGTAGTATAGTTGTAGCAGTAGTAGTAGTAGTATAGTTGTAGCAGTAGTAGTAGGAGTAGTAGTAGTAGTAGTAGTAGCAGCAGCAACAGCAGTAGTTATATATATCTATCGTGATACATGTATCTTCTCTCAAGTTGGGGGTTGATTCTTACTTTTTTCCCACAAATCACTGTTCTTTGCAAATCTAGTGTACTCTTGCACTAATACTACTCGTAGTAATATAGATATTGATAATAAGAATCCGATAATTAAAGTAAATCCCTAAGCTGAAGATCTAAAAGATAAATATAATAACAATATAATATAGAGACATAAAACCATGGAATTTGATTATGCTTATAGTGGACATTTCGAGTTTATACTGGTTGTAATGAAACTGCCAAATATGGCAATGTTGAAAATAAAGTACCGGGTCTTGTTGCAATTTCTCTTCTTTCCGGCATTACTCCCAAATCTGGTTCCTTATAGAAAAAGAAAATTCTCGGAAGTTATAGGAGGGTAAAACCTAAATTTGTACAGAGTGTAGGCACAAATCCGAAGTACGAAGAAAAGCATGGACAATTTTCCGTTACGTGGTTGATGGGGAGGGGGTTGTGGTATAAAAATTAAATGTCGAGAAGGCAGTAGGCCTATAAATGAAGATGTGATATGAACTCGTTTCATTCACTCGAGGAAAGTTAAGCCACATCGTTTCAAGTTTAAGAGCGCTGACTGAACAGGTGAAATATAGATCATTGCTTCACGTCTGAAGTTACCTGAATCGAGATAAATCAGCAAAATGACTTGTAAGTATAATGATATCAACTTCTTCACAGTTATCTTTTTTCTGTAACCAGTTTGTTCTATAGATGTGAAGAACAAAATCGCAACTACTTTCAACAACAAATTGATGCAATTTCGATAGCCATGTGAGTCACCTATTAAAATCGCCAATAGCTGGAGTAGTGTGCGGTTTAGTCTTAACCACGTTGATTGGCATATATTACTTTGTAGTAGTAATTTGTCAATGAAGATGTGAGAAAGATGAACTGGTGATGGCTTGGACCGGGGATTCGAACCGTGGACCTGCATGTCGGACAATATGGTTTTAAATGCATATAGACTTTTTACGGACAGGTTCATCTTGTCGCGATAGAATGCGGTCATAACCAGGGATGTAGCTCCGGAAGCACGGGGGCACGTGGGCCATGGCCATCTACTCGATTTCAAAAGTGGTACAAAAAGAAACAAATAGAGAGAGGAAAGGGAACGTGATAAGAAGATGAGAGGAGTCCATTCCACCCCGCCCCTCTCCTCAGGTGGATGCCTTGTTGATTCGCATTGGTCCAGCAACCCGTCGAAAATACCCCCAATTGCCTTTACCCGAGCTATGCCTCTGTTCACCATGACAAAGGAATCACCCAAGACTTTTTAAAATATCCAATATTTTATTATATTATGTCTGATTTGCATTTTTATTCCTTGTGCGTGTGTGTGTGTGTGTGTGCTATCATGACGGGATCATAGCTAAGTCGGAGTAAATCAGATAAATTTCCTGTGACACGATGTGTGGTGTTTGATTTTAATCTACAATACATGTATTTTATGCAATATGTATCTAGAACAAGGAATTAACAGAATTATGATACTTTCAACTTATATACTTACATGAACAATAACATTTGAGCTGTTCTTACAATGATAACAACGACTGTATAACGACATTAATATGTTTCAATCATCGATATACAGGGATAGACATTTGGAAATCATAAACCAGATTTTACAAAAAGACAACATCAATCTATGTATTTCATATCCTTACTCTTTTACTGGAGAGGCAAAATGGAGTACCTGCCTCCTTATATATAATTTTATATAAAAATTTTCATTATCGTACGATAAAATTGACGATGTTGATTTATACATTGTTCATTTCAAATCAAGCAAAGATGTTTGTACACTCGTGTAATTTTCGCATCGGTCATCCCTAACATGTGCTGTATATACCCTAGATATTTCATGTGTTATATTTCATAATGCTGGAAAGTATTTAGATGAAACGAAATATTAAATTATCTCTTCGATTTGACAATAGTTGTATATTATTTATTCTGTATTTTTATATCAATTTGACAATTTGTGTACACTGTATTTGTTTTTTACAATAAAGAGAATATTAAAAATCAGGCCACGGTGAATATGAAAGTCTCTTGCTTAAGATCATCGGAGTCAATGGTTTAAGTTAAGTTCAATAAAAACAACTTTGTCAGAATTTGATACATTTCATACGCGATGCATCAACAGAGGATGTATGAACAATCTGCAAAATTTAGAAATTTTATAGTGAGCACAGAATGAGAGAAATGGCAGAAATAGGGAGATACGAGACAAGAAAATGAGAGATCTAGTGTTAAAAAAGTGAAGAAAAAAATGAAAAAAAAGAGAAAAGAGAACATCAGGAAGAGTTAAAGAGATGAAAAACGGAGCATATCAAAGCTTGGTCCACTGCTAATGATCTGAAGTTAAATGAGGATAAAATTGAGGTTATTCATGTAACATCTCGATTCAGAAAGTCCAACCATATACCATCTGTCGAAATTGCTAATGTTCCCATACAACCTGTCCAAAGTGCACGTAACCTTGGTGTCATCTTTGAAAATGATCTTAGGATGGATGATTATATAAAAAATATTTGTCGCTCAGCTTCATATGCCTTGTACAAGATAGGTCGTATTAGAAATTTTCTTGATCAAAAATCTACTGAAACGCTTATACACGCATTTATTACATGCCGTCTTGATCAATGCAATAGCCTTTTTATGGCCTTCCGGACTCGCACATAGCACACCTCCAGAGAATCCAAAACTCTGCTGCCAGGCTTGTAACACACACACGTTCTTCTGAACACATAACTCCAGTACTACGTAAATTGCATTGGTTGCCGGTGGCGTACCGCATTATGTACAAATTCTTGGTTTTAACTTATAAATGCATTCATGAATTGGCACCAATTTATCTGCAAGAACTAATCCATGAATACAAACCCTCACGTAATCTTCAGTCATCTTCTCAATTAAACCTCATGTCTACTACTGATCAACTCTTTCTTATGGCCATCGCTCTTTTTCCAAAGCTTCTGCTGAGCTTTGGAACAAACTATACCTTTAAATGTAAAAAAACTCTCAAACTGTTAACCAATTCAAAACTTCTCACACTTCACTTGACATGCGTGCAAATTTTCGCGATCTTGGGGGGCTATAATGGCCCCCGTATTAAAGGGCAAGTCCACTCCAAAAATAACTTACTTTCAATAGAAGCAGAATAATCAGACAAACCAATCGAAAAAAGTTTGAGCTAAATCGGATAACTAATAAGAAAGTTATGAATTTTTAATGACATGAAAAACTTTGAAAATCACTAGAAAAATTGGCAACTCACGCATGAGTCTGTGACGTCATGTCCTCACTATCCACTAATTATTTTCTTTATATTGATAATATAAATTTCCTATTTCCCCTAAGAATCTTATTTCTTCACACCAGCATCCAAGTTAGATTGATAGTAATATGTTTTGTGTGGATGCACTAATATAGAGTAATTTTTTTCAGTTAAATCATGAAAAATGTAAAATTTGATAAACTGTGTATATAAAAATCAATAATAATGAATATACAATATTCAGAAAATAGTATCAATTCATCAAAGCTCATAAAAGATTTTGTGAAATGTCATGCACGCAATATAATACAAATCATATAACCTGGCCAAAGGCATGGGAAAACAAGTTTTGGGGATAACAAGGAAAATTAATGGGATTAAACTATATAAAGCAATTGATGAATAGTGAGGACATGACGTCACAGACTGATAACCAAATTGGTAATTTGTGTAGTGATTTTCATTGATCCATAGTTTTACATACTTTTTCAAAAATTCATAACTTTTTTATTAGTTTTTGCTAGTTTTTTGCCGATTTTGCTCAAACTTTTTTTGATTGGATTGTCTGATTTTTCTGCTTCTATTGAAAGTCAGTTATTTTTGGAGTGGACTTGGACTTTAAGACCTCAAATAGCCCGCCCTTTTTAGGGTTAACCCTAAAAAGGCCGGGCTATCTGAGGTCTTAATACGGCCGGGGGCCATAATGCCCCCCGGTTTGTCTGATTATTCTGCTTCTATTGAAAGTAAGTTATTTTTGGAGTGGACTTGACCTTTAATACGGCCGGGGGGCATTATGGCCCCCCATTAAGATCTCGGCCGTGAAAAATTGCACGCATGTCAAGTGAAGTGTATAGAATACTATGGTAAATTTAATTTTTTTAAAAATTCACTCATTTGCATATTTATAGTAATTTATGCAAATAAGGTCATAAAATTCACCTTTTTACCCATAAATCATATATTCTTTATATTTAAGCATTCTTTTTCACTACATGTATTCGTTAGACCATTTGAAACAATAATACGACAAAAAAAATTGGAAAAGCTAGGTTATTCCTTTATGTTATCTATTGTTTTGATAATTTCTTATGTATTTCATTATTTTTTAACTTATGTATTTTATTGTTTTGTTGTTTTATTTCATTTCTAACTACAATTCAACTATTTTGACTCCCAAAGCAACAAGACCCAATAACCAATGTTTTATCTCTTTTTAGGAAAAATTACATTTCCATATGTTTTGTACACAAATCCCGAAAATGAGCGATTTTCGGGCTGACATGCAAAGACAAAAGGTTACGTGACTTTGTAACTATACATCCGATTTTCAAATTGTTTTTTTTTTTAAAGATGCGCAAGACTCGAAAGTTCCCGAACAATCTGAAAAATTGCGGAGGGGGCCATAATGCCCCCGGCCTTATTAGGGTTAAGCGGTCTCGGTCTCGTGGGCATCATGGAGCATTCTTCTTGTCTATAATATTACGTGTTTCTTTGTTTTGTTGGTTTCTAGGCCTCAGGTCGGTTTGCTGCGATTAATTACCCCACCCCCTTTATTTTTTCTTGCTTCCGAAACTTGATTGTGCCCTCGGTATCTATATAAAAAAAACACCACTGGCATGATGTATAACCTTTAAAGGGATCGTTTAACAGTGTTAAATCTGAGATACACGGCCCTACATGTTATTAGTGTCTGTGATATGGTGTAATAATGAAGCCCTAAAAAAATTGCGCTTCAAAATGATCAAGAAGTGCCTCAAAAAGTAAAAATCTTTGATTGACCGGTTTTACCATACTCGTTTTCCCTAATAGACTATAGTGTTATGAAAACCATCAGGCGAACGGTTTTCAAAATTTGTAATTCCAATCATAAATATCTTGATAATCAGACAGGCGATCAGCTTGTAAAAGTCATGGGGTTCCTGACTGACCTAAAGGTTTATGATTATCATTGCATCATGAGCTAAATCCAGAATTTTGTTTCAGAATCTGAGACAAAGTTACCGGATCCCTTTAAGAGAATTTTGTTAAAATGCGTTGATTATTGGAACACATTTTGTAAATCTAATCTTCCATTGTTAGATGAACATGATTATTAGAATGAAATAATTATTCTTATATTTTATGTATGCTTTAAATTATGTGTCCATGCTGCTTGATACATATGTTTATTTATTTCCTAAAAGTTGTTTTGGGATGTCATATTTTAAAGCAATTTGGTTCCAATGGCAGTCCTTCTTCCGGAAATAATTTTATAAAGTTTGATGAAATATGATAATTTAACCATTTATCTTTTATTTTTGTCTATAATAACTGTTCTGTATATTTGCTTAATTATGATTAATTGTCAGGAATTACTTTTTCAAAAAAGGTGACACATATCCTTTCATATTTCTACAGCCACGGAGGCAAACATTACGAACGAGGGCAAGAAGCCAATTGAATGTCATTCTGAACAAGGGGTTACGTCAGCAGCCGGCTACCCGGTATATCCTGGCTACCCTCCACAAGAGACCTTCGTCACGCCCGAAGCCCCGCCTACCTATAAACAATCCGTTGATACCGCACAACCAACAGCCGTGTTAGTTCATGTAAGCTTGCATGTTTGTATTTCACAAATTCAAGAGGAGTTTAGAAGAATATCTGAGTCAAAGATAATACTCCTGTAAAGATACTATGTCCCTTTGCAGCCAACATCAAATTCTGTACAACTTTGAAGGAATTATGAATATATATGTGAAATTTAAACGTAAGCAGTGTCCTAGTATTCAAATTATGCAAGGAAACCAGTTTACTTTCTAGACTTCCCTGTCAGACACTATTGTGTGACTGACTGACATCTATTTTTCTTTGGTAATAACATACATAAAATGAGCTGTAACAGGTACATGAGCATTTGTCTACATCAATAACCCACTACTTGTAATGTCCAAAATTAAACTGATTGAATCTTTGTGCAGCACAAAACGTACTCCATTCGGTACAAGGATCTGAAAATCAGACTATTACTTAGGTGATTGCAATCACTTATGTCGATTCGACAACTAATGGTCGTTATTTTCCCACTTAAAGACATTTTCAAACCCTTTCGTTTTGAGGGAAGTTCTAAATAAGTATTATCTTTCAAATGCCGTTGGAATTTAACCTTAACATTTTTTTGACCTGCGAATGGGACATAGTACCTTTAAAACATACACGTGTGGCAGCGCTATGATGGTTTGGTCCATACTTTGAAGCAATTTCTCGTAATTTATTTCAAATGAGAGCATTTAAAGAGCACAGCTCTATAAGAGAACCATTTCTAGTATATAACCATTCTTCCAAACCATTGACCAGTACTCAAACTTCGGTACTTTTCTTTCCGATTCAGACTGCTCCACAAACCTCGGGGATCCATAGACAGGCCCCATCACAGCCCGTTAGAGATTACACAATCTTCGCTGTGATCGTCACTCTGTTTTTTTGTGTACCCTTCGGCATTGTGGGAATCGTCAAAGCATCAGAGGTATGTGTACTTGATAAAAAAATGATGACGATAATGGTGATCATGATGATGATAGAAATATATAACAATGATAATAATAATAATAATAATAATAATAATAACAATAATGATAATAGTAATAATAATGATGATAACAATAATACTAATAATAACTAGACATGTAATACTTGTTTCGGAACAAGTATAGGTGGGCTGTTCCAATTAGTGCATACCACACATGGTTAGTGAGATAGTGATCAGTGAAATGTTTGACCTTTGACCCTAATTTTCATACTAAGTAGTTAAGATACCATTAGCATGATTTGACCTCAATTTTTGAAATAATCCTCTTATTCAGGTCTATTAGTGTGCCAAATTTTTATGTCTATACAAAGCATTGTTTTAGAGAAACCATGTACAGTATATTTGACCTTTGACCCTCAAATCTAAATAATATAATGAAATAATTATGCATATTCTCGATTTTGTGTTTTTATATGAACCATTTTGTCTTTACCTATCAACATGCAACGTTTCAAGTCAATTGCGACCACTATACCAAAATAATCCACATAGACATTACACGTGAACGGAAAATGGAATTCTCAAATCCCACTTTGCAAGTGAAATATGAGCATGATCCCGGCATCTGATCGAAAAATAAAGGGCACACTTGTGATAGCTTATTGTCTCAGCTACAACATACTCGAAGCTCAGCGAAAACGAAACTAAAACGACGGAGATATTGCTCGCGAAAGACGGAATGTAGAATCCAGTTTTGAAAAAAGTCATGTCCCATAGAGAATACACGCAAAATGTGAAAAATTGACATGCCTCCTTTAATCGCAAAAATACGCCATGATGCCTTTGTCAAAATGAAAAATCGTGATACTGCATCTGTAGACAATTGTCTCAGCTAGAACATATCAAAATTTGGAAGAAAATCGATCAATATTTACAGAGATACAATCAATTTTCCAAAAATATGCTGACGTCATAATATGCAAATTGAAATTTTGAGTTCGGAGGCCATTATGATGACGTCATGAGTTAATTGAGGGTCAAATGAGACATGAAATCATATCTCCGACTCATAATCTATCCAAATATGAAAAAAATTGGGAGTTCCCATCCATTCTGAAGAGTTACAATGAATTTTGTATAGGCATGTTTTTGCCCATATATGCTATGTATTACAAGAGCTCGCGCGCACGGACATTTATCTTGAATGGACGCTCATCTTGTTATTAATGGTCATAAAGAGATAAACATGGTATCAAATTGTTCAAAAAATATGGGAAATATCATGAAAGAAAAAAAATTGCGATTCTATGTTGTGTAATGGTGTTACGCGCGAAAACGCGCGCGCATGTGCGTGTGCGCGATTTTTATAAAATGCTTAAAATGGCCTGAAACGTATGCAAAATGAATTTGAGACGATTTGAAGC
Source organism: Mesocentrotus franciscanus (assembly GCA_037976565.1). NCBI lineage: Eukaryota > Metazoa > Echinodermata > Echinoidea > Camarodonta > Strongylocentrotidae > Mesocentrotus > Mesocentrotus franciscanus. Next base: position 16,505,884 of record CP137682.1, on the reverse strand, counting down.
ATTTTGAAATTTTGCGCGCTAACGCGCGGACGTACGCATGCGCGCGCGTTTTTGACCTGAAATTGACCGGACGGATATTGACCTTGATTATGATAAATATGAATGAGAAACGACTTTTCGTTATGAAGATATGATCATGAGTAGATTTTCAGAAAATTTTACAAAATGGCGCCTAGATGACGTCATCAGTCAAGGTCAAGGTTGAAAACCTTATTGTGTTTTCTCCATATGCCTATACATATGTGTGCCAAATTTCAAGACATATGATTGAGCCATTTTCAAATTATCTTGCTAACAAAAAGTGCTTGGAAATAAGAAAAATAAAGAATAACTAGACATATAATACTTGTTAATAACAAGTATAGGTGGGCTGTTCAAGTACATGCCACACATGTTTTTTTGAAATAATCCTCTTATTCAGGTCTATTAGTGTGCCAAATTTCTAGTCTATACGATGCATGGTTTTAGAGAAACCATGTACAGTATATTGACCTTTGACCCTCAAATCTAAATATCAAAATGAAATATGCATTTTCTAGATTTTGTTTTTATAAGAAATCATATCTCCAACTCATACTCTATCCAACTATGAATAAAAAATTAATACACGACAAGGACTCAGATTTCCCATAAGGTTGTACTCAAACGATTGACATATTTCTCCCATAGATATAACACGCAAAATTAGGCATTTTATTACATTGTTTGTGATAGTATATGATAATATGTTATAATAGTCGAAGAAGATCATAAAATCAAATTCAAAACGACGGCAAAAAAAAAAAAAAAAATTGACCCACCAGGAATCGAACTTGGGTCGCCGGAATGGGAGGCAAGTGCTATGACCACTATACCAAAATAATCCCCATAGACATTACACGTGAACGGAAAATGGAATTCTCAAATCCCACTTTGCAAGTGAAATATGAGCATGATCCCGGCATCTGATCGAAAAAGGGCACACTTGTGATAGCTTATTGTCTCAGCTACAACATACTCAAAGCTCAGCAAAAACCAAACTAAAACGACGGAGATATTGCTCGCGAAAGACGGGAATGTAGAATCCAGTTTTGAAAAAGTCATGTCCCATAGAGAATACACGCAAAATGTGAAAAATTGACATGCCTCCTTTAATCGCAAAAATACGCCATGATGCCTTTGTCAAAATGAAAAATTGTGAATACTGCATTTGTAGAGAATTGTCTCAGCTAGAACATATCAAAATTTGGAAGAAAATCGATCAATATTTACAGAGATACAATCAATTTTCCAAAAATATGCTGACGTCATAATATGCAAATTGAAATTTTGAGTTCGGAGGCCATTATGATGACGTCATGAGTTAATTGAGGGTCAAATGAGACATGAAATCATATCTCCGACTCATAATCTATCCAAATATGAAAAAAAATTGGGAGTTCCCATCCATTCTGAAGAGTTACAATGAATTTTGTATAAGCATGTTTTGCCCATATATGCTATGTATTACAAGAGCTCGCGCACGGACATTTATCTTGAATGGACGCTCATCTTTTATTAATGGTCATAAAGAGATAAACATGGTATCAAATTGTTCGAAAAAATATGGGAAATATCATGAAAGAAAAAAATGGCGATTCTATGTTGTGTAATGGTGTTACGCGCAAACGCGCGCGCATGTGTGTGCGCGATTTTTATAAAATGCTTAAAATGGCCTGAAACGTATGCAAAATGAATTGAGACGATTTGGAGCATTTTGAAATTTTGCGCGCGCATTGACGCGCGGACGTACGCGTACGCGCGTTTTTGACCTGAAATTGACCGGACGGATATTGACCTTGATCATGATAAATATGAATGAGAAATGATTTTCCGTTATGAAGATATGATCATGAGTAGATTTTCAGAAAATTTCACAAAATGGCGCCTAGATGACGTCATCAGTCAAGGTCAAGGTTGAAAACCTTATTGTGTTTTCTCCATATGCCTATACATATGTGTGCCAAATTTCAAGACATTTGATTGAGCCATTTTCAAATTATCTTGCTAACAAAAAGTGCTTGGAAATAAGAAAAATAAAGAATAACTAGATTTGTAATACTTGTTTTAGAACAAGTATAGGTGGGCTGGTCCAACTAGAAATTTAAGACAAAATCAAGGGCACAATTGAGATAGCTTATTGTCTCAGCTACAACATACTCGAAGTCCAGCGTAAACGAAGCTAAAACCACGGAGATATATCTCGCGAAAGACGGGAATGTAGAATCCATTTTTTGAGAAAAAAATCATGTCCCATAGAGAATACACGCAAAATGTGCAAAATTGACATGCCTCCTTTAATCGCCAAATACGCTATGATGCTTTTGTCAAAATGAAAAATTGTGCAACTGCATTTGTAGAAAATTGTCTCAGCTAGAACATATCAAAATTTGGAAGAAAATCGATCAATATTTACAGAGATACAATCAATTTTCCAAAATATGCTGACGTCATAATATGCAAATTGAAATTTTGAGTTTGGAGGCCATTATGATGACGTCATGAGTTAATTGAGGTCAAATGAGACATGAAATCATATCTCCGACTCATAATCTATCAAATATGAAAAAAAATTGGGAGTTCCCATCCATTCTGAAGAGTTACAATGAATTTTGTATAGGCATGTTTTTGCCCATATATGCTATGTATTACAAGAGCTCGCGCACGGACAGTTTCTTGAACGGACGCTCATTGCGTTATTAATGGTCAAAAAGGTGAACAAGGTATCAAAATGTTAGAAAAATATGCCAAATATGATGACAAAGAAAATTTGGCGATTCTATGTTGCAAAATGCCAGTACGCGCGAAAACGCACGCGCATGTGTGCGCGATTTTATAAAATGCTTAAAATGGCCTGAAACGTATGCAAAATGAATTTGAGACGATTTTGACATTTTAAATTTTGCGCGCGTCACGCCGGACGTACGCAATGTGCGCGCGTTTTTTGACCTGAAATTGACCGGACGGATATTGACCTTGATCATGATAAATATGAATGAGAACGAATTTCCGTTATGAAGATATGATCATGAGTAGATTTTCAAAAATTTTACAAATGGCGCCTAGATGACGTCATCAGTCAAGGTCAAGGTTGAAAACGTTATTTTGCTTTGTCCATATGCCTATACATATGTGTGCCAAATTTCAGGCATTTGATTAGCCATTTCAAATTATCTTGCTAACAAAAAGTGGAGTGGAAATAAGAAAAATAAATAAAGAACTAGACATGTAATACTTGTTTCAGAACAAGTATGGTGACTGTTCCAATTAATTCACATACCACATAGTTAGTGAGATAGTGATCAGTGAAATGTTTGACCTATGACCTAATTTACATACTAAGTAGTTAAGATAACATTGTGATTTGACCTTATTTTTTGAAATAATCCTCTTATTCAGGTCTATTAGAGTGCCAAATTTTAATATCTATACAAAGCATTGTTTAGAGAAACCATGTACAGTATATTTACCTTTAACCTTAAAATCTAAATAACATAATGACATTTTGCATATTCTCGATTTTGTGTTTTTATATGAAATATTTTGTCTTACCTATCAACATGCAACGTTTCAAATCAAATTAGACCAATATACCAAATAATCCATAGACATTACGTGAACAGAAAATGGAATTCTCAAATCCACTTTGCAAGTGAAATATGAGCATGATCCCGGCATCTGATCGAAAAATAAAGGGCACATTTGTGATAGCTTATTGTCTCAGCTACAACATACTCGAAGCTCAGCGAAAACAAAACTAAAATGACGGAGATATTGCTCATGAAAGACGGGAATGTAGAATCCAGTTTTGAAAAAAAGTCATGTCCCGTAGAGAATACACGCAAAATGTGAACAATTGACATGCCTCCTTTAATCGCAAAAATACGCCATGATGCCTTTGTCAAAATGAAAATCGGGTAACTGCATTTGTAGAATTGTCTCAGCTAGAACATATCAAATTTGGAAGAAAATTGATCAATATTTACAGAGATACAATCAATTTTCCATAAATATGCTGACGTCATAATATGCAAATTCGAATTTTGAGTTTAAAGGCCATTATGATGACGTCATGATATAATGGCCAAATGAGACATGAAATCATATCTCCGACTCATACTCTATCAAATATGAAAAAAATTGGGGATCTGATGCATTCTGAAGAGTTATAATGGTTTTTATAGGCATGTTTTTGCCCATATACTATGTATTACAAGAGCTCGCGCACTTGGACATTTATCTTGAATGAACGCTCTTCCGTTATTAATGGTCATAAAGAGATAAACATGGTATCAAATTGTTTGGAAAAAATGGAAAATATCATGAAAGAAAAAAAATGGCGATTCTATGTTGTGTAATGGTGTTACGCACGAAAACGCGCGCATGTGCGTGTGCGCGATTTTTTGACAAATGCTTAAAATGGCCTGAAACGTATGCAAAATGAATGGACGATTTGGAGCATTTTGAAATTTTGCCGCGCACTACGCGCGGACGAACGCATGCGCGCGTTTATGACCTGAAATTGACCGGACGGATATTGACCTTGATCATGATAAATATAAATGAGAAATGACTTTTTCGTTATGAAGATATGATCATGAGTAGATATTCAGAAAATTTCACAAGGCGCCTAGATGACGTCATCAGTCAAGGTCAGGTTAAACCTTATTTGCTTTGTTCCATATGCCTATACATATGTATTTTTTCCAAATTTCAAGGTATTTGATTAAGCCATT
>CP137682.1:16289525-16500630 GCA_037976565.1 Mesocentrotus franciscanus | reverse complement strand
TTTGTGAAAAACCAACTGATGATCATATCTTCATAACGAAATGTCATTTCTCATTCATATTTATCATGATCAGGTCAATATCTGTCAGTCAATTTCAGGTCAAAAACGCGCGCGCATTACGTCCGCGCGTTAGTGCGCGCGCAAAAATTTTAATTACTCCAAATCATCTAAAAAATTTTTGCATACGTTACAGGCCATTTCGAGCATTTTTCAAAAAATCACGCACACGCGCATGCGCGCGCGTTTTCGTCCGTCTTTGCCGTACGCAACATAGAATCGCCATTTTTTCTTTCATGATATTTCCCATATTTTTCAAACAATTTGATACCATTTTTATCTCTGTATGACCATTAATAACGGAATGAGCGTCCGTTCAAGATAAATGTCCGTGCGCGCGAGCTCTTGTAATACATAGCATATATGGGCAAAAACATGCCTATACAAATTCATTATATCTCTTGGGATAAATAAGGACTGCCAATTTTTTTCATATTTGGATAGAGTATGAGTCGGAGATATGATTTCATATCTCATTTGGCCATTAAGTACCGTGACGTCATCATAATGGCCTTGGAACTCAAAAACGAATTTGCATATTATGACGTCAGCATATTTATGGAAAATTGATTGTATCTCTGTAAATATTGATCATTTTCTTCTTAATTTTCATATGTTGTAGCTGAGACAATTTTCTCAAAGATTTTCTGTCACCAGTTTTCATTTTGATGACGTCATCATATTGAATATTTCGATTAAATGCGACATGTCAGAATTTTCTTAATTTGCGTGTTATGTCTACGGAAGGTGAATTTCGTTCACATCATGAATTTACATGACATTGTTATTTGAGCAGTATCTCCTTACTTTTACTCTATTTTCTCCTAAATTTTGGTATGTTACAGCTGGGACTATGGACTATCAGAAGCCAGCCATTTCTTTTCAATCAGATGTAGTGATCATGTCTTTATTTTCAATTGCAAGTTGAAATTGCGACTAAATGCCATGGCCGTTTGTCAGCTTTGCATGTAAAGTCTATGACAAATATTTTGGTCTATTGGTTAAAGCACTAGATGTATCCATAATGATCAAGGCTACACAGATGAAAATAGACATATGGATAGACCATAATGGGAGGAGCATTTTATAAGATATGAAATCGTGAAAATGCATTCTTCATTATGTAAAACATTAGCATACGTATCACCTAATTCGTCAAAGTGACGAATTCAAGTCTAGTTAGGTGGGCTGTATATCATACAGACCACCTTATAATGTTGTTAAAATTGCCTTTATTAGGTGGGCTGTATATCATACAGACCACCTTATATTTGTTAAAATTGCCTTTATTATTTATTATTTATTTATTTTCTTATTTCGACCCACTTTTTTGTTAGCAAGATAACTTGAAAATGGTTAAATCAAATGCCTTGAAATTTGGCACACATATGTATTGGCATATGGAGAAAACACAATAAGGTTTTCAACCTTGACCTTGACTGATGACGTCATCTAGGCGCCATTTTGTGAAATTTTCTGAAAATCTACTCATGATCATATCTTCATAACGAAAAGTCATTTCTCATTCATATTTATCATGATCAAGGTCAATATCCGTCCGGTCAATTTCAGGTCAAAAACGCGCGCATGCGTACGTCCGCGCGTCAATGCGCGCGCAAAATTTCAAAATGCTCCAAATCGTCTCAAATTTATTTTGCATACGTTTCAGGCCATTTTAAGCATTTTATAAAAAATCGCGCACACGCGCATGCGCGCGCGTTTTTGCGCTTAACACCATTACACGACATAGAATCGCCATTTTTTTTTCTTTTATGATATTTCCCATATTTTTTCGAACAATTTGATACCATGTTTATCTCTTTATGACCATTAATAACAAGATGAGCGTCCATTCAAGATAAATGTCCGTGCGCGCGAGCTCTTGTAATACATAGCATATATGGGCAAAAACATGCCTATACAAAATTCATTGTAACTCTTCAGAATGGATGGGAACTCCCAATTTTTTTCATATTTGGATAGATTATGAGTCGGAGATATGATTTCATGTGTCATTTGACCCTCAATTAACTCATGACGTCATCATAATGGCCTCCGAACTCAAAATTTCAATTTGCATATTATGACGTCAGCATATTTTTGGAAAATTGATTGTATCTCTGTAAATATTGATCGATTTTCTTCCAAATTTTGATATGTTCTAGCTGAGACAATTTCTACAAATGCAGTAATCACGATTTTCATTTTGACAAAGGCATCATGGCGTATTTTTGCGATTAAAGGAGGCATGTCAATTTTTCACATTTTGCGTGTATTCTCTATGGGACATGACTTTTTCAAAACTGGATTCTACATTTCCGTCTTTCGCGAGCAATATCTCCGTCGTTTTAGTTTTGTTTTTGCTGAGCTTCGAGTATGTTGTAGCTGAGACAATAAGCTATCACAAGTGTGCCCTTTATTTTTCGATCAGATGCCGGGATCATGCTCATATTTCACTTGCAAAGTGGGATTTGAGAATTCCATTTTCCGTTCACGTGTAATGTCTATGTGGATTATTTTGGTATAGTGGTCATAGCACTTGCCTCCCATTCCGGCGACCCACGTTCGATTCCTGCCATTTCCTGGTAGGTCAATTTTTTTTTTTGCCGTCGTTTTAAATTTGATTTTATGATCTTCTTCGACTATTATAACATATTATCATATACAATCACAAACAATGTAATAAAATGCCTAATTTTGCGTGTTATATCTATGGGAGAAGAATGTCAATCGTTTGAGTACAACCCTATGGGAAATCTGATTCCTTGCCGTGTATTAAACCAATAGGGTTAATCTCTAAGTCTGTTGGAATATATCAAATCATCCCATTTTATGATGTTAGTCTCCTTCCCAGACGTTTATACTTTCCAGTTATTCAGCCCAGGTATATGCAATGTTTACTATGGGAAATCTGAGTCCTTGTCGTGTATTAAGTTTTTATTCATAGTTGGATAGAGTATGAGTCGGAGATATGATTTCTTATAAAAAAAAAAATCTAGAAAATGCATATTGTCGTTGGAACTCAAAATACGAATTTGCATATTATGACGTCAGCATATTCATGGAAAATTGATTGTATCTCTGTAAATATTCATCGTTTTTCTTCTTAATGTTGATATGTTGTAGCTAAGACAATATTCTCCAAGATCAGTACACATTATTTTTCATTTTGATGACGTCATCATAGTGAAAATCTTGATTAAAGGTAACATGACAGAATTTTCTTAATTTGCGTGTTATGCCTATGGAAGAGGTGAATTTCGTTCAAATGTTGAATCTACATGACATTCATTGAGCACTATCTAGCTTATTTGTGCTCTATGTTCTCCCAAATTTTGGTATGTTATAGCTGAGACCATGGGTTATAGAAACTGTGCTTTTGGTTTTTTGATCAGATGTCGAGATAATTTCGAATTTTTCAATTGAAAGTTGTAGTTGCGACCATGCCAAGGCCGTTTTTGCATGTAAAGTCTATGAGAAATATTTTTGTGTATTGGTTAAAGATACTATGTCCCTTTTGCAGCCAACATCAAATTCTGTAGAACTTTGCAGGAATTATGAATATGTCATGTATGTCCTATCTGTGAAATTTAAACGTTAGCAGTGTCCTAATATTCAAATTATGCAAGAAAACCCGTTTACTTGCTAGACTTCACTGTCAGACACTATTGAGTGACTGACTGATTTTTTCTTCTTTGGTAATAACATACATAAAATGAGCTGTAAAGGGTACATGAGCATTTGTCTACATCAATAACCCACTTTTTGTAATGGCCAAAATTAAACTGATTGAATCTTTGCGCAGTACAAAACGTACGACCATTCGGTACAATGGTCTGAAAATCAGACTATTTCTTATTGACTTGGTAGCACTTAAGTCGATTCGACAACTAATAGTCGTTATTTTCCAACTTAAAGACATTTTCAAGCCCCTTTTTAGGGAAGTTCTAAATTAGTATTATCTTTCAAATGCCGTTGGAATTTAACCTTTTCATTTTTGGCCTGCAAATGGGACATAGTACAGTACCTTTAAAGCACTAGATATATCATTAATGATCAAGGCTACAAAGATGAAAATTGACATGTGGATAGACCATAATGGGAATAAGATAATGTAAAATCGTGATAATGCATGTTTCATTATGCTAAACATTAGCATACGTATCACTTATTTCGTCAAGGTGACGAATTAAAGTCTAGTTATATTTATTATCATTGGTGTTGTTGCTATAATAGTTAATATTGTAATTATTATCATTATTATTGTTATTGTTATTATTCTTATAATTATTTTTGTGCTTCTTCTCCTTTTCATAATTATCTTTTGCAATACGTCATGTGCCCAGGATTTATTGCTATAATGCATCCAAGATGTCTACCAAATCTTTCAATTCGTTGCTAAAATATTATCAAGAGAAAATAAGAAACATTAGAATACATATTTTAAATAAAGATAAAATATTAAGAAGAAATAAGTAGATACATGCAGTCATGACAATAGACAATATGTCATGAATTATTGTCTTTAAGCTAACCCTTATTTGAATCTGGCTCGAGTTTTACTTGGTTATTTGGAACTGGATGATTAACATGGACAAAATGAGATTGTTTACAATTTGATGAATTAAAAAAGTTGTATAATTTCAAATGACTACTTTCTGTTTTCTATGGCCCTCTGGTATAATAGTTTGTCTGGTTGCCATAAGTTGGGTGATGGACGTGAGCGCTGGGCTGTTGTAATGAATACGAATCAAGAAATATCGGACTTTTCTAGGGAATATTATGATTTTCAACAACATAAAGCAAATAGTAAGCATTCAAAACTTCAGATGCCTGTTTGATTATGATTAAAATTTGAGTCATTTCAAGTAACAAATAAGACCGTTGTCATGAAAACGGAATGTCAAAGATGTTATTTTTAACCACGTCCCTCAAAAAAATGAAAATAAATGAACCTAATCAATACAAGGAAACATTAGAATATATATTTTAAAAAAATAATAGGAGAAGAACTAGGTAGAGAATACAATCATGACAATAGACAGCGGTAATAAATTAATGTCATTAAGTTTACCCTTATTTGCATCTGGCTCGAGTTTTGCTTGGTTATTTAGTACTAGTGGAGGATTAACATGGACAAAATGTTTACATGATCGCATTATCTCTTATTCATTCTAGTTCCAATGTTTCCTGACTGTTTTCAAGACAATATCATGTTTGTCGATCATAGTTCTATGTAGCTTGATGTCTCATGTTATTTCTTAATAGGGAAAAGCAAACTAAGTAACTATTGTTGAATTTTAGCGACAGTCGTTCGCCATTGCTACTCTTTAATGCTGCTATGACGTGCAGTGACAAATTGAAATTTCAGGACTCATGAAAAATTCGTTGAACAGTTGATTGCGCTTGGTTGAGCCCACTGTTTGCAGGAATTAGCTGAGAGAGATAGACGTGAACATTCTCACCATTAACGGCGGAATATTTTTTTTCTTCACCGCCTTTACAACGCTATTTGAATGGGAAAAAATATAATGTTAGGCTCCATTGGGGAAGTTTACATTGTTGTTAAGAAATTTAAGTTGATTCCTCTCGGTTCATTCTATTGTTCGGACTATTAAGCTGAGAGAGATAGAAGTTGACATTCTCATGACTCATGACTAACGACCTTGCATTATTATTCTTATTTGTTCATCGTCTGTACAATGCTATTTGAACAATATTTGAATATGAATGATCATGAGCACCGGGTTTAATAATTTAACAAAACATGAATTTGAACCCGGGCTATGCTCTCTCTATCTCTCTCTCTTATTTGTCATTGCATTCCCTATCCCTCGTTTACTTCCTTCTTACCACGGAGTATGTAATGTGTATGTGTATGCCTCAATCATAGAGAATATAATCACTAATATCGCTGAAATGATTATTCTTCTCCTTCCCCTTCTTCATCATCTCCCATTTCCTTGTAGTAGTAGTTGTAGTAGTAATATCAGCAGTATCATAATAATCATTATTATTATCATTATTATATTTATTATCATTGGTATTGTTGCTATAATAGTTAATATTGTAATTATTATCATTATTATTGTTGTTATTGTTATTATTCTTATAATTATTTTTGTGCTTCTTCTCCTTTTATAATTATCTTTTGCAATACGTCATGTGCCCAGGATTTATTGCTATAATGCATCCAAGATGTCTACCAAATCTTTCAATTCGTTGCTGAAATATTATCAAGAGAAAATAAGAAACATTAGAATACATATTAAGATAAAATATATAGAAGAAATAAGTAGGTAAGTAGTTCATAAAGTCTTTGACACTTAATCTAGACAAAGTGCATATTTTCTCAAAACTTTAATCATCAATTCCCTCATAATGAAAATCAAACCACAGTTAATCTTTACTAACTGTGTATTTAGGCATCAGTTAAAATTAGTGTACTAAATCAATATGATTAGGGTTTATTTTTCTTCAATTTTCTGAACATTGGTCAGTGTAACAAAATTATTCCAACTTTATGGTATCAGTGTATGAAAATACGCTATAATTTTGTTTAATAAATTCATTCGTATTACTGTTAGGTTGTTCGCTCGTTTTATTCTGTACAACGCAAGTGAACGACAATGTTTGGAAAGGTTGTACTCAATTTTTTCAAGTCATAGTAATCGACGTCTTGACAAGAGACTATCTTCGTCATGCAGAAAACCGACTGTAATAGCGTTGGTCAATTCCTTTCGTTCGAAGTTTGTTTTCACCTTAAATTCTCCATTTTATTCATATATTAAGCAAGTTTAGCAAAATTCTTTACAGATATCATAAAAATCATAATTTGGTAATATTTACCTCTCAGCCAGCGCGTGACCTTGTCTGTCCATTAGGGAATTTGCGGTTTTGAGGCATAGTTGTTTGCCCAGACCCTTAATAGACACATCACATAGAGGCATGCACTAAAGATTTCTAAATAACTTTAATTATGGAAGCAAGCTTAATTGATATCTGTTATTAGTACTTAGTACATCTAATATTAATGATTTCGAGTTTTTGGTTGAACTATTTGTTAGAGAGAGAGGGTAACCAAAAGATGGTGCAACGGGTATGAATACCTAATCCAGTTAGTGGTCGGGTCTTCCGAACCATTGAGAATTCCATTTTCCGTTCACGTGTAATGTCTATGTGGAGTATTTTGGTATATTGGTCGCAATTGACTTAAAACGTTGCATGTTGATAGGTAAGAAAAATATTTGATATAAAAACACAAAATCGAGAATATGCATATTTCATTATGTTATTTAAATTTTAAGGTTAAAGGTCAAATATACTGTACATGGTTTCTCTAAAACCATGCTTTGTATAGACTTGAAATTTGGCACACTAATAGACATGAAATGAATAAGAGGATTATTTCAAAAATTAAGGTCAAATCATGCCAATGGTATCTTAACTACTTAGTATGTAAATTAGGGTCAAATGTCAAACATTTCACTGCTCACTATCTCCCTAACCATGTGTGGTAGGCACTAATTGGAACAGCCCACCTATACTTGTTCCGAAACAAGTATTACATGTCTAGTTTTTTATTTATTTTTCTTATTTCGACCCACTTTTTTGTTAGCAAGATAACTTGAAAATGGTTAAATCAAATACCTTGAAATTTGGCACACATATGTATTGGCATATAAACAAAGCACAATAAGGTTTTCAACCTTGACCTTGACTGATGACGTCATCTAGGCGCCATTTTGTAAAATTTTCTGAAAATCTACTCATGATCATATCTTCATAACGAAAAGTCGTTTTCATTCATATTTATCATGATCAAGGTCAATATCCGTCCGGTCAATTTCAGGTAAAACGCGCGCGCATGCGTACGTCCGTGCGTCAGCGCGCGCGCAAAATTTCAAAATGCTCCAAATCGTCTCAAATTCATTTTGGATACGTTTCAGGCCATTTTAAGCATTTTATAAAAATCGCGCACACGCACATGCGCGCGCGTTTTCGCGCGTAACACGATTATACAACATAAAATCGCCATTTTTTTCTTTCATGATATTTCCCATATTTTTCAAACAATTTGATACCATGTTTATCTCTTATTGACCATTAATAACAAGATGAGCGTCCCTTCAAGATAAATGTCCGTGCGCGCGAGCTCTTGTAATACATAGCATATATGGGCAAAAACATGCCTATACAAAATTCATTGTAACTCTTCAGAATGGACGGGAACTCCCAATTTTTTTCATATTTGGATAGATTATGAGTCGGAGATATGATTTCATGTCTCATTTGACCCTCAATTAACTCATGACGTCATCATAATGGCCTCCGAACTCAAAATTTCAATTTGCATATTATGACGTCAGCATATTTTTGGAAAATTGATTGTATCTCTGTAAATATTGATCGATTTTCTTCCAAATTTTGATATGTTCTAGCTGAGACAATTCTCTACAAATGCAGTCACACGATTTTTCATTTTGACAAAGGCATCATGGCGTATTTTTGCGATTAAAGGAGGCATGTCAATTTTTCACATTTTGCGTGTATTCTCTATGGGACATGACTTTTTCAAAACTGGATTCTACATTCCCGTCTTTCGCGAGCAATATCTCCGTCGTTTTAGTTTTGTTTTCGCTGAGCTTTGAGTATGTTGTAGCTGAGACAATAAGCTATCACAAGTGTGCCCTTTATTTTTCGATCAGATGCCGGGATCATGCTCATATTTCACTTGCAAAGTGGGATTTGAGAATTCCATTTTCCGTTCACGTGTAATGTCTATGGGATTATTTTGGTATAGTGGTCATAGCACTTGCCTCCCATTCCGGCGACCCAAGTTCGATTCCTGGTGGGTCAATTTTTTTTTTTTTTTGCCGTCGTTTTAATTTGATTTTATGATATTATTCGACTATTATAACATATTATCATATACAATCACAAACAATGTAATAAAATGCCTAATTTTGCGTGTTATATCTATGGGAGAAGAATGTCAATCGTTGAGTACAACCCTATGGGAAATCTGAATCCTTGTCGTGTTTAATTTTTTATTCATAGTTGGATAGAATATGAGTCGGAGATATGATTTCATTAAAAAAAAACAAACTAGAAAATGCATATTTCATTTTGATAATTAGATTTGAGTGTCAAAGGTCAAATATACTGACATGGTTTCTCTAAAACCATGCATCGTATAGATTTGAAATTTGGCACACTAATAGACCTGAATGAGAGGATTATTCAAAAAATAAGGTCAAATCATGCCAATGTTATCTTAACTACTTAGTATGTCACTAAAAATGTGTGGCATGCACTTGGAACAGCCCACCTATACTTGTTATTAACAAGTATTACATGTTCTTATTTCCAAGCACTTTTTTGTTAGCAAGATAATTTGAAAATGGCTCAATCATATGTCTTGAAATTTGGCACACATATGTATAGGCATATGGAGAAAACACGGTAAGGTTTTCAACCTTGATCTTGACTGATGACGTCATCTAGGCGCCATTTTGTGAAATTTTCTGAAAATCAACTCATGATCATATCCTCATAACGGAAAATCATTTCTCACTCATATTTATCATGATCAAGGTCAATATCCGTCCAGTCAATTTCAGGTAAAAAAACACGCGCGTACGCGTACGTCCGCGCGTAAGCCCGCGCGCAAAATTTCAAAATGCTCCAAATCGTCTTAAATACATTTTGCATACGTTTCAGGCCATTTTAAGCATTTTATAAAAATCGCGCACACGCACATGCGCGCGCGTTTTGCGCGTAACACCATTACACAACATAGAATCGCCATTTTTTTTCTTTCATGATATTTCCCATATTTTTTCAAACAATTTGATACCATGTTTATCTCTTTATGACCATTAATAACAAGATGAGCGTCCATTCAAGATAAATGTCCGTGCGCGCGAGCTCTTGTAATACATAGCATATATGGGCAAAAACATGCCTATACAAAATTCATTGTAACTCTTCAGAATGGATGGAAACTCCCATTTTGTTTTCATATTTGGATAGATTATGAGTCGGAGATATGATTTCATGTCTCATTTGACCCTCAATTAACTCATGACGTCATCATAATGGCCTCCGAACTCAAAATTTCAATTTGCATATTATGACGTCAGCATTTTTTGGAAAATTGATTGTATCTCTGTAAATATTGATCGATTTTCTTCCAAATTTTGATATGTTCTAGCTGAGACAATTCTCTACAAATGCAGTTTCACAATTTTTCATTTTGACAAAGGCATCATGGCGTATTTTTGCGATTAAAGGAGGCATGTCAATTTTTCACATTTTGCGTGTATTCTCTATGGGACATGACTTTTTTTCAAAACTGGATTCTACATTCCCGTCTTTCGCGAGCAATATCTCCGTCGTTTTACTTTTGTTTTTGCTGAGCTTCGAGTATGTTGTAGCCGAGACAATGTGCTATCACATGTGTGCCCTTTATTTTTCGATCAGATGCCGGGATCATGCTCATATTTCACTTGCAAAGTGGGATTTGAGAATTCCATTTTCTGTTCACGTGTAATGTCTAAGTGGATTATTTTGGTATATTGGTCGAAATTGACTTGAAACGTAGCATGTTGATAGGTAAGACAAATAATTTCATATAAAAACACAAAATCGAGAATATGCATATTTCATTATGTTATTTAGATTTTAAGGTTAAAGGTCAAATATACTGTACATGTTTTCTCTAAAACAATGCTTTGTATACACATGAAATTTGGCACACTAATAGACCTGAATAAGAGGATTATTTCAAAAATTTAGGTCAAATCATGCCAATGGTATCTTAACTACTTAGTATGTAAATTAGGATCAAAGGTCAAACATTTCACCGATCACTATCTCACTAACCATGTGTGGGACGCACTAATTGGAACAGCCCACCTATACTTGTTCCGAAACAAGTATTACATGTCTAGTTATTCTTTATTTTTCTTATTTCCAATCACTTTTTTGTTAGCACGATAACTTGAAAATGGCTCAATCAAATGCCTTGAAATTTGGCACACATATATTTAAGCATATGGACAAAGCAAAATAAGGTTTTTAACCTTGGCCTTGACTGATGACGTCATCCAGGCGCCATTTTGTGAAATTTTCTGAAAATCTACTCATGATCATATCTTCATAACGAAAAGTCGTTTCTCTTTTATATTTATCATGATCAAGGTCAATATCCGTCCGGTCAATTTCAGGTCAAAAGCGCGCATGCGAACGTCCGCGCGTCAGCGCGCGTGCAAAATTTCAAAATGCTCCAAATCGTCTCAAATTCATTTTGGATACGTTTTAGGCCATTTTAAGCATTTCGCAAAAAACGCGCACACGCGTATTGGCATTTTGCAACGTAGAATCGCCGGCCGAATTTTCTCTGTCATCATATTTGGCACATTTTTCCAAGCATTTTGATACCTTGTTTACCTTTTTCTGACCAGTAATAACGCAATGAGCGTCCGTTCAAGAAACATGTCCGTGCGCGCGAGCTCTTGTATTACATAGCATATATGGGCAAAACATGCTTATACAAAATTCATTGTAACTCTTCAGAATAGATGGGAACTCCCAATTTTTTTCATATTTGGATAGATTATGAGTCGGAGATATGATTTCATGTCTCATTTGACCCTCAATTAACTCATGACGTCATCATAATGGCCTCCGAACTCAAAATTTCAATTTGCATATTATGACGTCAGCATATTTTTGGAAAATTGATTGTATCTCTGTAAATATTGATCGATTTTCTTCCAAATTTTGATATGTTCTAGCTGAGACAATTTTCTACAAATGCAGTTTTCACAATTTTTCATTTTGACAAAGGCATCATGGCGTATTTTTGCGATTAAAGGAGGCATGTCAATTTTTCACATTTTGCGTGTATTCTCTATGGGACATGACTTTTTTCAAAACTGGATTCTACATTCCCGTCTTTCGCGAGCAATATCTCCGTCGTTTTAGTTTTGTTTTGCTGAGCTTGAGTATGTTGTAGCTGAGACAATAAGCTATCACAAGTGTGCCCTTTATTTTTCGATCAGATGCCGGGATCATGCTCATATTTCACTTGCAAAGTGGGATTTGAGAATTCCATTTTCCGTTCACGTGTAATGTCTATGTGGATTATTTTGGTATAGTGGTCATAGCACTTGCCTCCCATTCCGGCGACCCAAGTTCGATTCCTGGTGGGTCATTTTTTTTTTTTTGCCGTCGTTTTAAATTTGATTTTATGATCTTCTTCGACTATTATAACATATTATCATATACAATCACAAACAATGTAATTAAAATGCCTAATTTTGCGTGTTATATCTATGGGAGAAGAATGTCAATCGTTTGAGTACAACCCTATGGGAAATCTGGTTCCTTGTCGTGTATTAAACCTAATATAGGGTTTATCTCCCAACTCTGCAACAATATCAAATCACCTTGCTAGTCTCCTTCCCAGACGTTTTTACTTTTTCCAGTTATTCAGCCCAGGTATATGCATGTTTACGTCTCTCCCGTGGACATAGAATTGTTTACTTGTCTATACTTCTCTCTTTCTCTATATTAAATTCTATTTATGCTGGATATATTGAATGCATCGTTCTCCATTGCATCTCTCTCTTTCTCCTCTCTCTTGCTCTGTTTCCCTTCTCCTCTCTTATTTTGCCCCTCTCCTTCTCTTGCTCTGTCTCTGCATATATATATCTCTCTACTCTTTTAGCCTCTCCCTCTCTCTCTCTCTGCCTCCCTCTACCTCGACCTCTTGCCTTGCCTCCCTCTTATTCTCTTGCTCTGTCTCCCTCTGCCTCTGCCCTTCTCTTTTTCTCTCTCACCCTCTACCTCTCCCGCCTCTGGTTCTCGTTCTCCTTTTATTATGTCTTGTAATGTTCCTAAATTTTCTATAGCTCTGCCCTTTGCCCCTTGGCCTTGGAACTCAAAATACGAATTTGCATATTATGACGTCAGCATATTTATGGAAAATTGATTGTATCTCTGTAAATATGGATCGATTTTCTTCCAAATTTTGATATGTTGTAGCTAAGACAATTTTCTACAAGATCAGTTATTCAGATTACATAACAGACCACCTAATTCGTCCTCATGACGAATTACATTTCTAGTATTTATTTTGTGTCTGTATGGAGGAATTTTTTATTATTCTTCCATAAAGTTGTTCGCAGGATATCTCAATAATGGATCAAGCCATTGTCATGAAACTTGGCCTGAAGATAGATCTTAGTCCAACTTAGAACTGCGTGAATTTTTAGCGACGCCAGGGCATCGAGACGTCATCATGACGTCATTAAGTGAAATTACATTATTGGTTGTATCTCAGCCATGCAATATAAATTTCAATTCAAAATTGGTATCCATCATGCTCAAGTCATGGGTCAGAATTTTCGCCCACACCCCTACAACTGCCCTTCAAACGTGTGCGTACGCGTGCGCCAAAAAGAGATTAGAAAAAAAATGCTCTAAATCCCAAACCAAGTATTTTTCTATACGTTTCAGACAATTTTAAGCGTTTCAAAAATTCCGCGCGTGCGGGACGGTGCGCGCGTATTTGCGCTCACTACGCACGTGGAACGGATTAATTCCATTTGTTGCATGCTTGTGATTCCTGATACTTTCCTCAACAATCCCTGTAAATTTCAGCCATTTCTGACTCATAATGGTAGAATAAGCGGGCGTCAAAGATAACAACACGCGCGCGCGTATTATTGAATTTTTCAATAAAAACATGCCTATGTTTAATTGGCTATTACTTCTTTAAATGCACGGATAACCCAATTTTGTTTTCATATGTGGATAAAGTTTAAGTCGGAGATATGATTTCATGTCTCATTTGGCCATTAAATACATTTTGACGTCATCATAATGGCCTTGGAACCAAAAATACGAATTTGCATTTTATGACGTCAGCATATTTATGGAAAAATGAATGTATCTACGTAAATATTGATTGCTTTTCTCCCAACTTTTTATATGAAGTAGCTGGGACGATCTTCTACACAAGAAGTGCCATTTTTATTTTTCATTTTAACAATGACATCATGGCCTATTCTTTCGATTAAAAGAGGCATGCCAATTTTCCAATTTTGCGTGTATTCTCTATTGGAGGTGCATTTTTCTGAAATCTTCATTCTACATTCCAGTCTTGTTTGAGCAATATCTCGAGTCTTTTCTGCCAGCTTCGGATATGTTACAGTTGGGAGAATTATCTACATGAAAGATGACATTTATTTTTCTATCAGATGTTGAGATTATGGCGATATTTTAACTACAAGGTTTGATTTGAGAATCCAATTTTCCGTTTACGTGTAAGATCTATTTGAATTTTTTTTGTATATTGGTCAAAGCACTTGCCTCCCATTCCGGCGATCATATTCTATAGATCCATAATGATCAATGATACACAGTTGAAACGTGACATATGGATAGACCATAATGGGAGGAGCATTTTATAAGATAATGTAAAATCGTGAAATCGCATGCTTCATTATGTAAAACATGAGCATACGTATCACCTAATTCGTCAAAGTGACGAATTAAAGTCTAGTATTTATTTTGTGTCTGTATAGAGGAAATTTTTATTATTCTTCCTCCAATTTGTTCGCAGGATATTTCAAGAATGGCTGACGCCATTGTCATGAAACTTTCTATGATGATAGATCATAGTCCAACTTAGAACTGCGTGACTTTTCAGCGACGCCAGCGCATCGTGACGTCATCATGACGTCATTATGTGAAATGTCACTAATGGTCGTACCTCAGCCATGCAATATCAATTTCAATTCAAATTTGGCATCAATCTTGCTCACGTCATGGGATAAAATTTTAGCCCACGCACATGCGCCAGCCCCTACGAACGTGCGTGTACGCGTGCGTCAAAAAGAAATTAGAAAAAAAAATGCTTGAAACCCCAAACCAAGTAATTTTCTATACGTTTCAGACAATTTTAAGCGTTTCAAAATTTCTGCGCGTGCGGGTCGGAGCGCGCGTATTTGCAAGCATAACGTACGTGGAACGGAGAAATTTCTTTTTTTACATGTTTTGGATTCCTGATACTTTCTTCAACAATCCCTGTAAATTTCAGTCAATTTCGAAACATAATGATGGAATAAGCGGGCGTCAAAGATAACAACACGCGCGCGCACACATTTGCAATTTAAAACAAAAACATGCCTATGTTTAATTGGTCATAGCTTCTATAAGTGCCCGGATAATACCATTTCTTTTAATAAGTGGATTAAGTATGAGTTGTAAATATTATTCCATACATCTTTTTGGCTTTAATATCGGATTTTCCGACATCATCATATTGCTCGTTCAAGTTAAAACTTTTAATTTTAATCGATTTTAATTGATTAAGTAATTAATGACAATGCACGTTGGACCGTATATCGTTCATCTTTATTCGAATTTCTCAAAACATGTATTATGTTGTTGCTGGGGTTATTCTTTAAATTACTTGACGAAATTTGTGGTCAAAGACGACGAGTCCAAATCAAACTTCCGTTTTGACATGCACTTGTGATGACGATCGAGCTAAAATGATCGCAGTACAATTTTAAACGTCCCATAGAAGTCTGCCGTCACTATGAACGAGTCTTAGATTTGTCTTCAATTGTGCTTGTCATTAATTGTCTTACCGTTGGGGACTTGGAGATGTCTTTTCTTTAACTGCTTTTGATTCTTTTTTTATGCTTCAAATTTGTCAGATCAAAATTAGATAAAATGACCCTTCGAAGGTCTGATCTTAAATTTATCGAACTTTGATACAAAAGATTTAGATGACATATTTGATGATCCCACGGGGAGTGGAAACTATCTCGCACTTTTGGTCATCTAAACGTGTATTCTTCGCTCAAGACCCAAATTCAATTCCAAATTTCCAACGTTATTTAAATTACACGAGGGTTCGTATCTTTCTACAAAATACACGATAAACAATTGGCTGAATGAATGCGGGCATTATTCGATGCTCAAAATGTTGTAAAACGACTTTGAATTAAAGGGAGACAAAAATCTTTTCTCAAAGGGTGTGTGTTGATGCAGGGAAGCAGGGTGCGATCCAGCCGGGGCGATCTTCAACAACATGAAGCAAATAGTAAGCATCTAAAAACTTCAGATGCCTGTTTGATTATGATTTAAATTTCAGTGTATGCCTCAATCATAAAGAATATAATCACTAATTTCGAAGAAACGACTCTCCTCCTTCCCCTTCTTCTTCATCTTCTACTTTCTAGTAGTAGTAGTTGGAGTTGGCTTGAAAATGTCTTTAAGTGGGAAAATAACGACTATTAGTTGTCGAATCGACTTAGGAGCTATAGAGCCAGTAAGTAATAGTCTGATTTTTCAGACCATTGTACCGAATGGTTGTACGTTTTATGCTGCGCAAAGATTCAATCAGTTTAATTTTGGTCATTACAAGAAGTGGATTATTGATGTAGACAAATGCTCATGTACCCTTTACAGCTCATTTTATGTATGTTATTACCAAAGATGAAAAAAGCCAGTCAGTCACTCAATAGTGTCTGACAGTGAAGTCTAGCAAGTAAACGGGTTTCCTTGCATAATTTGAATATTAGGACACTGCTAACGTTTAAATTTCACAGATAGGACATACATGACATATATTCATAATTCCTGCAAAGTTCTACAGAATTTGATGTTGGCTGCAAAAGGGACATAGTATCTTTAATACCACTATGACGTGCACTAACAAATTGAAATTTCAGGACTCATGATAAATTCGTTTAACAGTTGATTCCACTTGGTTGATTCTATTGTTCGGATTATGCATTAGTGTTCATCGTCTCTGCAATGCTATTTGAACAATATTTGGTGACAAAAGACGCCATTTCTATCTAGCGTCAAAAGCGTTAAAAATATGTCCGATAAAAAGATCACCAGTACTGGGTCTAATAATTCAAATTCAAATTGTCTCAATATATCTTCCATACATCCATAATGATCAATATGCTACACAGTTGTAACTTGACATATTGATAGACCATAATGGGAGTATTTCATAACGGAAGATGAAATCGTGAAAATGCGTTCTTCATTATGTAACAAATGAGTATACGTATCACCTAATTCGTCTAAGTGACGAATTAAAGTCTAGTTTTAATTTTAAATGTACTTCATGGTTGAGATGCTCAAAAATTAGTGAGCTTATCATTATGAAAGTTTATCATTTCGTAAACGCTTTAGGATCTCATCATCATTCATTCTTATTTTATGCATTTCATGTTCACTTATCATTATCTCTTCATTCCATTCTCTTTTCATCCCATGATCACTAACAACAACCATACTAGTACGACACAGAAACTTTACATGCAAACCAGTTATTATACCTTTAATCAACATCAATTGGTAAAAATAATCAATGTTCATGGATAATGATTTAGACCTGTTATCCATTTTCAATAGTAACTATTACACAACTGATGAATTTACTTCAAGTTTTCAAAATACACAACATAAATTTAGTTTACTTCACATAAATGCTAGAAGTTTAGGCAAAATTTTTGATTCTTTGCAAACATTGCTGCATACTATAAATAATTTTCCCTTTTCTATTATTGGTGTCACTGAAACCTGGCTTCATAACACTTCGCCTAACTGATTTAATTTGCAAAATTATACATTGATTAGACTAGATCGCGAAGAAATAAGAGGAGGGAGTGTCGCGTTTTATGTCAATGAACATTTACAATTTAAAATCCGAAAAGAAATATCGTTAAAACAAAGTGAATCATTATTCTTAAAAATCATTAATCCAAACAAAAAAAAATATTATCGTCGGATTAATCTATAGACCCCCTCATAGTCATACAAATTTATTTTGTGAAGATCTAGATAAATGCCTTCACACTCTTACAGGGGAAGGTAAACACTTATATTTAATGGGCGACTTTAACATTGACCTTTTATCTCATAGTAGCCAGCATGATACACTTCTTCACATTACCTATTCTAGTAGTTGTTATCCACATATAAATAAACCAACCAGAATTGACGGTCAATCTTCAACATTAATAGAAAATATTTTTTCTAATGTCTTTGATAATAACATTACCAGCGGACTAATATATTGTGATATATCTGATCATTTGCCAATTTTTTTAATATGTAATAATGAAATCACAATGAAAAAGTCAGCTAAATCAAACATGTACAGAAAAGAAACACCCCACAATATTAAATCATTCAAAAGTGATCTAGCAACAAAAGAATGGTAGGACGTCTTTAATGAAACAAATGCAGATATAGCATACGAAACTTTTAATAATAAATTACAGATATATTATGACAAAAATTTTCCTCTAGTGTCTGCGAACAAGAAAAATAAGCGTTGTAAAATGCCATGGATAACAAAAGCAATTCTACAATCGATACACACAAGGAATAAACTGTATAAGGCTTATCTAACGAACTCAACTATTCATAACAAAAACAAATATAAAACATACCGAAATAAATTAACTAACATAATTCGAAATTCTCGTAAAATTTACTATTCCGACAAACTCAATAGAGTGAAATCAAATATGAAATCTACCTGGGGGATTATTAATGATTTGATTGGAAAGAAAACTAAAAATTGCCAAATGATAATTTTACAATAGATGATACAGTTATAAAGTCTGAAGATGTAGCCGATACCTTTAATTCCTATTTTGTAAACATAGGACCTAATTTAGCAAATAAACTTAATACACCAAACGAAAATTTTACTACATTTCTTCCTGAACCCTCAAATTCATCACTGTTTTTAATCCCACTGATCCTAATGAAATAACCGAAATAACAAAAATCTCAAATTAAGTAAATCACAGGGTCACGATAGAATTAGTTCTTTCCTTCTTAAACAAGTCATACACTTTATCGATTGTCCTTTAACTCACATTTTTAATCTATCAATTAATACCGGGAAATGTCCCGAGTCCCTGAAAATTGCTAAGGTAAATCCTGTTTTTAAAAAAGAAAATCCTCACGAAATTAGTAATTACGGGCCTATCTCTATTCTTCCCAGCATATCCAAAATCCTAGAAAAGATTATTTACAATAGGCTTTATAAGTTTCTAGATACTTTTCATTTCCTAAATCTAAATCAATATGGTTTCAGAAAAGGACATTCAACCGACCAAGCTTTAGTACAATTATATGATAAAATAACGAATGCTATGGCCAATAAAGAACATGTAATAGGAGTATTTATGGATCTATCAAAAGCCTTTGATACACTGGACCACCAAATTTTACTGAAAAAACTTTACTGTTATGGAATTCGTGGAGTTGCACTGTCATGGTTTGAGAGCTATTTATCTAACAGAAAACAATATGTAGTGTTTAATGATGTCTTGTCCAATTTCTTGCCTACCAAATGTGGAGTTCCTCAAGGATCAATTTTAGGCCCTTTGCTTTTTTTTAAATTATATATTAATGATTTAACCAATACAACACCTTTATTATCATTTGTGTTATTTGCTGATGACACGAACATCTGCTGTTCACATCATAATTTAAACACCTTAGTAAATAAACTTTATAATGAGTTACCAAAATTATCGCTATGGTTTCAATGCAATAAGTTATCCCTTCATATCGATAAAACAAATTTCATGTATTTCAAGCACGCAAATTTTCATGTCATTGATTTTCCTTACAACATAATTATCGATAATATCCCTCTCGAAAGAAAGAGAACAACAACATTTTTGGGTGTCATTATCGACGAAAATCTGAATTGGAATGAACATATACGTCATATCACGACTTCTATTTCTAGGAATGTTGGTTTATTATATAAAATGAAGAAATTAATCCCAAGTTATACGCTTGTCATGCTTTATAATTCATTGATATTACCGTATATAACATATTGCAACTTAGTATGGGCCACCAGCGCCAAAACCAAAATCAAATCTCTATTTATTTATTGCAAAAGAAAGCCCTTCGTATATGGACTGGTTCACCATATTTATCTCACACTGGTCCAATATTTTACAAACTGAAAACCCTAACAGTATTCGACATAAATTCGCTACAAACTTTACTGATCATGTTTAAGTATTTAAATAATATGCTGCCTCTTTCATTTCACAACTTTTACACTATGAATAAAACCATTCACTCTTACCCTACCAGTAATTCCTCAAATTTTCATCTAGTAAACCCAAAATTACTTATTGCCCATAGATCCATAAGACACCATGGTCCTGACCTGTGGAACTCTCTCCCAGAATCTATTAAATCATGTTGCTCCCTCTACTCATTTAAAGCCAATGTTAAAAAGATGTTGTTATCAAAATATTCAAGATAAAATTTCTGTGTCAACTCTTCAGTCTTTATCATAATGTCATCTCTTCTTTCATCATCATCATTGTCATCATCGTCATCATCATCATCTTCTTCATCATCATCCTCATCATTATCCTCATCATCATCCTCATCTGCATTGGAAAATATCACCATCAACAAAGTTTGTATTTTAAATTACCTATCCGTTCAGCTTAATAAATGTGTTAATCTATTTCATGAGTTTTTTTCTGGGGCTGTCATATTATCAAGCAAACTGCCTACAATGACAGTCCTTCTTCCGCAAATATTTTTATAATATTTTATAATGTTTGAGGAAATTTAGTATCTATGACAGTTTATCATTTCGTTTTTGAAAATAACAATTTTTTATATACATATATTTTCTTATTTATGATTCATTGTCGGAAAAATACTTATTGTACTTCATATTATTATTATCGAAAACTGTGTACTTACATGAATGCAGAAGAAAATAAAATCAAATCAAAATCAAATCAAAATATCAAGAGAAAAAAGAGTAGACAAGAGAGATAAATAGGCAAGGAGATGTATGGATGGCGAAAAAAATATGAAGTATATTTATGGAGAGTACTAAAAGTATCTAAGGACACCCATAGAATATATTTGGCAATTCAGTTGGTATGCTTAAATATTATATAATTATAAAATCATGAGAAGTTTATCTCCTTATATGTACGTTTAAATGTGTTGAAGGATTGAATATTTTGAATATAGGATGATAAATTGTTCAATACTTTACCACGTGCATATTGAAAAGATTGCTTACTCTACATTTGGCTTCGGTTGAACAACATTCAATGTATCAGAATTTCTAGTATTAAAGGCCCGGTCGCGTATTTTTTTATTTACACGGTAGCGAGGGGAAAAGCTCGATTAATTCCGATGAAACCGCTCGCGGAGAGTCTAGTCTGTATTTCAAACATGTAATACAATGATGATGTACTGTGCGTTGTTGGTACGTGGCCGTGTGCATATATGTTCACGCTCGCTGTGCCACGGTGTCGCATATAATGATTTCTGCTCTTATATACATATTCAACTACAAGCACAAAGTTATGAATATAAATATTAATATTTTTACAGATAATTATTTGTAAGAGTTGTAAGATTGTATTGACTATATCGACCCCCTCTCATTTCGCGCGAGTTGAGTACATATGCGCTACAAGTACGTACTCCAGTCTAGTCAAGACTCTCCGCGAGCGGTTTCATTGGAATTAATCGAGCTTTTCCTCGCTGCCGTGTAAATAAAAAATACGCGGCCCGGTAACACATAGACGACGCACGGGGGACGCACGGCCCGCGCATTGAAAATTTGCAATTTTTGCCAGTGTACTTTGTCGTGCGTTAGGTGTGGGTCATCCTTCGTTACTCGTTCGTCGAGCGCGCTGGACCAACGCTATGCGTTCACCTTCATTCGCTGTGTGCGTCGGGATTTTTTGTGCATTCTCCAAAATGTGCGCGGAGCTCGACGCATGACTGTACTCGCCAGAAGGACGCCAAACACGCGCAGAGCGCGCTAGACCAACGCTGGACATGCGCGGAGCACACGCTGGTTATTCGTTGTAAGTTCGGCGGCTGAGGTCTAACGAACGCCTAGCGCATACCTAGCGCGTCTCAAACGAATGTCCAGCGAACATGCAGCGAATATGAGCGTGCTGAACGAGTGCTGAACGTGTCTCTAGCGCACCCAACGTTCTTCCTGCGTGTTCCTAGCGTATACCTGGCGTGTACGTATCGTGTAACCAAAGGGTATATAAACGGGTTCCGCCCCACCTCCTCATCACTTCTCCTCCGACCCTCATGTGTGATGACAGAGGTTCCTACTGATCTTGTCACGAAGAACCACCTCAGAAGATTGATGGTCCGACAGGCTACGCCTACAATACGAAATCGCGGTTCTCCAACATCAGCAGAACCTCATGGAACTGGCAATTCACCAAGTCCATGTCATCAGGAGAAGGATAAAGAGAAGAAGTCAACGGAGATTCTGGGTCCGACCGTGGATCGGTAGGCGACGACAGTTCGGCCTGTATGATCAACTTCTTGTGAAACTCCGTAACGAAGACCAGGCAGCCTTCAAGAATTCCATGCGGGTACCCCCAGAGATGTTCGACGAGCTGCTAACCAGGGTGGGCCCGAGAATCACCAAGCAGAATACAACCTACAGAGATGCCCTTGATCCGGGCCTGAAGCTTGCTCTCACTCTTCGGCCTCTTGCCTCTGGAACCAAGTATCGTTCAATGTCCTATGGGTGGAGGGTGCCTCACAACACCACATCCCTTCTCATTCCAGAAGTGTGCCAAGCCATCATCAAAGAGTACAGGGATGAGATGATGAAGTGTCCCACCACCCCTGAGGAATGGCGTGCCATATCTGACAAGTTGATGGAGAAGTGGAACTTCCACCATACCTGTGGTGCACTTGATGGAAAGCACGTCAACTGCAAGTGTCCTTGAAAAAGTGGTTCCCTATACTACAACTATAAAGAGTTTTACTCCGTTGTCCTCATGGCTCTCGTTGATGCTGATTACCGATTCATCTGGGCAGACATCGGTGGTATGGGATCAGCATCAGACGCTCAGATCTACAATGCCTCTGAGCTGAAGGAATGCGTTGAAGGTGGCAGTCTAGTCTTCCCTGATCCCGATCCTCTTCCCAACGACAACCAGGATATGCCCTACTTTTTCGTTGGCGATGATGCCTTCGCTCTACGACCCACCATGATGACGCCGTACAGCCTCCGGGGTATGACGAGACCGGAGCGCATCTACAACTACCGGCTTTCTCGAGCCAGGAGGGTCGTCGAAAATGCCTTTGGCATCCTGGCCAACCGGTTCCAAGTTCTCCTGAGCACGATGCAGCAGCAGCCCGAGACCGCCAAGCTCATTGTCACAGCATGCATGATCCTCCACAATCTGATGAGGACCAGGTATCCAGGAATGCAAAACCAGCAGCTTGACCGTGTCGAGAACCTGGGTCGCGACTACTTCCCAGGAGCGTGGAGATCTGGCTTTAACATGCAGGACACCCTCGTAGTCTCTGGCAACAATACCTCCAGCAAGGAAGGAAAAAAGCAGAGGAACCTCGTCAAGCATTGGGCCAACTCCGAAGCCGGTTCAGTTCCATGGCAAGACAGGATGATCTAGACCACCCCACCCCCGCAGGTCGGAAGGATATGGAAGGATACAGAGACTGATTGAATGATATATTTGTAATAAATAAAGTAAATCTCAATGTCCTTTTAAAATGAATAACTAGTACTGTGTTTAATTTTATTTAAAGGGATAGTTGAGTTTGGGTATAGAGGGCACTGCACGAAACAAGTCAAAAGCAAAATGTTGCAAAATGCATACAATTTGATTATGTTTTTATCTCAACAACATGAATAGTAAAGTCTCCTTTTGTTTGGAGGATCGATATAATGTTTTAAGTCGAGGCGGTCATGCATGAATGTCATTGGTTTATTCTCCTTTATTTTATGAAAACTTGCAACATTTCGATTTTGACTTGGCGCCTTATTCAGGTATAATGCATAATTCATTACACAATCATTACAAATAGGGCATAAACACGTTTTCCGGTGATAACAAATTCATGTAGGGTAATAATGAAGAGAGATATGAACGCGAGATAAAGAGAGATATGAAAGCGGAACAAATTGTGAGGGGTTTCTAAACATATTGTCTTCATCAATATGTGCATATACATGTACAATACTCTCCCCCTCTCTCCTTCTCTCTTATTCTCTCTTTCTCTTTCTCACTCTCTCTCTATCTTTCTTCCTCCCTCTTCTTCTTTCTCTCTCTTTCTCTCTCCATAACATGTTAAATGAGCAAACACAAACACATTGTTTTAAAGTTCAAACAAAAAATTTATTAAATAACCAACACGATCTTTTTTCTAAAAACTTGTTTACATATTGAACCATCTGATAGTAATGATCTGTATTTACATAAAAAGTATCAAAAGTCTAACAATATGTAGCTGTACTTACACTGCTAACTGGCTCTGGTCTATGGTATGTAATCTTTTGGAGGAAGTTCATCTTCTCCAAGGTCCAGAGCTCCCTCTCTGTGAATGTCCGTTGCCCGGACCCGGACTTGGGCAGCTTTTCCAGGCCCGCGAAGTTGTCTCTCATGCCCTTGAACCACCCTTGCAGGTGAGAGACTGAGAGACTAATGCGTCACCTTCTTGTTCCATATCATTTCGTTCTCTTCAAACAAGGCGACCATTAATTCCTCCTCGTCATCGGACAGCTTGTTTTCCTTTTTGTCCTTCTGGCTCTTCTTGCTCTTGACAGATGAAGCCTGCGATGCCAGCGATGCTTGGCTGTCTACTGACCCAGAGCGTGAGTGAGTAGGGGAGTACTGAGGGGATGCGGATGGAGAGGGCGTAGTATCCTCAACAGCATCCTCGACGACAACAGCAGGGTCCAGGCTTGGCAGCTCAGCAGGGTCCAGGCTGGGCAGCTCAACAGGGTCCAGGCTAGGCAGCTCAGCAGGGTCAAGGCTGGGTAGCTCCTTGACTCTGCATCTGCCTCTTCATCCACGACCCCTGCCTCTACGACCGCGGCCACCAGCAACAGGAGAAGGCGTCTTCTTCTCGAGGTTCGTGCACGTCGGGTTCACCACTTTGGGAGGCATCTTGAAGAGCTAAGTTGAGTTGTACACTCGTCGCTGCGCTACTTTGATATGACTACAAACGCAAGAAAGACGAGCTGCGCCGCTGCTTTCTATAGACACAGTTACGTGACCTCTAGGAAGAACAGAGCCATTTTAATAAAGGCTCTGAATAGAGCATTCCAGCCGTTTTTAACCCTTGATTTGTATTATAGCAATTTCAATTGCTTGTGTCACCCCTGACCAGGGGCGTGTTTCATCAACTAAAATCGATTTCGATTTTAAAAATCGATTTTAAGGCCGAATCGATTTTAGCTTAAAATTGATAGTTGTGAGCTGTTTCATCAAATCGATTTTAAGCTAAAATAGATTTTTAGGGTCTGTAATCAAGGCTAGCCAATTTGGGGTAAATCTACTACAAAATGGCATCGGTAAGCTACTGCAAGAGAGGTCCTAGAAAAGTAAGTAAATTCCGTTTTCTCTGAAAATATTAATTCTGTTGATAAAAACTCTGTTATTTTGGAAGAAGAAAAGTATTCCTCTCATCTTTATGCGAATACGTTTTTATTTTACCGAACGATATTTAACTTATATATCAGTTAATATCACTCCCAGCTGGGCTAAAAGTGGATGAATTGCACCGGTTAATTCATTTCAGTCCCATTCATATAAATTCATGCAGGTCCAACTAAAATTGTCTACCGATGATCGTTTGTTAGGACAGGACAGGTACAAATATTCTTGCATTATTTGCAATTGATAACAATTATAGGTCCAACACGGCCTTAGGAATCATCATGTTGTATGGTTAATGATGGGTCTTGTGCTTATAATATAGATATATAATAGTTATACTAGATTCTAGACTAAACTAAGTCTAGCCCAGTTGTAGATTTGGGTTTAGAATCTAGATCTAGAACAGTAGAAGAATCTAGAGTAGAGATTAGACCCTCTTAAACTTACTAAGTAGATCTAGACTAATACTAGTCTACTAGTACTAGTAGTACTCGAGTAGGCCTAGCGCCTAGGCCTACTGTACTCTGTAGTACTTAGGCTCTAGGCTAGTGCTCTAGACTTCTTCGATTTCTGGCATTCTGTCAGCCTAGCCGCACCGGTAAAGTAGCTCTTGAGTCTAGGCCTAGGCTAGATCTAGAGCTAGATGATGATAGATCTAGATAGTAGACTATCTAGATCTAGATGGTAATTGGTACTAGGCCTATAGGCCTAGGCCTAGATCTATCCCTTGTCTCGTTGATAATTACAATCTAGATCTAGTCTAGTCTACATCCTACAAGATCTTTGTTTTAACGTTAACATTTTATAATTAAAAGAAAGTTGGACTGGAGAGTTATACCTAAGGCTAAGTAGACTCTAACTAGTCTAAGTAGATCTAGATCTAGATCTAAGTTAAGTAGATCTATACCTAAGTTAGATCTTGATTAACTAGATCTAGCCTAGATGTAGACCCTATATAGATCCTAGATCTAGATCTAATAATTAATAGACTCTAGGCCTATCTAGATTTATTTAGTCAAGGATCTAGTCTACATGAAATTGATACTTGAGTCTTGATAGATCTAGGGTAGATGTAGACCTAGTCTCTACTGGACCTATAGAAAGTAAAATCTAGATCTAGACTAGATTAGATCTACTGTATTTTGTAAGATCTAAATTAACAATAACAGGAGTTTAGGTCTTGTCTGTGCCTAACAGTAACAAGTTGGATTCTAGACTAGACTAGATGTAGAATTTTATGTAGAGGAGGTCTAGAGTCTAGTAGATTTTTCTTTCTAAAATTCTACGCACACATATTAAAACTATTAAGCTCTAGGCCTAGACTAGATCTATATTAATTTAATTATTTTTTCTTAATTTCATTTTTCTTTTGACAGAGTCAGACTCAGAGATGGAGTGGACCTCGAGTCGTATCCACCGAATAGACCTTTGGTCCAAAAGTTCTCTCCTGCCATGGCTTCAAAGTCTTGGACTTGGTTCTCATCCTAGCTCGGCCTCAAGGCTCAAGGAAAGGGTTTGGATATGCAGAATGTACTCAAGGCCAAGCTCAATGTCTAGGTGACAGCTATAGAACCTACTGTGCTAAGCGGCCTTGTGAAGTGATCTTCTTAGTAAAATTTGTACACCAATATTTATAAACAAAGGTAAGGTTTTTGGGGGTTCTTCTAGACCTACATATAAATAAATTACTAATTTGTTGTTGAGTCTGTAATCTTGATTGATATATATGATTAAAGGGTTAAGGTACTGGATTTCATTACATTTTCTATGTACAATCACAAACTGGTAATTCCATGTAAGGGAAGTCAACCGTGACAGGTCTAAATCATAGATAAATTACTACATCAGCCAGATAAATATTGTACAAAGAATAGGGCAGCAATTAATGTATAACTATAAAGATGTGATTGAACCAACTGTAATGAGCATGTTTATGATGTAAGCTGCTCTGTTTGTTATATACCAGTTAAGGTATCTCTTTCTCTTCTATTCACGACAGGGGAATGTTCATTAATTCTGTTTACAACATTGTTTGGTTCAAGATTAAACTCAATAGTCCATTTTGCAAATGTCTAAAACCTTCAATGTGGTTGGTAACAACGTGTGGAACCAAATACATTTAAATAACAATTAGAATCACTGATGAAAATGTACTTATGTTTTGTTGAACACATTAGATACAGTGACAAATATTTTTCTGAGAAATATATTTGCGCTCTTCATAAAATATATTATATATGTATCTCTGTTTTAAATATTAGGTTGCAAAATAAAGAGCTATGGCATCTACATGTACTGCTAATTCATGACATCTGGAATTTCATTCTTAAGTTATTGTCCATCTCTTCAAGTTGAAAAGGTAAGCAGTATCAGTTACCATAATTTATCTTATCAGTTTGTTCTGTGCCTGTCATTGTTACCATACCCCTACAGCAGTCGTTAAAAATGAAACGACATAAGTCAGTACATTTTTCATAATCCTTGTAAGAAGTCTAATACCCATCTTACCCATTCTGTTGTATAAAACGTACACAAATGGTTATGAAAGGATATTTTTTTCCAAAGCAACAATTTAATTATTTATCTTTTGTAAGTAAAACTGCTTTTGTCTCAAAATTTATAAAGAATATTTTTTATTCTTCTTATCATTTATTTTGCAATCAAAGTATTTGACATAATCATTATCATGAATACAAAAGTTGTAGATAGATTGAAAAATTACACTGGTATTTATTAATTGATTCATTTATTACTTTAAATTCTGATTCTAGACTGCAGAGCCTGAATTACCTGCATCGTTATGCTTCATATGGAACATCAGCCAGCTTACAGATACAAGCTCCCTTTTCCAGCTTTAAGCAAGAGGACCACAATGAGATACAGATCTCGGTATCATGGACTGGTCGCTTTCTCTTACAACCACCACTTCTTGTAAAATAAGATTTACAAATTAATTCCTCTGAAGCTATTAGAACTGCTTCATTCAAGTTACTAAAATTTGCCATAGAATATGAGATTTTTGGTTTGATTATCAAAATCATATAATATTTTAAAGGAATTAAAATTTTCAATGATACTTCCAAGATTTCCTGTATTTTAAACAGAATTTTAGAATGTTGCGGAAGAAAAAAAAGAACTAGTTACAGTTGGAGGATAAGACCGAAATTATAATCCATACTAAATTAGCTCTGCAATTTAGGCCTGCACTTTCAAGAAATTTCATTTTAAGTGTTGCTGCTGATCTAAATAGCTATGATTCTGTCATGGAGGTTATTGTTACCAAACTCACATTACACAGATAATTCTGTTCATTGCAATAAATCTTAAAATATCAAATTGAAAATTTCAAAGTAGCAATTCATCTGAGTAGCAGTGAATCAATTTGATGGCCTATTTGGAACTCTTCCTAGAGGCACTTCTGGCATGACTATGTATCGATAATTACCTGTTGATGCCTAAAGTGCTATTGTAGCAATTGCACAATAAAGAATACGTAAGAAATAACAGAACTTTGTGATTGCAGTGAAAACAGATTTGTCCTGTAGGAAATATATTAACTCTGACTTATGTTGTCCTTAGAATTTTTTCAAAGCTGATAAAAGTATTGATGATTAATTTCATATAGACAAACTATTGTATCAAGAAAACACATTCTCACCGACTGCATGACCTTACATGACAATGTATGTCACCTTTAGATTAACAACCATATGAGTAACAGCAATCCTTGTGACAAATATTACTCTTTTTAATATCAAAAAGGTACATTGACTAGACATTGGCAGATATCAGCTGCAATACTTTAAACAACTGGCTGTCACTTTAATAGCACTTTCATTTGTGTCATTTCAAATGTTCTTATTGTATCCCTTGAATGTATTTGCTATGCTCATTTACAAAATGTACATTTCATTCATTAAAGCATAAGCATATTGATTAGACATTGAAGCTTTTAAATCTGTGTTAATTTTATTTTGTATGTAATCAATGTATTGGTTTTCATTTAACAAGTTAAAGGGGGAGGCAAAAATGAATGGATGAGATTGTATGCTGGTAATTATAAAATGATGATAAAGGACAATGATGTGATTCAATGATGGTGTGTTTGTTTGATGGTGAGTATTGAAATATCCTAGCAATGCTTTTTCTTATAAGTTAGTGTTTATTTATTAATTGTTGTACTTTATTTATTTATTTTTTGAGGGAGAGGGTTCATGAAAGAACAAAACAATCACTTTGAAAGGGGCGGAAAGCAAAGTGTTGTGATGGGAGTATCGTTGTATGTTAATGAGAGAGAGTATATGAATGGAATAACGGCACATAGTTGTAAGCAGATGTGGTAAGAAAAATATAGAAAAGGGAGCACACAACAGAATGGAAAAGGGGCACTACTAAGAGAGAAGAAAACAGTAACAAGAGGAACTTTAAAACAAAGTAAAACAGGAAAAATTGCATGAAGGAAAAGTGCACTTGTAATAAATAAAAGGGATATTAATCAGATGTAAAAGGGAATGTTTAAGAAGAAAAACAGTCCCCACACTTATGTAAGTACCTGAAAAACCGGGCAATTGTGCCAACCCCAAACCCGGAATGCCACCTAAACTGCAGCCTTTGGTATTGATCATGCTTGGTATTAAATAATTTAAAAAAATACTTGGTTATCAACAAAGACTTGTTCCCCCTCCCCCATCCCCCCAAAAGAAATCATTGCCTAAAAATTGCCATTAATTTTGAACAGAATTCTCCATTTCCCGATGCATGATCAAATTGAAGTTGGCCGAAACTTACGCCTGTACAGCCAATGAATGCTTGAAATAGCATATTAATAATCGAATGAATAATAAAATTGATCTTAAAACTGATATATATATGTATATGGATCAATTTTAAGGCTAAAATCGATCTTAAAATTGATTTGGATCACACTCTAACTTAAAATCGATTTTAAGGCTAAAATCGATTTTATTTATTTGATGAAACAGCTCCTAAAATCGAAATCGATTTTAGGCCCTTAAAATCGATCGGATCGATTTTAAGATCGATTTTAGGGCTTAGTGAAACACCCCTCAGCTGATTGTATCCTCTCTCTTCTCCACTTTCCCAAAGCTGTTCGTATGTTTTATGAAATTTCTAGGTATTATCTGATTGTTATATTCATTGTATGTTTTCCGATTGGTCAAATAAATAATAATATTACTTATAATATTTGTAAATTGTATTCTTGTATGTTTTTGAATTTGTATATGGAAAATAAAACCAAACCAACGGTGCATGCGTGGTCCATTCGTCCAGCGCGCTAGCAACACGCTGTGCATTCGTGGAAGTTTTTTACATGTGCGCTCTGTAAACGGTCTGTATACGCACTGTATGCGCCCTGTATGCGCTCAGCGCGCTAGCAACACGCTATGCATTTGGTGTCAGCTCGCTGTAGCTTCGACAAAAGTTGGGCGCACGACAACGCACTGGCAAAATTGCAAATTTTCAATGCGCGGGCGGTGCGTCCCCCATGCGTCCCCTTTGTGTGACCGGGCCTTTAGACCATGCCTATCAAAAAACATTTCAAATTCATCGCACAATCTATCGGGGGCAAGACCGTAAATAAATTTATATGCTAATTAGGCGAGTAAGTAATCCCTCCTTTGCTCAAACGTTTGCCATTTCAATTCAGAAAAAAGGTCACAATCCATGTGCGGTTAGAGTAATCAAATTTCTTTGTAGCTATTCGTGCTGCACGTTTTTTGAGTTTATGTATTAATTCCTTGTTTTTTGAGGAACAGTTTCCCAAACAGAACAAGCGTAATCAATGCAAGATTGTATAGTTGTCTTTTATAACGTGTTTAATACATAACTACATAACTATTTACAGTTGAGCTAAGTCTTCTTAATGCATGTACATTAGACAAAAGTTATCGACATAAATGTTTAACGTGAATATCCGATATAAGGTGACAATATATCCCAATAGGCCTTGTGCGTTATTGTTCCAATTATTGATCGAATTAATACACCCTTTCACGGTTACAAAAGTGCGCATGCGCAGACATGGGCGCCATCTTAATTTACAAGTAAACAAACCATTAACCTCTAGAGGTCAGGGCCCGTATTCAATAAACTTCTAAGACATTTTTCTTAAGTCTAAGAAAATGTCTCAGAATTTGTCTAGGTTAAGAAAGTTGCCTTAGCCGTATTCTAAACACATAAAGCAGTTTGTCTTAGCTTAAACGACAGATAAGACAAATTCTTAGACCCGATGACGTCATTTTGGAAAGTCAAATTGGTCGACTCGAGCGACTTAATTGCAGCTCAATTTGCCTATGCAATTTGCGTGTTAAAATAAAAATTGCACCGCACGAAAATTATACACAAAACGTATGGGAGATAGAGTGTAAGGGAGGAACGATGCTCACATAATTGTTTTGGGCTTGACTAACTGACACTAAACATTAGAAGGGCAGTCTAGTCAAGACCCCCTGAGGCTATATAGATCTGACATCTACCGTAGGCTTTTATACTTTTCTGTCAAACATCTTCGATTAGAGCCCAAACCGGGCTTTCTTATGCCCCGGCCGTAGGGTCTATGAGTATGAAGTTAGCGCCGTCGCCTATAGCCAGCCGACCGGCGCTAGCATTGGATTTGGAGCTACCCTTTACATCGTCTACTGCTATAGCTAGCCTAGCCTAAAATTAATAAAATAGCTAAATGTAACCTTTATTAGACTCATAATAAAACAAATTTTGTCTCACCTAGCATTATGCCGATGACACATTACTCCCCGTTTTCATATTCTAATGCCAATGCATGACTAAGAAACAATTTCTTTACGACAGCCGTGTCATAATTTAAAAGTAGTGTTATGAAGTAGGCGTATGCTACGCTGGATCGTTTGCTATATATATATAGTATAGCAGTATAACAAACAAACATAAACATGTACCTATATATTGCGCTTAGAACTGCGCGCTGCGCCGTCGATGCTAGTACGCGAAGCTTAATACGTTGATATATATAGGTCAACTGATAACCTGCGCTGCGCTGGCGCGGCATGCATCGCATCCGTATGTTTTGTAATTCCAACCCGAAGCGATATTGCATGCAGCAGCACTGAGCTGCCGGTGCCGAAGCCCTATTTAAGCATCCTCAGCCTATGCTTAAATATAGGGTAGATTTCTTACTTATCTTAGATATCTCGATTGTATTAGAATACGACATGCTATTTAAGCCCTTTTTCTTAGATAAAATCTAAGAATTCTTCTTAATCTTAAGGCAAAATTCTTAGCCCCCAATGCTGTTATAGAATACACATTTTGGCTAAGACTGTTTTCTTAGCCAAAATTTAAGAAAAAGTACTTAGATTCAAGTTTATTGAATACGGGCCCAGGGGTTTACGCGTAATTAAGATAGTGCCCATGCAAATAATTATGATGTGAGCGCATGCACAGCGCAGGCATCTGAAAACATTGATGACATCACTGCCTGCCTGAGCGCTCACATCATATTTGCATGGGCGCTATCTTAATTACGCCTAAACCGCTGACCTCTAGAGGTCATGCAATGGTTTGTTTACTCGTAAATTAAAATGGCGCCCTTAACCGTGAAAGGGTGTATTGACCGCCGCGCCGGTCCTCCCGTAGAGTATAAAACACGCTTGCTTACATTAGTTTTTATCACCTGACGAAGTGTTGCAGCGGCGCACGAAACGTCGTGATCTTTTAGATCCCTTATTGACCATACATTGCGAGACAAACGAATATCACTAGCGATATTATTTTCGATACTACACCCGCAATGAGTAATATATTTAGCATTAAGATATATAATCATTGGTCAATCAATTTAAAAAAAATAATGTCCATTCATTTTCGTCAGATTTCATTCGAATTCGTCTCTAGTAGTAGTAGTACTACTACTACTAATTTGATTATGATATTCTGCGCGGCCGCGTCTTTTTTTCCCCGTAACCTAGCCATCCTACGCTGCATATTAATATTGGAATATATGAATATTTGCGTTGGTACGGTGTGGTGGAGATCAAAATTAAATCGGCCAGATTCTGGACTAAACCAGTATGTCGCAATGATTATGGACAAGTTACGACCTGGGTAGTCATCCGTTTACGGTAAACCTCCCGATTTTTTTCGCAATGTCATTTATTTTAAGTAAACTTAGCTTTGCACTTGTAATTTGTGTATGTGTGTGCGTGCGTATCATGAATATTTATGACTAGCGATGACGTATTTGGTCCCTATTAAGCCAATCAAATGCAGCGGTAGGATGGCTAGGTTACGGGAAAAAAAGACGCGGCCGGGCCCCGGGAGCCATAGGGTGCACCTGTTCGTCGGACGGAGCCCGTAAGATTTCCGGCCGGCACCTTTACGGGCGCCTAGCATTTTCACTCGACCAATTTTCACCGGGCACCTCCCGGGCGCCGCAGAATATGTGACCACACACATGCCGTAGAAATGAAAATCGGAAGGGTCCCGTACGATGTCAAAAATACACGGCAAGCCGCCGGGTAGGGAAAATCGTACAGGGCCCGTTGTATATGTGACCTAGGCATACGATGGAGATAATATCATGGTATTTCGCCAAATTAAGGTATTAGCGGCCATCTTGAAATGCCGGGGTAATAATAATATCCAAAGTCCTTTGGAAGACGTTATATCATAATGTGCGTATCCGGACACCTACCCCTGGACATCCACCCCCGGATAACCACCCCCAGTCAACTGCCCCTAGGACAACTACCCCCTAGGACAACTACCCCCAGACAACTACCCCTAGGACAACTACCCCCTAGGACAACTACCCCGGGACAACTACCCCGGACAACTACCCCAGACAACTACCCCGGACAACTACCCCGGACAACTACCCCTAGGACAACAACCCCCGGAAAACTACCCCCGGACAACTACCCCCAGACAACTACCCCCTACGACAATCATCCTCTAGGACAACTACCCCCCAGACAACTATCCTAGGGGTAGTTGTCCGGGGTAGTTGTCTAGGGGTAGTTACCCGGGGGTATCTGTCCGGGGGTAGTTGTCCTAGGGGGTAGTTGTTCTAGGGGGTTGTTGACTGGGAGTGGTTATCCGGGGGTGGATGTCCAGGGGTAGTTGTCCTAGAACCCATAATGTGATATGCGCTATACAAGAAAGGTATATTATTATTATCACTTTTGTTTGTTCTAGGCAAGTTTGTCCCTACTCATCGCCGCGTTTCTATTTATCCCGTTCGACGATTCTCGTGTAGATACAGTCGGGACAGAGTGCACTTATTTTATTTCATTAATATTTATTTACTTTGAAACATGCTATTGTTATTTCATAATTCATTTACTTTAATAATGTTAGTGCTTGATAATCCTTGTTAGATAAAGAAATTCTATATATTGTTTTAGGCTTATCAGACACTTGGTTTGGAGTGTCATCCTCTCTTAAGCCTGTCGAGTTAAAATAAAATAGACCTTTGCAACAAGTTGAGTGTGGCGTATTAACGTGCACAGGGTTGACTCTCCTACACACGGGGCCTCCCGATAGTAGCCCAGCCAAAACGTACTTAAAAAACAACTTTGGAGGGCATTTTGGGTCATGCATTTCATCCATGCTAAAACTATTGCAAAAGGTACAAGATAGGGGGGGGGTTGAAGTTATAGAGTGCACCTATTCAATATGCATTTTAAAGTAGGATATTACACACATAATTATGTATGGCGCAATGAAACACAAAAGTGTGATTTACTCTAAACATGGGGTTATAAAAACTACCCATATTTCCAAGTTTTTACACACCACAAATCTGTCTATTGAAATACCTTTTCTTGATTAAACATATGAGATATGTTATCACGCCACAAGGAGTAAAGTGATGGATAAGTCATTTTATGCCATCCCAAATTCGATTGTTACATTTTGACGTTCACAATGTTTTTCATTTTACATACAGTACAAGAGAAAAATATCTTAAATGAACTACAATATATAGTTGTTTAATCACGATTTTCTGACAATAGGACGGGAAATCTTCTCATGACCCTATTAGCAGGCCTATGCTATTATTTTTTTCTTATAACAGAGGGAAAACATGTGAAATACTGCCAAGCCGGGGCCTTCATTCACCTCCTTCACAGTTGACAAATAACTATAGATAAAGCAACATAAAAATAAAATAAGGGTGCAAATTACCCGCATTGTTGCTAAAATGAATACTAATAAAACAAGAGCTGTAGTGTCCGTAACACCAAACTGTCACTGCAGATCAGTTAGTTTTGACAGCTTTCCACTTAATGGGATCATTTCATTGTACTTCTAAGTGCTTTATTAATCGAAAATGGAATCAGAGTTCGAGATTTGTTTCATGAGCAATAATTAGTTGAGATTTATACAAGTAATAGGTTTTGACACAATTTTTCACATTTTTCAAATTTTACCTTGTGTAGCCACTGATGAAACTACTATTGGGTAATTTAACTTCTTATTTTAGCCCTAAATATACTGAAAACAGTGACAACAAAGTAAAATTTGATATACATGTACTTTATGTAGTGTTTGTAACACATGTTAACACTCATTAGGTAACTGTCTGTGAACAAAATAAATTATCCTTCAATAAAAGGAAAAGATTTTGGGATATTACCAAACCAACCAGAGTCAATGAAACAACAGTTCCATAAATTTCATTTCAAGTTTACCCCAATAGACCATATTCTTAACGTAATCAAACTTCTACATATATATTTGGTAAGTGCCATGTTACAAATTATTTCATTTACCAGTTACGATTAATTCCATTTAAATAGTCAGAATTCGAATTGCATATAATTGTTGCTAGGTAGATCAAACATCATGGATTGTCTTACCCAGCGAACAACACGCAATGTTTGCAATTCGTATTCTGACTATTGAAGTACACTTATTCGTAAACAAGTGAATGAAATAATCTGTAACGAGGCACTCATCAAAGATTTGTGCATTAAATTGGATTACTTTACGAATATGGCCTATTTCGTTTTTTTACCCCAAGTGCACACCCATTGGCACCCTGATCGCATACGAATTATAAAAAGATTTGAAAACGAAGTAGAAAAAAAGAACACAATAGAATAATGGAGAGAAAACTTCCTTACCTTATCTTCATATCTGTTATTCGTGACACGTACAAGCACATATAATGATGAAACTTTCGGGTACTTCCTCCCCCTATCTCCGCACACGAGTAAATGTTGATGCCTGCTGTTCGAAGTGACGCGGTCTTTAATAGCCCGCCCGCATTTACAACCAATGCCGCGCGCAGGACAGGCAGCATCTGTTTTAGACCGAAAGCTTCAGTCTCTGATATCGACGGTTGTTTTGCTGATATTAGGGACTTTTAGATGTGCACGTCGACATAGTGGACTGCCACGGGGGTGTGTGTGTATTGGGTTTTTACAGACGTGTATCAATCAGATATGATTATTTACGTCTGGGGACCGACCT
Source organism: Mesocentrotus franciscanus (assembly GCA_037976565.1). Classification (NCBI taxonomy): domain Eukaryota; kingdom Metazoa; phylum Echinodermata; class Echinoidea; order Camarodonta; family Strongylocentrotidae; genus Mesocentrotus; species Mesocentrotus franciscanus. The sequence continues at coordinate 16,463,587 of CP137682.1, read as the reverse complement.
TTAACGTCACCATCCGAAAGACGCGATTCAGTTTCGAACCTGCGTCCTCGGCTGAATCAGTTTGTAACTTCCACTGTTAGCTGGATTACAGGCGCACGCCACAACGCCTAGTGTGACGTCCTTCCTTTTAAAGGTATTACAAAGTTTTGGTATGGGGCCATGAATTTGGTTCAAATGAACATTTTGGAAGCATATGCGATTTTACAATATTCAATGATCGTTGTCGCGGTTGAAATCGAGTCTAAAGTGATGAAATTGTAAATAATAAACTCTTTACGTTGTATAGCGCCCTCTCAAGACTGATATTAATTTAGCTTTAAAACAATGCTTCTTCACTACAATCGACCAATTCGCTAATCCCATTTGGAAATTATATATCGGAACTACATATTCTGAGATTTTCATGGTCGCAGCTACCATGGAATGGCCTTAGGGGCTATTTGAAATATTTGAAATTTACCGGGAGCACCGGTAAATTTTGATTATTCAATTTGCTCGAAAGCAGAATTGTTTTAGGGGCTAAATTTTTTAGTGCTTATAATACATCCACAGGGGCATCCAAATATATCAAAAATTTAAAGAATTACTATCCATCCAATTTCAAAATTTCCCAAAACTTTGCATTACCTTTAAGGCACTGCCGGGCACGGCCCAGTGCCTTAATTAACACAATTCACACGCGGCAGTCCACGCTCTCGTCGTGTAAATCTAAAAGTCGCTATTACATCTGGCCGCCTCTATACATAGACTGAAGTACGTCCTATGGGGTACTGTGTGGAAGGAATGGTTCGGTTCGGCCTGACCGAGATGAATGAGATATGCAACGAGTTTTTCCCACTCTTTGCGTCTTTACATATCCACTTTGGCTGCAAAATTACATTACATATTATTTAAAAAATAAATTAAAACGGAAATATGTAATTTGACTTACGATAACTTGCCTATTTAGATCCTAAATTAATGTTTAATCCGAGAAGACTTGTCGTCAACATGATTGTTGTGCAGCCATCTTGATTTGAGTTAATGAATATTCGTTTTTTTTCCCGAGCGTCCAATAGCTACGTACGAGTCAGCCCGGCTTGACCCGGTGATATTGGAATATTCATAAACCCAATATCAAACGCGTGATCTGATTGGCCATTGGCTTTGTTTTTGTACGTTGACCCGGAAATATATCGGCCGGGTCATGTAATAGATTACAGTTCGAATACATGAATCACCGGTTCTGAGATAAAAAAAGGATAACTCGTATGAAGTAAGCCCGTAAATTTCGCTATTGCAATATTACTAAATTAAAAAGTTAAGAATTTTATATAAGTAAGAAATATACATACGTTCTTATGTCTTATTTATGGATCAGACAATTAGATCTAAATAAAGAAAAACGGGGAGAAAGTTTTTGTTCCAAAAGTGGTACAAAATCGGCTCAATCTCTCCCCGTTGTGCGAGGCGTACGGGTTACAGTCTGTGTATGGGGAATGTTGACAAATGTCAGTTTTATTAAAGAATGACCCATACCAGACGGTTATTCTGTCTACATCTGTTCATACCGATTGTGGCCACATATCAGTACTTTAATTTACTCCTGACCAAGTCGAGAGTTTTATTGTCGCTTTGTTTGCCGTAGACACTAGCTCACTACTTGGATATATATTGGTTTATGTCGAATTGATTACTTAATTAAACCAACCTGCCTAAAACGCTAAAGAAAAGATTCAGAATAACAATAATGGAAAACGCACACACACACACACTCCACCCTTTGTAGATCCGTCATTATGGCGACACACGTATAAACTGCATATCCACCGGCTTTAAACTCTGTAAACTCTAAAAATGTCACTGAACCTCTGAGCTAGTTTCTAGTTTTAATTACTGAGTGCTTTTTGTTTGGCTGTCTTAAGACTGATGGGTGAGAGATGCTGGTGTAGTCTGCTTGTTGGTTTCTAAGGTGGGTCGGTCGTCTCCGGTTTCGTACGGGGTGACGGCGTCGGAGACGAATCAGTTGTACTCGACATCAATGACGATGTTGAAACTGAAATCGAAGAGACATGAGCAGAAGAGGGACGACGGACGTTTTGTAGAAGGAACAGCCCTGGGGGAGAGACTCGAGGTTTTGGATGACCAATCAAAACCATGCAAAGATGAAATGATGTTTTAAAGTTAAAGAGAAACGATGCCCGGTCGAGGTATAGTCTTCCGGACTTGACGGCTTTGTTTGAAGGTAAATGATAAAGAGGGATCGATTGCCCTCGACATCAAATTAATGTAGGTTGAATATATAAGATAAAAATATTTTGAATCGATTTGCTCAGGTTTATGGTCATAAAGACATTCAAAATAAGAGCCATGAAGCTGAAACAAATTGAATTTACAAAGGTAGGAATAGGCAATAACATATAATATATTAGAAAGAAACCCCATTCGTCATTGTAACTAGGTTTAGCATGATTTTTATGACCTTTGCACTTCAAAATAAAAATGAAGTATTGAAGACCCCTTTCTCCAAATATATGCTACTGTAGAATATTGAATGTTCTCCCTCACTATCAAGTACCGAATAAGTGCTAAAATAAAATATTTTAGTGCGAAAACAAAAAATCCTTTTTTTTTCTAGTGTATAGTTCGGCAGATTCAGTTTGCGATCACTACATAAACTGAAATATGTAACATATTGAAGGTGTTTATAATATTACTCTTTCAGTTTTACAGTTGATTATTATAGTATTTTATTACAATTCAAATATTTCTTGATTTGTTACCACGGTAACGTCCATCATCTACTTTATGGCAAATAAAGAGACTACAATAGCTGAGGGTCCTAGAAAACAGAAAACCATCATTTAGAATTATGAAAACATTTAATATCTTTATTAGTTTTATGTATTTTTTAAATACAAATATCAGTTTTTCCTCACTGTTTCCATAGCAACAGCAATATTTTAAACATGACTGACACCTGAAATTACTTGCAGTTGTAACCAAGTAAAATGTTTTAAATACACATATCGACATGTTTTCAATGTGTTTCTAACTTTTTAAATTACAACTATATGACTTTTTCAAAATTTCTAATGTTCTTCCTCCGTTACCATGGTACCATGGTAATGGTAATACCATGGTAATAGACCTAGTTGGCACATCCACCACCAACTGTTGGGAAAACAAGCACATTCTGATAGCTGAAGGTCCTCACTAACAGAAATACTTAATTTCAGATTGTGTCTATTAAGGGGTTGGGCCTTTTATTGGTCCATGAACTAATATTGCTAAAACATTTGAGAATTGCCTTATACGGTACATGTACACTGTACATGTACGTGGACAGAGTGGTTTTCACTCAACATGCACATCCTGTAATACACCGGTCATTGGTAGTTTGAAGGCACAAACAGTCAGTCGCGGTGCGTAGCAGTGTCTGCACAGTGAGACAAGGCTGACAGTATACTCCATAGGCTCTGTACTTTAGCTGCTGCAGACATTATTTGACACAGCAAGGGAGATAGTTAGAGCTATAATTAAGCTCTGCTCAAGGTTTTAGGATTTGTGGTAAAGTGTCAAATCAGAGTCTGTGCCTGCAGACTAGGTCATTTTTGGATTTAATTGCTGTTTCGCATACGATAGTAATCGTACACGCTCCGCTCCCTGGGGATAATTCCGACGAGGCGCCATTTAACAAGCGCACACAATCATGCCTATCCAACCACTTTAACGTTCTTATCCTACCAGGTACCCATTTAACACTTGGGTGGAGAGTGGCAAATGTAGATTAATGTCTTGCCAAAACTTGCGTTTGAAAGAGTTTAAAGAATTAGAGTTTTCGATGTGTAGTGTTATTTTATTCCATAAAAGGGGTCCTTTGCATGTTCTTATTGATCTAAAAAATGAGGCACAACCATGATTAACACGACAGTCAAAATTCAATGTGCCTCTAGTATTATAATAATGAAAATTGTATTTTTAATGAAAATTGAGTTGAATTTTTTTATTATACGAAAACATAAAAAATACCTAAATTGTAGTGATGGAGAGAGGCGTAGAATGACTGAGGCAATCAGAGTTTGTAATTATCTTAACTATTCTTTATTGCAATTTCAGTAAGCTTTCAAGAAAATATGTGTTACTCGATCCCCATTCACTTATACCATAATTCAAATGAGGCAAAATCAGAGTATTATATACATCAATAATATTTTACGCGGTATACGAATTCTCATAAGCTATGAAGAACGCAATTATTCCTAGATATTTGGTTTGCTTTCTTTTTAACATTTCATTTCATCATCGATATATGTACCGAAAATTTGTACAGTTTTTACTTGTTACATAATACTATCAATATAGAGTTTTACATCATTCATTCCAATATGCATATTTCCAAAAATCATAAAATGGGTTTTCTGTATGTTTAAGACCAATTTGTTAGCTATAAACCACTGATTAATCTTTAATAATTAGATTTTCATGATAGAGTTTAATTCGTTAACATTTTTATTTTTAAGACAAATATTGGTGTCATAAGCAAATGATAAAAGCTTTAAAATATCAGAACAAGGATGCTCAAAAACATTGTCAATGGTTTCTCGTATAGAGCTATTGCTCTTAGAATATGGGAGACCCATTGTTCATTTAGTGCTAGCTTAACGTAGTTGGCATAGAGAATAGTCTTTATTCAAATTCACTGATTTACTTCAGAAAGTAAAATAACAAAAAGTTCACTGGCAGGGAGAAACAGGTAAGTTTACATAAAGGTGATGTATACAAGTACACAAAGTTCAACATATGGGACTGAAGACAAATATTTATTCTTCCAGGCACTGTCAAGAAAGGGTTTTAAAAAATTTATAAGCTCTTTTGAAATTGATTGCTCAAAAACCAATTTATTTATTTGTTTGAACATCTTTATTCAGGATAAACATGATCAGCAAAGCTGTTTTTCAACATGGTCCTGATTGAAATACAATCACAATACACCAAAATGAGTGTATAAAAACATTAAAATGCATTTCAAAGGTTTAAAAGAAAAAGTTCATGATACGCATGTATATTAATATTCACACACAGCAGTTAAAAATACAAGGTAGTTGGATAATACAAAGATACTTTGTAAAATTGTAAATATATCAACAAGATAGAACAATTTAGATGAGGATCGATACAATGAAATCAGTACCATATCAAGAGAAAAAAAGAGTAGACAAGAGAGATAAAGGCAAGGAGATGTATGGATGGCGAACAAAATAAGAAGTATGTTTATGGAGAGTACTAAAAGTATGTAAGGACACCCATGGAATATATTTGGCAATTCAGTTGGTATGCTTAAATGTTATATAATTATAAAATCATGAGAAGTTTATCTCGTTATATGTACGTTTAAATGTGTTGAAGGATTGAATATTTTGAATATTGGATGATATATTGTTCAATACTTTACCACTTGCATATTAAAAAGATTGCTTAAAACACTTTACATTTGGTTTCGGTCAAACAACATTCAATGTATCAGAAATTCTATAATTAAGACCATGCCTATCAAAAAACATTTCAAATTCATTGCACAATCTATCAGGGGCAAGGCCGTAAATACATTATGCTAATGAGGCGAGTAAGTAATCCCTCCTTTGCTCAAACGTTTGCCATTTCAATTAAGAAAAAAAGGTCACATGTGCGGTTAGAGTAATCAAATGTCTTTGTAACTATTCGTGCTGCACGTTTTTTGAGTTTATGTATTAATTCCTTGTTTTTTGAGGAACAGTTTCCCAAACAGAACGAGCGTAATCAATGCAAGATTGTATAGTTGTCTTATATGAGGTGTACAACAAATTACTATTTACAGTTGAGCTAAGTCTTCTTAATGCATGTACTTTAGACGAAAGTAATCGACATAAATGTTTAACGTGAATATCCCATGTAAGGTGACAATATCCCATGAAAGGTTGACATTACACATACTTTGTATAATTTAAAACAAGATATCGAGTCATTGGTCAATCAATTTCAACAAATGTCCATTCATTTCCATCAGATTGCATTCGAATTCGTCTCTCCTGGCAGTCCTACTACTACTAGTACTACTACTACTACTACTACTACTACTAATTTGATTATGCATTTCTGCATCGGACTGCCAAGAGAGACTATAATTATTCAAATGAAATCTGACGAAAACTAATGGACATTCGTTGAAATTGATCGACCAATGACTATATATCTGGTTTTAAAGACAATGTTGAGTTCTGGTCATGCAATTGCATTGTGGAAGAAACGGTGTGGAATCGATCAGAAAAGGTTGATCATCTAGCAATTAAGTATTGGTGTGTACTGCAAGGTTCTGGAATCATCAAAATGATAAGATATACGGCCCAGTCTTCGTAAAGTAACAAGCACTGTACACAGAGATGTATATGAGACTACACGATCATGTGGCATAAAAATCCGTCCCGATTTTTATGTTGTTACATGCCCTATTTAGAATATGAAGGCATTTGAAGAGCCATGCTTTTTAGGCAACATTTTTTATCTGATGTTCTTCCACACATAATAACAATGATAACGCTCCCAAATTATTATTCACCTCTTCCCAGAACTCAACCTTCTCTTTGAACTTTACAAAGTATTATAATGAATAAAAGTAATGACTATATAAATAAAGAAATATGTTCCTGTAACAATAAACATAAAATTTAAATGCACTTGCATACAGTAAAACAATAAATAAAGGCGTTGACTGATCTTCTACTCGTAATACTACTTTTATTCAAAATAATGATGATAATGATAATAATAATCATTTATTACTACCCTCCTCTTCATCATCTTTTTAATTTACTTTCATATAGCGCATTAATGAATATACTTCAATAGACTTTAAATTATGTTGTTCATGACCTTTAGTCCCCTCACAAATGTGCACCGTGTACATTCCTTAAGGCTTGTTCAGATATGGTGCAGAAAACCGCCGCAAAAATGCAGCCGCGGTTTTTTTCTAACGTCTAAATGAATGACAACTGCGACCAATTAAAGACTGGCGCGTATTCACTAATTTATGTATTATAAAATAGGAAATGAGAAGCGTTTTACACTTTACATCAGCGGTATTGCCGCATCATATATGAACGAGCCTTCAGGGATTTTGATATATTGATTTCTATCAACTTCCAAATAAAAAGAAACATGATGAATTATTTCTTGTCCATAGTTTATTTGGTATGAACTGTATAATATTTGAGCAAATGACGTTGCAGCTATAACAGAGTTTCGAACCACGTACCATGTGATCCACAATCCACTGATGACCAAGACGACTCTTCACGAACAACTAACTTGAATTCTGGATGAAGTCTCAAAGTTTCTACCCAGGCATAATTGTTAAGCTTGAGACTTAATTTCGTTCGGTTACATGCCTTTTTCCAAAGGTTCATAATTTCGAACGATCGTGATTCCGAAGGTTCGTCACTCTGAAATCTCATTATTCCCAATGCTCGTAATTCCGAAGGTTCGTATTTCTGGAGGTTTGTTACTCCGAAGTTTCATCATTCCGGAGGTCCGTATTTCCGAAAATGAAATAGGGCTCATAATTCCGAAAATTACATAGAACATTATATCATATTTTTAAACTACCAACCTTCGGAATAATGAACCCTATTTCATTTTCGGACTTATGAAACTTCAGATAAACGAACCTTCGAAATAATGCAACAAAATGTTCGCAACTATGAACCCTATGTAATTTACCGAATTTTGAGACCCTTGGTATGGGAAATTTGGGTTTCGGAATTTTGAACCTTCGGTAAAACGAAACTTCGGGAAAAAAAGCGAGTGTCTTCTTTCGTTTCACCATTAGTGCCACAAGAAGCGTTCATCCCCTAGTAATTCACTCAGTTCTCGGTTCCATCCTGAATAGAATTCTTGAAGCATCGTCCGCGTTTCATTGAACATGTCTCCAACTTCATGCGCAGTTCTGAGGTTAGTATTTTTGGTTTTAGTACGACAGATTTCCCTGATTTTATCCTCCGATAAATTCTCTGCGAATAGAACACAAAAGATATGAACCAAATATGATATGAATATATATATATATATTTCTTCATAAACGCCTAAAAACAAATCACAAATACGTTTCGACAATACCATTGTGACAAAACAGAGAGCGAGAGAGAAAGAGAGAGAATGTTTGTTATTAAGTCATTCGCCCATAAAATAATGCATGTACACTGTGAGTCAGATTTTTAATTTGTATTATTATGATTGTCTTTCATTTAAAGATTTAATCGTATATATGGACATATGTGATATTATAGATATTTTGACTGCTATGAGAGGCACTGCTGTTTCTATAGACTGAGAACCAGTATAGAAACTGATTTGCCTCGAATATTAAAGCAGTCCATATATCTTTTATATACCGAATTCACAAAATAGTCTACAAAGAATAATTGCCTTATTATCCTTTTCTTGAGTAAAGATTGGTTAAAACATCACAGACACTTGTCTGTTAGTGTTTAATCTTCGCTGGAAAGTCGCCTGAATTTTACGATCATTCGGGAATCGCACACACACTGTATGGTATCCGCGCTCGCAAGAAGAAACTTTTTACACGTAAACCAATGGGGATGTCAGCAAAATATAACTATGCGGCCCGTTACCCGGGGAAACAGGCATCTTTCTCATGAACTATTGACCGTTACCCGGGGCAACTTGCATAGTTCGTTTCTTGCGGGCATGGCTAAAGTCACGACTCCAATTTCGACCAATCAGATGACTAGATTTATTCAACATACTAAAGAGAGGCATATAAAACATAATAATGAATGCATTTCGTTGGTTAATATAACATATTTTCACATTCAAAATAATTCCTTCGTGCCATTATATTTCAAAATAATGAAACCACTCTCTTCCCTGCGCGTATCTAATTTTTGCGTTGTCTTAATTAGCTGCACACATCTGTCGCGAAGGCAATCTGAATCTAATCGAGAAGCCCTGACTCCACAGGTTTGCCAATATCCTACATTTTATACAACAAAATAACGAATGCATTTTGTTGTTCAATGTAACATATATACACCTTCAATTTCAGAATTCCTTCGTGCCATTATATTTCAACATATAGGCCTGCGGCCTCGGTGAAATATAACATTACTCGGGTAGATTCTGAATTTGTCGGTTCACATATTTCGCACACAAAAATATTCAAAATAGGCCTATATGGATTGAACGCCGGAGCACGCAATAATAATTGTATAATAATCCACACCCTACCAGTCAATATCTATATACTTTTGAAAGACAATGTAATATTAATTATTGTGGTTGACTTACTTAGATTTAAAAATGCGTAGATATTTGGTAAAATTTCCGTGCAGTCCTTATGCCAGTCTTCAAGTCGTAGAATAAACATCTGATCACGTGGGAAAACCTTCAACCAGTCCCGGATGTAAATGGCGTATAAACCGATGTTGAGGCGCTATGTAAAATGAAAGTAATGTTAGTCGTATTACTTGAAGTGTCAGAGTGGCGTAGATTAAAGGGAACAATGAGGTACCTCCCCACCATCTACATTATTAATATTATTATCATTCTAATTATTGTTATTATTAATTATTATTTTTTTAATTATTATTATTCTTAATAACCATTAGCATTAATGTAGAAGTGTCGTAGGATAGTGGTTTAAGCACTTGAATTGAAATTCAAAGGTCGTGGTTCGATCCTCGACACGGCACTAATGTCCTTTGGCAAGGCATTAATCTTCATTTGCCACACTCGACCCAGGTGAATGGGTACCTGGCAGGGATTAATTCCTTGAGATGCTAGAGCGCTGTAATGGCAGCGCACCCAGGCGCGCCTCGGGGTGATGGCAGGATGCAACTTCCCCTTGAGCATATAAAAACAGCCAGTCCTCTCGTAGCAGTCGCTATATCTATAATAGCACCCCCTCGTGTGGTCACTGATCTCCTTGTTTCCGAAATCACGAAATCGAGTGGGTGACCGCCCAAGCGCCATTTTAGTCCGTTTCGGATCAAGTTTAGCCGTTTATTTTTACCTATCTATCTCCACTATCCGACGTGCTAGAGGCTTCTTACAAATTGCTATAGATAGTAAAAGTTATGCAATTTCACATACAGAAATACGATCTGCTCCTTAAAATGGTCCCAACTTATCCGAATTTGATGTTTTACAAAATCGATACAATCACGTTCAGTTACGAAAAATGCAGACGTCATTGCACGCACATCGTTTTGACACGATTGCAGTTCTAGTCATTATTATTATCATTATTATATTTATAACTGTTATTACTAAATTGACATTTTGTTTTGTCCTCTTGCATATAGTCAAAATTTTCATTCTATCTCAACATTCAAGCAAATAAGATTAATTGAAACTCGACTACCAATCAAAGATAAATGAAATGAGGTTGCGAACAGAGAAAGCAAGATTTCTCAGTGATAGAGCAGTAAAAAAGTGGAGGTCCCGGGTTTGAAACCAAGTGGTTTAATTCCCTCGGAGAGAACATAAATCGGTCGTCACCTTAACTTTACTTACCACGCCCTTTTGTTGCGAGATTGTGTATGCGCACGCGCGGGCGCTCAAGGTAGCAGTGCATCTGCGAAACCTGGCTATGGTCTCCACCGTGTCATCATGAAATCGTCCTGGATCCGGGTTGCGGTGGAAATACAGGTGGCCTGAGTACAGTCTGTAAACAACAACAACAACATCAACGAAAGTAACGAAAAAGGTCAAGACGAATGCGTTAGTTTACTTAGTTAGTGGCCACTGTTTCTCGAGGGGGGGAATACTTGGCCATTATAGAGAGGTGGCCACTAAGACAAGCTAGAATGTAAAAAGAACACAGGGACTGATCAAGGATTCTCTTGCGGGGGCGGTGGGGGGACACAAATCTTCAAATTCAGTAACAAGGAAGCAACAACCACCAAAAAGAAAAAAGGAAAGAAAAGAAAAGAAAAGAAAAGCAAACCCCCAAAACATGATAACTTAAATAGAAAATTAATTCGTAAAAGTAATTAGCCCAAGATTCTTCGTTTCTTCCTCCTTTCCCTCTCCCTTTTCTTGGTCAGGAGGGGGTGAGTTCGCCACTGGTACAAGTGTGTGTCACTCTTTATAAATAATGTTGAGTGCAATACATGGAACCGTCTTTCATTACTGAAGAGGTTACTGAAGAGGAATTATCCTCTTTTAGGAATCATATTAGGGATCAATTCGTCTTTGGGGTGAAAAAAATCTACGCTATTCGTATTATTAATAATGCAATTACTTTTGTAATTACTATTGTTATTAAGATTATTATTTCTAAGATTATTACTATAATTCATTATTTAACAAGCAAACTATAAACACATTTACAAAATAACTAAGTTAAAAAAAAAAAAAAAAAAACAAACAAACAAACAAACGTATTCTAACCTTGACACGGGTTCTCTCAATATCACAAATAGTTTTGCATTAGGTTGAACGGCACGCAAGATTTGTGCGGTCACGAATTCTGGCCCTTCTTTTCTCACTCCGAATGCTTCCATCCAATTATGGTTATCCCATAAGGTGGAAGCTGAACCATCACCTGAAATAAATACAAGAATATGCAAGGGTTCGTTCCAAATCACTGCCGCATATCGGGATCATGGCCCCCGGGCCAAAACCAGAGCCATTGGGTGGTATTCTCGAACGCGGACTAACTTTAGTCCATGGTTTAATCCTCCGAATAAGTATGGAATGCCAAGTGTCCATATGAATATATTTTTAAATGACTTAATACGTCCCTAAATTACCATGATAACATAATCATTTCATAGTTATATTGTAGTTTATTAATTATGTTATTACATTTTATTTTAATTTAGTGACAGATTAAATTATTCAAAAATATATCCATATGGACACTTGGCATTCCATACTTAGTCGGAGGATTAAACCATGGACTAAAGTTAGTCCGCTTTCGAGAATACCAGCCATTGATTTTTGTTTGGCCAACCCGGTTTTAAGTATGGCACAATTTTCGCGAAATACTGCTTTGTTGGGCAAGCACAAACAAAAGAATATACGCCATGTTGTGAACAACTGACACCAAGTTGGCCGAACTCTGTGAATAGATGACTCTGGGCTAAACGATGAAATTTCACCTCGCCCAAACGTATCTACATATTTGTCCACGCAAGGGAGCAAAGTAACCGAGCGGTAGATTTCTCGGGAATTAAAAGAAAACCTTATACATCATTATATTTTTTTCTCCTTTTTTTTCGTTCTGACATAAAAAAAACCCTAATAAGATTTGTATAATTTCTGTTTTTTCTCTCTTCTTTACCATCTTCTCTTCGGCCCTTCCCCTGTTTTTCTCACTCACATCTAAACTTTATGCTTATAATTGCAAAACCACATAAGATACATTATGTTTTTGAATTTGCTAATGATATCATTTCTAATGCGCTTTTTAATATGTTTGATGGAAAAATAGTCTTGTATTTGCGCTTTTTTAACTATATTTTTTAATCGTTTCGTTGTAAACGTATAGAAGTTATGTGATTGTACTCTTTGCAACCCCCCTCTCTCTATATCTCTCCTTATTGAAAACCTCTATTTTAAAAAAGTCTCTTTGTAATACTCACTCATGTTGTGTTAAGATATGTGTCCACGTACTATTGTAACGTTAATTTTTGTTTGACAGAAACAGCTTAAAGCCCAAGTCCACTCCAAAAATAACTTACTTTTAATAGAAGCAGAAAAATCAGACAAACCAATCAAAAAAAGTTTGAGCAAAATCGGATAACTAATAAGAAAGTTATGAATTTTTGAAAAAGTATGTAAAACTATGAAACAATGGAAATCACTACACAAATTGCCAATTTGGTTATCAGTTTGTGACGTCATGTCCTCACTATTTATCATATAGTTCATATAGTTTAATCCCATTAATTTCCCTTTTTATCCCCTAAAACTTGATTTCCCATGCCTTTGCCCAGGTTATATGATTTGTATCATATTGCGTGCATGACATTTCACAAAATTTTTCATGAACTTTGAAGAATTGATACTATTTTCTGAATATTGTATATTCATAATTATTGATTTTTATATAAATAGTTTATCAAAATTCACATTTTTCATGATTTAACTGGAAAAAATTACTCTATATTAGTGCATTCACACAAAAACATATTACTATCAATCTAACTTGGATGCTGGTGTGAAGAAATAAGATTCTTAGGGAGAAAATAGAAAATTTATATTATCAATATAAAGAAAATAATTAGTGGATAGTGAGGACATGACGTCACAGACTCATGAGTGAGTTGCCAATTTGTCTAGTGATTTTCAAAGTTTTTCATGTCATTACAAATTCATAACTTTCTTATCAGTTATCCGATTTTGCTCAAAAACTTTCTATTGAGTAAGTTATTTTTGGAGTGGACTTGGGCTTTAAGATTTTTTTTGCATTACCAGTTTGTTTAATCTCTCCCCCATGTCCAATCATATAATTGACAATTAGAGCAAATAAATGGGCTATATACGTACCTACGATGAGTTTGTCTTTATTTGAAGCATCCTGATTGAACTTATCGACTAGCTTTGCAGAACGCTTCCGAAGATACGATTCGAACGACTCGAACCCTACAGGAAGAAATTAAAATTGTGAATTGAGTTGAAAAAGGGTATTATTGACAACCACACTGCAGTTCGCGAGCTCAAAATATGCATTATACAGTTCGTGAAAAGGACGGAGTGAAATACAGTTTAGATATATATGTTCACATTTACAGGAATATCATAGGCATTATTGTCCAAATAAGCAGCGAGATGTATAGAGTATTTAATATATGCAGACAGAGAATGACATAGAGTGTGTGTGTGTGAGAGGGAGAGAGAGGGATAAAGGGAGAGAGAGGGAGATGGAGAGAGATAGAGAGGAAATAATAGAAAAGAAGAGAATATCAGAGAATGGGAGAGGGTAGAGAGATAGAGAAAAAGAGAAAGATATACAGAGCGAGAAGCAAAACTTAAAAGCAAACGCTACAGCATATTTCAGCCCAACAGAAAATAAGGTCGAGGTCATCAAAACATCATCATAACCTGAAATATTGAAAGAGAACGTGGAGAGCGAATAGAAAAAAAACAACAACACACACACACACACGCACACGTATATACACACACACTCATCACACACACACATATATATATATAGAGAGAGAGAGAGAGAGAAAAAAAAAAGAGAAAAAAGATAGAATGATGCAGAGAGAGAAGAGAAGGGGGTACTGAGTGAAAATGCACAAGAGTTGAAGGCGCTATTAACCCATAGGTCATACTGGTTAATAAATCAGTTAGTTGTCATAAAGTAACTGCACTTGAATCATGTCAGAAATTACAAATGAACATGAATAACACTGCCGCCAATCGAAGAGAGTATATAGAGGAAACTACAAATAGGAGCTAGACCAATAAAGTTTCATCGATGAAGCATGCTAAACAAAATTTAGATTTAATGAATGGAAGGAGAAGAACAAAACCCAGAATTTCAGTTGCCAAGTTCAAGCCCTCTTTTCTCGGGAGGGGCTGCCATCCTTATTAGGACAGTCACTACTCGACTACGACACCTCTTTGTTTTGGTGTAATCATGTTATCAGTAGACAAATTCATCCCTTGAGGTATTAAAGGAAAATCCAAACTAAATAGCAAGTTGCTCTGAAAGAAAGTTTGGACGAAATCGGACGAATATTCAAGATTTTATGATTTTTTTGACAGTTTTAATCACTATACGTAACGGAATTTCAAAAATATATTTGGAGTAGTCCGTAAAGGGAGACTGCACTTTGGAGAACAAAGCACAGAGATAGTGATTTCATATTAAAGGGATCCGGTAACTTTGTCTCAGATTCTGAAACAAAATTCTGGATTTAGCTCATGATGCAATGATAATCATAAACCTTTAGGTCAGTCAGGAACCCCATGACTTTTACAAGCTGATCGCCTGTCTGATTATCAAGATATTTATGATTGGAATTACAAATTTTGAAAACCGTTCGCCTGACGGTTTTCATAACACTATAGTCTATTAGGAAAACGAGTATGGTAAAACCGGTCAACCAAAGATTTTTACTTTTTGAGGCACTTCTTGATCATTTTGAAGCGCAATTTTTTTAGGGCTTCATTATTACACCATATCACAGACACTAATAACATGTAGGGCCGTGTATCTCAGATTTAACACTGTTAAACGATCCCTTTAAACCCAATCATATTAACTCTCTTATCATTAGTCCGATTTATGTCGAACTTTCGCCATTCTATTTCTATTAATTTTGTCTGCATTCATACCAAAGAACTCATTACAAAGGTATGACCATAACCATAGCTTACCGTCCAGTCGACGCCGGGTCCACCAATGTGGTTCCTTCACGATCCCCCCTATTACGTCCGGGTGTCCACCGATCTTATTCCAGAGATCGCTGGTCCCACTCTTGGGTGTCCCAATAATGTAGAAGTACGGAAGACATCTGATCTGGCTGTTCATGGCGTTGGTCCGTATCATCCAGCAGGGGCTTTTGTATCCCGGGAGAAACTTGTCCGGCAGGGCGTCAAAAACCTGGTATCAGCGAGGAGATTCATCACAGGTAATGCTGTGCCATGAACAACTAATCATGACGAAAATACCCGAAGGAAGACAACTAGCCCCCCGGACAACTGCCCCCTTTGTTCAATTCAAGTAGTTGTCTGAGGGTATTTCATTTGAACTCGGAGGTTGTTGTCTGGGCATTGTTAAATTTTATTGGACATTATAAGAGCTTGATATAAAATGATGTTTAGGATATATTTTAGGATATAGTTTAGGTTAGGCTGAACCCATGATTCTACTACTACAACTAATAATAATACTAATCATAATAATGATAACAATAATAATAATAATAATAATAATAATAATAATAATAATAATAATAATAATAGTAATAATAACGAATACTAATTCTGTTTACCAAGAATAGTCTCACCAGCATTTACACCTGGGTGAAGAATGGCAAATGTGGATTAATGTCTTGCCAAAGGATACTAGTGCTGGGCTGGTATTCCAGTCCTCAACCCTTCAATTGAGAGTCAAGTGAATGACCCACTATACGTAAAGACACTTCCACATCAACGTTGTACCATGGTAACATAAACAAACAAACAGACAAACGAACAAAAACAAACAATAGTTACCGGTTTCGCCATTTGGTAGAGAGCATGCGGCAACGACGTAACATTTGTTATGCCGAAATTTGATGTGGGCACTTCCATTCTCCGAAGAAGGGAGACGTCATCTTTCTCAATAGACGGCGTATCGTAATAACCTGTGAAGTTCAACATGATAAACTAGCAATAATATCAATGATTAGATAACAATGAGGATGCTGATAACAGTTAAATGTATATCACTCACTACCCGACTCTGGGGCCGAAGTATACATTTTATAGGGGCCTAGAACTCAAGAGAAAGATAAATATTGGTGATTTATACACTTAAGATAATTGATTTAACTCGTGATCTTCTAAACTGTACAAAAGGCGTCGCCTCTGGAAACTAAAAAGCGAATTGCCTACCACTTATTTCAATTTGATTGGTTAATTTGATCGAAATTCAAATTTGATTCCTTCTCAATGATTATGGTAATCAATGAACAAAAACAACAGTACAGTAAAGAAATTCAAAAAGCAGAAGGAGGCGAAAACAAGGAAAGCAAATACATGTGATGGGAACGCCCGTTACAAAGAAGAGTAAGTTACTGGAAAAACTGAGATGAGAGTTTCACGATGACACCACCACAGACTAAAGATTACAGTGTACTACAATGTTAATATTAACTTACCTCTTGGGATGGGGGCACGAAAACTAGAGATAGATTTTCTGGCATTTCGAGCTGTCATCTGATCCCAGGGTACAACCAATACCACCTTGAAGAGCAGAAAAGCTAACAATAAACTGCTGGCTATTTTGGCCGCGTAGCTTTGTATGGGAGTTATTCTGTCCGAAAAGAAATGAATAGATTCCTTAGATTGATCATGTATATGTATTTTTTTTATGTAGAAGAAAATCTATTTTTCGTGTACGGAGCATAATTTATTTCTTATATTTTTGTATATATATATATATATATATACACACACACACACACACACGCACACACACACACACACACACACACACACACACACACCGCACACACACAACAACTTGATTTCATGTATTGTTATTTACTGGATGAAAGCGATTCCGTCTTTACAAGGCACCAAGTTTCTTTGTACCAAATCCGTTTGATGAGCAAGATCTTTTTGAAGCGGTAATCAGAATAACATCGGTCAATGAAAGAGGATGCGGCATTTCGTGATCAGAATAATACCCCTATTCGCTTTATTATGAAGTATTTGTTCACAAATTTTCGATTCGAATGGGTCCATCCTTTATTAGATTTTGCACGTTGAGCAATCACTTGACGTAGTTCAAATCGGATAATCGATATAATTTTATATACATATTTAAAGTAACCAAGAATACATTTGACTTAAAATTTTCATTGATCGTTTTAAGAACTAGCCTTACTTTACATTTGTATTTTTGTAGATTACGATACCGCATGGCTGAGATCATATTGTATTTATAAAGCATGAATAACAAATATAAGAACAAAGACCTTTGTTTTTGTACAGCATCGTACAAAACGAAATTATGCACCGGGCATTACGTTCAAATTCTCATCCTATCACATTCATCAATCTCAAATATGAAGGCGATAAAAAGTCTTTTAATCGCCACAGGTGATACCCAATTTACCCATGACTGGAGATGTTCACCAGTCTGCCTTGTTCTCTCTACAGACTCCAGTGCTAGCACTCTCTTGATCTGATAGCAGGAGATGACCGATAAGCAGTAATATCAATTTTACCTCTTCCAAAAATCAAACCAAAAGAGGCATCTGGAGTGAGGAGAAAGTTTTTAGGCCTTTCTGCTTTCTTGACGAGATGAGGGTGAGGATGAGTTCTTTGGCAACCTTCTTGATTGTCATCTTCGGACGCTGTACTTCAAGACGCTCGCAAGGTGGTGGTTCCCTTTTTTAAAAAGCTTAATAGGTAAATTTTTCTTTAGCGAGTAATGTGGGTACTTTCTTTAAGTCAATAAAACCTAAAGAGTTTCATCACATATTTATAAATTGCTCGGTGTAAAAATGTCAGAGGTAAAAATATCTGGGGTAAAAATGTCAGAGGAAAAAATGTCAGAGGTAAAAGTGTCAGAGGTAAAAATGTCAGAGGAAAAAATGTCAGAGGTAAAAATGTCAGAGGTAAAAATGTCAGAGGTAAAAATGTCAGAGAGACAAACAAAATGTCAGAGAGACAAACAAAATGTCAGGTACAAACAAAAATGTAGGGGTAAAAATTGGTGCCGTCATAATATCTCAGCACTTTATCACACAAAATGTCGAGACGTAAGCTACTGGGCTAGTCTATTATGTTTTAAAAATGACTGTGTATTGTACTTCGTACATGTCCTGAGGATAATACAATGTGGAAAATAAATTTGAAACTTATATTTTGTGATTAGGTTTGCATATATAAATTTTCATCATTTTTCGATATTTTAAAGTGGTTGATGTTTTAATGTTTATTTGGTTTTGAGGAAGTAGGCCTAAGTACATAGAATATTAAGATTGAATGAGATAAAACAGGGAATCAGTTATAAAGATCGCACAGATATTCCACAAATTCAGTAATTAGACCCATCTTCATGTCCATCCCAGCAAAGACTGTTATGACAAGAAAACATTAATAAAAAGACACGGATGCTTTGTCCCCCTCATCAATACTTATTAAAAAAGTTTAACAAACAATATCAAAGCTTCGCTTGAAGAATATCAGATAGTAGGCCGACAAGTGGTAAACGTTGAGACATATTTTGTCATGTGCTTTCGACCATAACACTGTGTAACTTTATTTAAAAAATCATGTTTGTGATTAAGAAACGTGGGAGAAATACTGTTAAGTCCCTCAATTTCAACTGTTTTTTCTGCCAAATGCATGATGCATTTTGTTTAATGTGTAGACTTTTAAGAATATGTACCTGCTGGAAACTGTCGTATACAGTGTATGCCAGCACACCTTTTATAAATCCTGCACCAAATATCCTTTAAACAATATTATCATGTATACAAACAGTATCATGATGCTACAAATGTGTACAGTAAAACTATATTTCTGATATGTTACTCATGAATAAATATTTGTCAATTTTAGAGTTTGATCTCTCACTGCAAATAATTATAGAACGATGTAGCTTAAACAGAACCTCTGCAAAGCGCGCGCTTATCTGGAATGTGATGGTGCGGTTCAGGGGCGGATCCAGCCGGCGGCAAGGGAGGGGGCCTAAAAAGGGGCCCACTTCGTGCGAAAATTTGAAAATCGTGCCGGTCGATTTTTCGCTCAGTGGGGTGGGTAGTGAGCAAAAAAAAATTTTGGCACCCGAAAATTTTTTCCTCCAGGAAGGGTTATTTTTTTCCACCGCCACCCCTTGGGCGCCAGGAGGCCCAACTTTTTTAAAAAAGGGTGTTTTTACCTGTTTTTTTTTCTAGGGATCCGCCACTGGTGCGGTTAGCATTTGATGTAACATTGGCGGCTTTCTGCTTTGTGTATCAAAGTATCAAGCCCACAAGAAAGTGAAATTGTTGGAAATATGCATTTGTAGGAAATTACATTTTATAGTAGTCATTGCCACGCTGTTAAAATGTCCATCAATCTTCAGAAGGGTTGGTGAAGTGGGGGGGGGAGGGGCTGTGATGACTTTTCTTTTAATTTAATGATTAGCCACAACTCGGCCTATAGTTCATGACCAAACTATACTCGATTTTAGACGTTCTTTTTCCAGAATTTTGCTCAGTGTATCAGTATCACTTGCTTAGACAAAGGCATATGAGCTAGGGGAGGCAGCCGGGTCACTATGCCCCCAAAGAAGGATACACCCCGTCTCCCTCGGCAATATAATCGGGCAAAAAGTCACAATTTCGGGCAGAAAGGTAAATAAAAGTTAAAGAAAGAAGAAAATAAAGCAGCGCTGAAATTAATGACTGCAGAGAATCCTTCGTTATATCTTTTTCATAGGCCTAAGCCTAATATACAACCAATACCAATATTCAACCTGTAACATACTTTTTATATATTTTTACCTCTAACATTTTTACCTCTGACATTTTTACCTCTGACATTTTTTCCTCTGACATTTTTACCTCTGACATTTTTACCTCTGACATTTTTACCTCTGACATTTTTTCCTCTGACATTTTTACCTCTGACATTTTTACCTCTGACATTTTTACCTCTGACATTTTTACCTCTGACATTTTTTCCTTTGACATTTTTACCTCTGACATTTTTACACCGAGCCTTATAAATAGCGTCTTTGTTGAGGTTGATCAATAATAAAGACATTTTCTGTCTTATTTGTCATTTTTCTGTTCCTCCAACGTTTGTAGAATGTTTGAATCGTGGCTAGCAAACATTAAAATACAATTGTACCGGTAAATCTAATTGTCATACAAGTTGAGGGATAATTTATATTATGTAAAGTGTAGTTTTCTTTGTAGTATTAAAATAATAATGCATATTTAAGTACCATGAGTACACTAATATTGTATTGCGTTTAAAACATTGCTTTGAAGCAACGGAAGTTAGATAAAACTTTACGTTCCCCGTCGAAGGTAATGATTATGCATTGTAATCTTCGTTATCTTTTTCTCTCTCTTTACACTCTAAAAACACTGGTAAAATTTTTACGTATTAAAACTGGTTGGTTAAAAAAAATAACCAACTGTTGTGTTAAGTGCCGTGGTTTGGTAATAATGTGGTTGGTTAAAGCTAGTTTCAATTGGTTGGTTAAAAAATCAACAAACATTTGGGTAAAATGCCGTCGTTTGCTGCACTTGGTTAACCAACATATAGAATTCCCGCCGTTCGACGGTTGGTTAAAAGTTTTGATCATGTGACATGAAATAAGCCAATAAACAACGAGAATCACGCGTGGGCAGTTTGCAACGAATTTCATCCCGGGATGTCATCATGGAGTCAGTAGTCGAAAGGCTGTTATCTTTGGGGTTCGAAGGGCTAGTTAAGGTGTTTGAAGGTAAGCTTAACACATATTTACTATACCATTCTACTGATGAACTTTTTATAATCCATCTGAAGCAGTAACAATTTCCACAATATTTTTAACAATGCAGTAAAGTCGCTAAAACTTGCCAGCTATTCTCTCTCAGATTGCCAATTCCCTGCGAAAGGTAATGGGAAGCAGATACATGAAGGAATATAGATTTATAGAAAACAATGGGGCATAATTAAAGCTTAGTCGCTGCTCAGCGGGGTTTTATTGTCTTCTATTTCATTCTAAAAGCCTGCATGCAGTAGCGCTTACGGTCATCCTCACTCCTACTTTTCACTCAAAATCTTTTAAAGGCAACCGTTGGATCTTTTCCCCCCATGGACCGAAACCGTGGACTGCCACATTGTTTGGAGAGTGTTATACATGTTCACTGTATGTGTGATAGAAGTCGATTGTGGCAGTCCCCTCTTTGTTCCATATTATGTTGACCAAAGCACTGAGGTAAATGGTTCACATTGCAACCAAAATATTAGGCTTGTGCAAATTTCTTGAAATGTGCAGCTAAATTATGGCGCCTTTACGGATCAGTCTATATAGAATAGTGAGTGCCTTGAATGTTGAAGGGGGAACATTAATTACGTGCTGACCTAGTACATCTGTACATAATAGTTATATAGACATATGTATACATAGTTTTATAAACATCTGTACATAGTTACATAGTTACATAGACATCTGTACATATACATACATAGACATAAAAATTATCTGTACATATAGACATGTCTGTACATAGACATCTGTACATTATAGACATCTGTACATATAGACATCTGTACATAGTTATATAGACATCTGTACATAGACATCTGCACAGAATAGTTATATCTGTACATAATAGTAGTATAATTATAGACATCGTAGGTTTATTAGTCGCTGTATGAATCCAGAATATTATATCAATATTGTTATTTCATTTGTGTACAGCGCATATAACTTGAATAGGAAGTGCAGCACTAGTATCCGCGCACAGTGCATCTCGAGAATCAGTCATGTCGATTCATTAATTAAAACACGTTTTTTATTGTGGGGGGGGGGGGCTAAAATATACCTTGTCACGAGAAATGCACATCAGGTAAATACTCGAACTGTCAACCTTTCACCTTTTTTGCAGTTGAATGAACAACTATCTCAGCTTTTACAGGTACAATAATCCAGTTTTCAAAACTGCGGATGATATCGTACAAGGGCGAGTAATTTCGTAATTAAAACAACAACAACAACACATTCACCGAACCATGCAAAGGTAACACGACTTTGGTTTAGGTTAATACCCATTCAAACCAACCGATATTTGAAAAACTTTTAGTTGTAATGTGTTATTCCATCTGTCGTCTGTTTGGACTCGGTGATCTGTAACTGCGGTATAAACTTGAAGTCATAATCTAACCTGTTGACATCAAGCCCAACATAAACCAGGCTGGATTGCATGAAAAATTGGTTTATAGTCACTGGGGGAGAGAGAGAGAGAGAGGGGGTAACAGCCTGGGACACTTACACACGGACAGATACACACACACACACGCGTACTAATAGACACGCCAAGACGCGATTTTTGTTTTACTTTGGACTGCATTTTGGGGGTATAAACATGGAATCCATGCTGAGACTCTTGCGAAAAAAAAAAGAATAGCATTGGGGTACAGGCAACGCGCATTTTTTAACTACTAAAAATAACATTTTTTTTTGCTCAAAATTTTAAAGAATGTCCCAAATCATGATTTTTCATTTTTTGACGAATGTGTATTATCTGAGAAAGTCCTTTCAATTGATGTAATTTTCATTATGAGTTTGAAGTAATCATCATGTTTGATATGCATTTGAAACCTTTATGATAATTTAAAGCTTACCATTGAATATCGTGACCTCTAAAATATATTTTAATCTTGGTAATTATAGCTTTACTGTAAATATTTAGGAGACTGGCAGCCATTTTGGAAGCCATCTTGGATTTCCAGGTGTCCTGGTGGCCCTAACTCATTTAAGTGGTATAAATGGATTCTTCGACCACCTAGACCCGGGTATAGCCATAGAGGCAACAAAGTCACATCGTTAGGATGGACATATCATGGTATATTGCCAATTTAAAGTATTGGCGGCCATCTTGAAAAGCAGGGGTAATAATATCCAAAGTCATATGGAAGCGCATATAGAGACGTTATATCATAATGTGATATGCGCTATACAAGGCAAGTGTGTCCCTATTTACCGCCGCGTTGTTATTTATCCCGTTCGACGATTCTCGTGTAGACTCAATCGTGACAGAGTGCACATATTTTATTTCATTAACATTTATTTACTTTGAAACATGTTATTATTATTTCATAATTAATTTACTTTAATAATGTTAATGCTTAATAATCCTTGTTAGATAAAGAAATTCTATACATTGTTTTAGGCTTATCGGACACTTGGTTTGGAGCGTTATACGTCTAGCCTTTCGAGTTAAAAGAAAATCAACCTTTGTAACAAGTTGAGTGGGTGTATTAATATTTAAAATTTGTTTAACCTTTAATTTTTAATTTTTAGAAGGGTAGCGTATTAATTTGCATAGGGTTGACTCTCCTACACGCGGGGCCAAAGCCAAAACGTACTTAAAAAAACAACTTTGGAGGGCATTTTGGGTCGTGTTGTCATCCATGCTAAAACTCTCGCAAAACACTAAGGAACAAGATAGGGGTTGAAGTTATAAGCCTATTCAATAAATATTTTAAATTTGGATATTACACACATACTTATGTATGGCGCAATGAAACATAAAAGTGTGATTTACTCTAAATATGGGGGTTATAAAAACTACCCATAATTTTTTACACACCACAAATCTGTCCATTGATTAAACATATGAGATATGTTATCACGCCACATGATATGATAAAAATCACACAAAGTGATGAATAAGTCATTTTATATTATCCCGAATTCGATTGTTACATTTTGACGTTCACAATTTGTTAATTGTTCATAAAGTACAGGAGGAAGATAGGATGGGAACTCTTCTCACGACCCTACTAGCGGGCCTATGCTATTATTTTGTTCTTATAATTACGGAGGGACAACATGTGAAATACTACCAAGCCAGGGCGTTATTTCCGGGGGTGGGGGCTATGGGGCACATCCGCCACTGCTTTATGTAGTGTATGTAACACATATTAACACTCAGTAGGTTACTGTCTGTGAAAAAAGTAAATTATCCTTCAATAAAAGGAAATAAATGTAGGATATCACCAAACCAATCAGAGTCAATGAAACAACAGTTCCATCAATTTCATTTAAAGTTTACCCCAATAGATCATTTTCGTACCGTAATCAAGCTTCTAAATATATTTATTTGATAAGTGCCATGTTAAAAATTATTTGAAGTTTGAAGTTTTTGTTCCACATTTACATCAAAAAACGGTTTTTTTATTTTTATACAAGCGTATAAGCGTAGATTACACACAAACAAAAATAAAGATTTCAAATCAAGTATAATGTACGGAAACAGGTACGAAGTTTCGATATACATATGACAGGCAAGGTAAAACAATGTAAAATGTGGGGAGCCTTAATAAAAAGCAAAGCTTGTACGTGAATAGGCTCCCGTACTGAGTAACACAATATAGTAGGTCTGAATTTAAAAGGTATTATAGGAGGCGAAAACGGAGTAATATAGTATGAGATTCTAGAGACGTACAAGGAGAGTGAATTTGAGAAGGAAAGAAAAATAGAATAAAGAGTAAAGAAAATAATATAATAATGATAAGTAGGAGAAGGTTAGGAAGGGAAGGAAGAAGAGGAGGAAGACGAAAAAGAAGTGGAAGAAGAAGAGGAAGCAAATCGATGAAATCGATGGCATTGCAAAATAACAAATAAAAGTCTGTATAACCACCTGTACGATCCAGCGCGACATCAACATTAATGTTATACCTACTTACTCAAAAGGAAACACTTGAGCTTTTGTTTAAAAAAAAAATTAATGGAGGGGCTTTCAACTAGTTCGTTATTCAGGCTGTTCCAGAATTTGGGTCCAGTTTGATACCCGTTACGATTAATTCCATTTAAATAGTCAGAATTCCAATTGCATACATTAATTGTTGAGAGGTAGGTCAAACATCATGGTTTGTCTTACCTAACAACACGTAATGTTTGCAATTTGTATTCTGACTATTGAAGTACACTTATTCGTACAATAAGTGAATGAAATAATTTGTAACGAGGCACTCATCAAAAATTTGTGCATTACATTTGATTACTTTACGAAAATGGCGTTTTTTTTATCCCGAGTGCACACCCATTGGCCCCCTGATCGCATACGAATTATAAAACGATTGGAAAGTGAAGAAAAAAAAAGAACACAAGAGAATAATGGAAAGAAAAGTTCCTTACCTTATCTTCATATCTGTTATTCGTGACACGTACAATGATGAAACTTTCTGGTACTTCCTCCCCCTCACTCCGCACACACGTAAATGTTGATGTCTGCTGTTCGAAGTGAAACGGTCTTTTACTAGCACGCCCGCACTTTTACAATCATTATGGCGCGAGCAGGACAGGCAGCATGTGTTCACACCAATCGTGGCCACATATACCAGTACTTTAATTTACTCCTGACCGAGTCGAGAATTTTATTGTCGCTTTGTTTGCCGTAAACACTGGCTCACTACATGGATATATATTGGTTTATGTCGAATTGATTACTTAATTAAACCAACCTGCCTAAAACGCTAAAGAAAAGATTAAGAATAACAATTATGGCACATGCAAAACACACGCACACGCACGCACACACGCACACACACTCCACCCTTTTGTGGATCCGTCATTATGGTGACACACGTATGAACTGCATATCACCAGGCTTTATAAACTCTGTAAACTCTAAACATATCACTGAACCTCTGTGCTTGTTTCTTGTCTAGTTTTAATTACTGAGTGATTTTTGTTTGGCTGTCTTAAGACTGATGGGTGAGAGATGCTAGGTGTCCTCTGCTTGCCTTGGTTTCTTAGGTGGGTCGGTCGTCTCCGGTTTCGTACGGGGTGGTGGCGTCGGAGAAGAATCAGATGCACTCGACATCAATGACGATGTTGAAACGGAAATCGAATTAGAGACATGAGCAGAAGAGGGATCGACGTTTTGTAGAAGGAACAGCCCTGGGGAGAGACCCGAGGTTTTGGACGACCAATCAAAACCATGCAAAGATGATATGATGTTTTAAAGTTAAAGAGAAACGATGCCCGGTGGAGGTATAGTCTGGCTGACAAGACTGCTTTGTTTGAAGATAAATGATAAAGAGGGATCGATCGCCCTCGACAGCCAATACATGTAGGTTGAATCTATAAGGTACAAATATTTGAATCGATTTGCTCAGGTTTATTGTCATAAAGAAATTCAATATAAGAGCCATGAAGCTCAAACAAATTGAATTTACAAAGGTAGGAATATGCAATAACATATAATAATCAGAAAGAAACTCCATTCGTCATTGTGACCAGCTTTAACATGATTTGTATGACCTAATTTACACTTCAAAATAAAAATGAAATATTGAAGACCCCTTTCTCCAAATATATGCTACTGTAGAATATTAAATGCTCTCCCTCACTGTACAAGTACCGAATAAGTGCTAAAATAAAATCCTTAAGTGCTAAAACAAACAATCCTTTTTTCCCTAGTATATAGCTCGGCAAACAAACAGATTACGATAGCTGAGAGTCCTAGCAAACAGAAATTCATCATTTAGAATTATGCAAACATTTATTTAACAATATCTTTATTAGTTTGATGTATCTTTTAATACAAATATCATTTTTTTCTCACTGTTTCCATAGCAACAGCAATATTTTAAACATGACTGACACCTGTAATAACTTGCAGTTGTAACCAAGTGAGATGTTTTAAATACACATATCGACAATGTGTTTTTAACTTTCTAAATTACAAATATATAACTTTTTTGTTAATTATAATGTTCTTGCTCCGTTACCATGGTAATAGACCTAGTTGTCATACCCACCAACAACTTCGGGGCAAACAAACACATTCTGATAAACTTAAGGTCCTTACTAACTTACTTTGACAGGCGCCCTTTTCCTATTTTAATAAGTGTACTTTCCCTTCTGATAACCGCCTCGTGTTACCTCTATAAGTGAATTAAATGTACAAAATTATAGAATTAAAAAGTTACAAATTAGAAATTAAATACTGATTGACGGCTTTCTTGGATTTGTCAATGTTTGGTGCAGGGGGAAGATATAAGCTGGGAGGAATTTCCACAATCGGGATGCCCTTGATATGTAAGCAGATTCAATACGAGATCTGATGATATTTGATACGGTTTTTGTTGGCCTACATACATGAGCAGCAGGCTTTTCAATCAGTATTGTCAAAATCCTCTTGTACCAAGCAATAAATGTGGGTCAAAAGCCATTATGTGTGTGTTATCTCCTTCCAAGAGCAATTGCTGACTTATTTACACTGACTACTAGGCAGGTGAAAAGAAAAGGGGTTAATATATCGACTCAATCTTTAAAAATATGCTTACTAAAAATACAAGCACAATTTATGATAGTCTCTTCGTTATGATGATTACAATCTTGACTTCATTCGCATCCCTTGTTTAAGGTAACCCTTCTTATTGAATGATACAAAATGGATAAAGGTTATTTGGGATTTTATCTTTTTAAATTAAAGTCTACTGTCAATTTCTTTGAAGATTATCATCATATGTGTCTTTCTTGCATTTGGGTTTAGTAACCGTTGAGCTTTCATTCGACATTAGAGATAAACACCTTATGCTCCTTTTGCGTGTGAAATGGCGCAGCGGACAGGTGAGCAGAACAAACTTATAGATATCATGAGACAAGAAGTTAGTAGGCTGTTCAAATAATTCAAGGTTATCCTATAGATTGAAACAAGGTTCTGTGAAAGCCTAGATACATTGCGCCATTTTAAACAATTAAGCACTGAAGCACGAGACATAATTTAACTTTTAAATGGATTTTAAGAACAAAGAAGCACATTTAGTCCATCAGCCCAAACTTGGTACAAGGCAATTTTGACAACTTTTTAAAAGCCCCGGTGTTCAGTCAGCTGTGACAGAAATATTATAAATAGGGGATCGTTGTCAGACAGAAAACAAGTTACTCTTCATCACTGAAAAGATTTCAAAGTCATATCGGTTATGATTTTTTTTTATTTAGGAAGTTTGGTACACGTCTTTTTGATACGTACTGTAAAGAGGCTAGACAATTGAAAATGCAATCAATGCCATTGTCCAAAGATTCTTCTTTGTTTTTAAAAAGTCCATTAATAAAATATATGAAATAACAAAACAAATTGATACGAACCGAACAAGGAGGAGGGGGCGAGAAACTGTATAATTTTATTTGGCCCTAAACGTGCTTCTTTTAGCGGCACCGATCGAAATTGCCTGCCATGAAGAATGCAAGATCAAACGCTTGATCTTAGCCATGCAAACCACTGGAAGCTTTCTCCGTTTTTAGAGTGTATTAAACTCTTTGAGCGGTGCATCAATGCATGATTTTAAGAGCCGAGGAGTTATGTAGTCTGGCCCAGGAGACTTATTTGGAAACATACAAGATCCCTGATTTGGCACATTAAATCGAGATTGATTCATCAGAGAGCTGTCTAATTATATACTTATAGCTTCATTGTGTACAGATGCAAAGTATTGACCAGTTAATGCAGATTATACTCCCATTTACCCAAAAAATAGTAATAGTAGGAGGCCAAAAAAAGGTCTGGACACATGCAGCCAGAGACTGACAGATCTATAGGCTCTGCTCAAGGCTTTGGAGTTGTTGTAATATGTCAAATTAAGAGTCTGTGCTTGCAGACTAGTCTTTGTCATCGGGTCAATTGCTACGAGACCGGAACGGGACCGGAACAGGCTTTCATAAGCATGATAATAGAAGCTAAAATGGCTGAATAGGGACATATCATGCTGAATACACACGATCGGTTGTTTTGCTTGATACGTGATGTGTTCGCATCTTGGCAAAGGTACATTTTTCTTCACTGAAAGGTTGACAGCAGCCATGCGGACTTTAATTTCCATTTTATTGACTCAGTCGACGGAAACAGTCGTCCTTTTTGTTCTGTCTTCCGTGCTCACTTCGCTTGTCATTGCAAGGTGTAGGTCGCGATCGACTTCCGGTAAAACATGCTCAACACATCCTCCCGGTCCGTGGGCATGGCCGATTTTAGGGCACCTTCCGTCCATACTCCCCGGCGGGCAGCCGCATCAGGCTCTTGCTCGTTTCGCCGATAAATATGGACCGGTTATGGGAATTAGTCTAGGGCCGGGTCCAAAGACCGTCGTGTTGACTAGTCTGGCCGTTGTAAAGGAGGTGCTTGTTAAAAACGCTGACAGTACTTCTGATAGACGGATACCGCCACTGATAGGTCTGGCATTTTCAACTAAAGGTAAGTTTGTCTATAATTATACATGTATACGTCCATCTGTCGATCTCTCCTACTCAGATCGCGACCTGTTCGCCGTATATACAATTTATTTAATGCAAATACGAGTAGATATATAGTTGTGACAGGCGCACGCGCACGTACGCACGTATGCACTCTTATACAAATAATGAGTTTTATGAGTGCGAATATTTTCATATGAGTTTAATCTTTCACCAAATGAAAATATTTGCACTATTGAACGAATGAAAAACGAATGAAAAATGCACGCTAAATAGAAAAAAAATTCACGGCGAATATAACCAAAAAATGCACGCTCAATGACGTAGTCGTTCAATAGATTATTTATTGAAAATCATGTGACCAACAATCCTCCAATCAAATGACAAGGATCTACTTAGATATTATATAAATGTATTATATGCAACGAGCTCCAAATATTTTCCTCCCACTTACAATCTCTATGGGAGGGAACAATTTCAGTGCTCGATCCATGAATTGAACCTTGAGTGTGTAGGCCTACTATGTGTCCCTCTCATTATGAGAATACCATCCCAGATGTATTACCAAGGGGCTACTAGCTATCTTCTACCCTTGCAAATATACGAGCAAGGAGAACTATACTCGGTCAATATTTTTCGATATACATGTAGGCCTACTGCCCAGCAGTAGGTAGCTAAATGTCATGCCCTCAGTTTTAACTAATAATTAGAGGCCTATTTCTTCACATGCGGTATAAATATAGTATTTCTCATCCATTTTAACTCCTTTTTTCATCCAAGTTCATCTTTGTGCACTTCAATTTCGTTCTTAGAATCCATGATCGTGCAAATTTCAACGTTAATTTAGTCATTTGTCATTCAAGTAGTTATGCAAACATAACATTTGAAATGACAGTGAATTAATTCGGATTTATAGAAAGAACCATTCTGTTGATGAATGGCCTTGATTAAATTAACTGATTACATTTGTAATGATCTTAACAATAACCTAAGGAAATTTGTTGCAATAGTCATTCACCTCTCTATGGCCTTTGACAGCACTGATCATTCAATTTTATTACACAAACTTTATAACTATGGAATTAGGGGTGGTGTCCCCTTAAACTGGTTTGGAAATTTATCTTATTAACAGAAAACATTTTACCCTTTTCCAAAATTGCCAGTCAGATAAGCTAGCAATTCAGTGTGGTGTTCCCCAATGATCTATTCTTTGTCCACTCCTAATTCATATTAATGGTATCAGTCGAGCGCATTTCAGTATATAGTGTATGCTGATGATACTAACCATCTTGTCTCTCTTAAAAACATCCATCACCTATTTCTAATTGTTAATTCCGAACTTGAAAATATATTACTAAATGATTCGGTGCTAATGAGCTTCTTATTGATATTGAAGGAAAAAAAACCCTAAGTATATGTTATTTAATAAAAGTAACAATGAATACGAGCTTAACGTAACGTTACACATAGAGGTGTTGTGGTCGAGTGGATACGTCACCGGACTGTCGATCACAAGGTCGGCGGCTCGAGTCCCGCCGCGGCACTAATGTCCTTTGGCAAGACATTGATCTACATTTGCCACTCTCCACCCAGATGTTAAATGGGTACCCGGTAGGATGCGAAAGCCAATGTTTAATTGCTTAGCAATTTGAGCCTAGTAGCTCTTGTTGGAATGCTCCCCAAGGAGTGGAGAAAGTGCATACATTGTGTGCGGGCAAGCCAGAATCCCATGACAGGGGTAATAATGTAAAGCGCTTAGAAACTCGGACATTCCCGACGTATTAAGCGCTATATAAGCAAAAATATTATTACACCTGTATTATTATTACACTCAATTACATATCTAGAACTTGGGGTGTTTCACAAAGACTGAGATCGACTTTAAGCATGGCAGGCCGCTCATTTGTGACCATGGTTTGTAAGTTCATTGAGACTTGAGAGACCAATGCCAGTAAATGGTGAGAGAAAACAGTGCAAAAGACAGGGCATGAACGGCCTGCCATAGTTAAGTCCAACTTAAAGTCGATCTTAGTCTTTGTGAAACACTCCCCAGGTCCAAGTAACCAAATTTCTAGGTGTCCTTGGTTGTCATGGAATTTTCATATTGCAGAATTATTATTAAACATATTCAAAATTTAATTCTGATTAACATAACTACTATACTCGTAGCAAATACTTTTATAGGCTGCCTCCTTCCAGACTAGCTGTTACTGAGAAAAATTCAGTCAAAATCAATGGATCTGTTTATGGAATCCACTTCAAAATTCAATAAAGTCATGTCATTCTCTTTACTTTTTATCAAGTCTACTAGACTTTTATCAATATTATTAATATAATTCAGGAAATTAATATTTTGTATAATTAAATATAATTTGAATGTTCGTTTTAGAGGGATAAAAAGAATATATATTTATATATATATATATATATATACACTGCTCGTTTGCTTTGTTCGCTTGTACAGTTACGTAGATAATTTTATGGCTAGTGTTGAGGGGCGCAATAATACCTAGACAGGCCTCCGCTTCTCTCGCCCACCTCTTTCTCCTTCGCGCCACCCAACCCTTCTCTGGATCAAGGCCCCCTCTATCCAGTGTCAAAAGAGAGACACTTTCCCCCTCTTTGTGCAGTTTTTTTTTTAAAAGAAACTGCACCTTATCATATTTATCAATGACTTATTTTACAGTTAGACGAAGGTGAAGGAGATGCTACACTAACATAAAGATGGTGTTGTATTTGAATTGTTTGAAATATATTACAGAGAACCACTGGCGTATTGATGGGGGGGGGGCAGAAAATGCAAACGTGTTTTATTTCTTATTCGATACCAGTGATTTACAAATGTCGCTGAAATGACATTATTTTCCGGGTTTTTTCTCACTTTTTATAAAATTTTCCTTTTTTTCTTCTTCTGCCCCCAAGATTTTGCTCATTACACCACTGCAGAGAACAAACGGCCGCTTGTCTTTAATTCATAACTCATTTAAGTAAGTTGCACTTGAGGCTTCTATCTCGATTGTGTTATTATATCTGTGCTAATCGAACACGAGTGTGACGGCAGATAGCTCATATTTCTGGCACTATTAATATAGCATATACTATTGATACAAGCCTAGGTCACTCTAATAACATGGCGCGGCAGAGACCACAATAGTTCCAAACGCAATCCTACGTAACATGACTCCTCGTGTGCATCCTAATGCGACAATTCCTAATTTCTGTCTTATTTAAGGTAGCGTGATATGGGAAAATGGAGACAAATGGAAGTCTAGTCGACGGACTACGCTTACGGCATTTCGAAAAAGTCTGAGTACATCGTCGACATTTGGCGCCACAGTGAACAGTTCCTTGGAGCATCTACGCTTCTCACTACAACGCCTCGATGGTCAGCACTGCAACCCAAGATCAGAAATCACCTCGGCGATTGCCGAAATCATCTCTTCGTTGTGTTTCGGACATTGCGTCGATGTCCGCTCCAACCCTAAGATAGCCGATATTATGCAAGCCCAGCATAACATATCGAGGGGCCTGTCGGGCATATCTCTTGGGCATATTTTCCCGCGTCTCTATCACACTCCGCTGTACAGTAAACTCCGCAGGGACACAGAGCAGTACATACAGTTCATGAGAGAAGTTGTCAAAGACCACAAGTTGAGACTGGTAGTGAATGACGAGGGGAAATGCAAAGATGGGAATCGTAAGGAATATCTTACGGATGTGACAGATTGCTACCTACAGCAGACACAACATGGCGGTAAAGTAGCTGTGGAGGAAGAAGACGTCTGGAGAGTGATGTTCGACCTAATGGGGGCCGGAACAGAGACAACCTCAGAAACCCTTCTTTGGGGCATTCTCTATCTCTGTCTTTTCCCGGATGTCCAGCGACAGGTGACCACTTTACGTTTTTAGAAAGTAATATAATTGTATATAATAATGCATTTCCCGTTGCACACGAGGCGTCATTTTTACCCGAGGTAGGATTGCGTGTCCGCAGCTGTGGTGGTGGTGGTGGTGGTGGGGGGTAGGCTAGCTTCTACGATTCGCACGTCCTTCTTACGATCCCTCATGGGTACCTTGCCCCTCCTAAAACATGTAGTCACCTCTTACCTTCAAGAATCCTTGAGGGAACTCATAACCACCGCGCAGGTGCCTTAATTGCAATTACCGTGCGATGTCTTTCGGCTATATGTTTGGCTGTGTACTGCGCCATGCGGCTCCGTTGACCACCGCAAGTTGCCCGCGCGATGCTTGCAAGAAGCCTTTGCGAGGCATGCAAAGACGTTAAACGGCTGCATGTGTCACGAGCATTCATAAACAAACGCCAAGTTTATCGGACATGTCGAAAAAGCTCCTGCAGACCCGCAAGGATATTTTACGAAATCCGTCGTAGAGCAGTCGCGCAGAGAGGTGCACGGCCGGTTGTGATCATAACTTTATTGGCTAATCGCCTGCACAGAATTGATTACAGCAGGAAATAATGTATTCGAAATGACGCCTAGTGTGCCAATTAGTAGAGAAATAGTTTATCGGTAATCTCCAGCCAACATTGGCAGGTCTATAAGAGAGAGATAGCTGTAGGCATTGATACTAGTGTACGATTCCCCCGCATTATTATTATACCACTAATTGATAATAACAAGCCTGCGTGGGTCCAAGGAGCTTGCCACTTTTCTAGGCTGGGTCCTCAGCAGCAGGGGCGGATCCGGCCGGCGGCGAGGGGGGGGGGGCCCAATTTGTGAGAAAAAAATTCAGCGGCGCGTTAGCGCCGCGTTTCGCGCTTGCGCGGACAGGAGTCTGAGGGGGATGTGCCCCCCTCCTCCCCGAGAAGCTGAAGAAAAATCGAATTTGTAAACTCAATTCGTGCGATAATGATAAGAGGAAAAGACTGTAAACACAAGAAGCGGGACTATGTGTGCAGTCCGCTATGATAGTACGCCGGTGTAACAAAAAGTCTTTAGGACACTAAAGATTCATGGCACCAGTACCTCTAGGTGTAAGTGTTTAATATTGATATATATATATATATATATATATAACTAAACACAGTAATGATTCCCTCAA
Source organism: Mesocentrotus franciscanus (assembly GCA_037976565.1). Taxonomy (NCBI): domain Eukaryota; kingdom Metazoa; phylum Echinodermata; class Echinoidea; order Camarodonta; family Strongylocentrotidae; genus Mesocentrotus; species Mesocentrotus franciscanus. The sequence goes on along the minus strand of CP137682.1, from coordinate 16,428,909 downwards.
CAAGATCAAGAGTCCATAAAGTATGTCTTTTATCCTTTTTATTTCATTTCTGAACAAGATCTTCAATTGCAACAATGATGACAACCACAATTGACACGGTACAGATTCCTAATACCTCAGGTATCACTTGATTGTCAAAATCAGTCAGTACAAGACTAGTACAGCAGTTGTGATGGGCAGACAGCAATCACTTGATTCGGGCTTCAGCTTTAAACACCTTACATCAGGCCCTTTGGAACGTTTTTCAAAGTAGGGAGGGGGGCTTAAGTATTTATGAACAGGTAGAGCGTAGCGAGCGAAGCGTAAATTTGTGTGGGGTCCAGGGGCGGCGCCCCTGGAAGCTCGGGGGTTTGAGCAGGCCAGGGGCGAAGGAGGTCATTCAAAGGGTGTGGGGGCATCAACAATAAAGGGCACTTTGCGGGAAAAAGGGGCACCTACTAAGGGAAACCTCAAAGCGAAAATATACAGTTTTTTTAGACATTGGTATATACCCCTACATTGTGATTACAGGGATGATTTCAATGTATGTTTTCTCTCTTTACATGCCCATACTGTTCAAGCATCACACTTGTACCTTGTAGTTGGTTTGTGATGGTTAAAATAATTGTTTGCGAGCGAGCGAAGCGAGCGAGCAAAAAGTTTGAGATTTGTGAGGTCGCAGTGCAAAAAATTACATCTTATAAAGACAATCCTGATGGGGTTTTAAGCATAATCTAATCATGAAAGACTGAAAAGATCTTTAATAAGAACCATAATTATATCACCTTTAATAACGAGCTAGCGTAGCGAGCCAGATTTGGGTGAAATTAAAGAAAAAATTCCTCTTAATCCCTTTAAATTAGGAACACTTTTTTATGGGGAAAGGAAAAGGGGGCACATATCCAGGGGAAAAGGACACTTATTTGAAAAGTAAAAGGGCACACGTCAAAGTAAAAAGGGGAATTACCAGAGGTGAAAATGGGGCACTCCTCGCACTTAATAAGGGGAACTCACCAGAGATGAAAATAGGCACTTATGACAACGGAAGAAGTGCAGTTATCAGAAGGAAAATGGCACTAATCAGAGAGGAAAAGGGGCACTTATTACAGAGTTAAAGGGGGCACCTCTCAAATTTGAATAAGGGCATGCATTCATTGGAGATGAAAAGGGGCACCGTGCGTATAAGAAAAAAACAAATCTCACGCACAAATTATGCAAAAGAGGTGAGTAATAACGTCCTGCAGGACAAAACACAAATCCCAGTTTGGTTTCCGGAAGCTGGAGAAGAATCCTTTTCGCATCGTATACTGATTATAATTTTAATGATTTACACACTATCCAATCTGTCCATATAGTGTAACAGTAACTACCCATCTGTGACACTAATAAACGATGTGCAAGAGACTAATTTTGTTCGGTATAATTTACATATAATAAATATTATGGGCAGATTGAGAAGAAAAATTTAGACTGACAGTTCGTCTTCTGTGCACCTGTACAACTAAATGGAGTGTTTTTACCCAGATTCTGGCGATAAAAATGTGTAATTTTCTGAACAAATTAGGCTTTTGCGACCGCTTTTACGGAACTGATTTTATGAATCCACGAACTGCCGAATTCGGAAGCTTTGCCGACATGCTTCACGATGCTTCCGTGTTTTTACTTTTCGCATTTGCTCTTTTTCGCGCTTTTTTTTCCTGAATTACGTTCGCTAAGTCGCGCTTTTATGTAGGTAAATGTGGTCTCGCATTTTGCAGGATTTTTTTTTGTTTTGTTTTGCCGGGGCCTTGCCCTTGGTTGGTTTCTTTCTATTTATCTTTAAAATACTTTTTCAAAAAAAAAAGGGGGGGGGGCTCGAGGTCGAGCCCCGCCGTACCGCGGACCATGTACACTGTGTAACGGCATGATGATTTGACAGATGGACCTGAAGCTAACCGAGTCCTGAAATACTTTTGAACGTTGTAACTTGTACGCCCTAGTGTAGAGCGATCATCGGCATTTTGTTTCTATCATATAGGCCTAAAACACGAATTAGGGCTAGTTTTGACCTGAAAACGGAGCATGTCTAGCTGAACCGCGGGGCCTTGGCCTATATACGGATATAAGTGAGGGCCCTGGGTCAACTTCTAACTCGTGTTTTAGCCCTTCTTTCTTCCCTTTTCCTTTCCTTTCATTTCCCCCTTTTTTTGAGGGGGCCGTCCCCGTGGATCCGCGCCTGCTAAGCAGTGGCAGTGACCTCTCTTCCTGACCAAAATTATCTTCCGTACAAGATTGTGATTGGAGCTACACCTCATTGCCATGTTAAAGTCCATTTTTATGCCTCTGCTACAAAGTAGCCGGAGGCATTATGTTTTCTGGTTGCCCCTCCGTCTGTACGTACGTCCGTACGTCCCGTTCTCGTGATCGCGTCATCTCAAGAACCGATTGATGGATTACCGCCAAATTTGGGTCATGTATGTATCTTGCAGAGCTAATGAACTGATTAGATTTTGGGGTCACGAGGTCAAAGGTCACAGGGCTTATTATGTATGCAAAAATAGCTCGTGATCGCGTTATCTCAAGAAACGATTGATGGATTCCCGCCAAACTTGGGGCATGTATGTATCTTACAGAGCCAATGAACTAATTAGATTTGGGGGTCACGAGGTTCAAGGTCAAAGGTCACAGGGCTCATTATGTATGCAAAAACAGCTTGTGATCACACTATCATTAGAACCGGTGGACGGATTACCATCAAACTCAAGACATGTGTATCTTGCAGAGCCAATGAACTGATTAAATTCTAGGGTCATGAGGTCAAAGGTCAAAAGTCGTGAGGCTTATTATGTATTAAAAATAGCTTGTGATCGCATTATCTTGAGAACCGATAGACAGATTACCATCAAACTCAAGACATGCTTATGTATCTTGCAGAGCCAATGAACTGATTAGATTTTAGGGTCATGAGGTCAAAGGTCATGGGGCTCATTATGTATGCATATACATAGCTTGTGAACGCATTATAATTCGAACCGACAGATGGATTACTATCAAACTCAGGACAGGAATTTATCTTGCAGAGCCATGTATATGAGAAATAACTTGTAATCACGATATTCTGAAAACCCGTTAATGGATTACTATCAAACTTGAATATTAAAAAGTGCTTCCGTTTTGGTTTGTAAAACGCTCTATGGCGGAGGCATCATTTTCGACTGCGCGCAGTCGAAGTGCCATCTAGTTATTACCTGTGTATGACACTGACGAATGGTCCATCGGAATTACGCCCGTTGCACACGAAGCGTTAGTTGCCTGACGTAGGACTGCGTCCTTGACTGGTGCGATCTTTGAAGTTTGACCCGCCATGTGAGACTGACATCGCACAAATGCGAAAATGAACAGTGCAATAACAAAATCGAAATAACGCCTCATTAATTTTGCAACGGGCAATAGTATAAATAGTAAAATTATAGAATGGGACCTGTTTTCGAGGGCATGCCAATTCACCTTTTCTCTCGCTAAACAAAACTTGTTGTAAACCGATATTCCTGTAATCTTATGTCGTTCAAATTTGTACCCTTCTTAGGTGCACTCGGAGATTGACGAGAACATGGCTCTATACGAGCCCGATGACGTCATAAATTACGACCAGCGCAAATCTCTGCCGTACACGCAAGCAACAATACTGGAACTACTTCGATGCGCATGCGTCGCACCGCTATCTTTACCACGCGTAGCCACGAGGGATCTTACCGTCCTGGGTTATTCCATTCCAAGAGGGACGGAGATTTGGGTGAACGAGTGGGCTATCAACAGGGACCGGAACGTCTGGAGTAAACCGGACGATTTCAACCCGGCTAGATTTCTAGACGACTCTGGCCGAGTCGACCCCAAATTGAAAGAATCAATTATTTCTTTTGGAGAAGGTAGGTCTACACGTAGCATCAGTTGAATTAATATTGAAAAAAAACTCTGTGTATAATCTTAAACACACCCAAGAACTAAGTACAAAATTAAAGACAATTTAGTTCAGTATCCAGACTCCTGTATGATAATTATACTGCTATTATTGTCATTGCCATTATTTCGCACAAATGATAATTATGATAGGTATTATGCATTATTTACCTAGTTGTAAGCCTACGTACGAGCTGTCATTTTCTATTCATCCTCAACTTTTCATTCTTTGACTAGAAAAGTAAGTCACCCAGAAAGGGCTCCAGATTTTAAAGTTATAAAGTTAAAAAAAGAGATAAGTAAATCAATGTTCTATATAACACTGGACTGTATGGGCCTCAAACAGTGATGTCGGGAGCGGATCCAGGATTCTTTAACCCTAATAAGGCCGGGGGCCCATTATGGCCCCCCTCCGCAATTTTTCGGATTGTTCGGGAACGCATACGGATGGCGCCCCGCCGCTCGCTGACTTTTTCTTTCGAGTCTTGCGCATCTTTTAAAAATTGTTTTTGAAAATCGGACCTACAGTTACAAAGTCACGTGACCTTTTGCCTTTTCATGTCAGCCCGAAAATCGCTCATTTTCATGATTTGTGTACAAAACATATGGAAATGTCATTTTTCCTAAAAAGAGATAAAACATTGGTTATTGGGTCTTGTTTAAAGTTTAGGTGTTTGTTTTGGGAGTCAAAATAGTTGAATTGAAGTTAGAAATGAATTAAAAACAACAAAAACAATGACATACATAAGTTTAAAAACAATGAAATACATAAGAAATTATCAAAACAAGAGATAACATAAGGAATAACCTAGCTCTTCCAATTTTTTTGTCGTATTATTGTTTCAAATGGTCTAACGAATACATGTAGTGAAAAGAATGCTTAAATATAAAGAATATATGATTTATGGGTAAAAGGTGAATTTTATGACCTTATTTGCATAAATTACCATAAATATGCAAATGAGTGAATTTTTCAAAAAATTAAATTTGCCATAGTATTCTATACTCTTCACTTGACATGCGTGCCAATTTTTGTGGCGATCGGCCGTTTCACGGCCGAGATCTTAGGGGGCATAATGGCCCCCGGCCGTATTAAGACCTCAAATAGCCCGGCCTTTTTAGGGTTAAGAGAGGGGCCACAATATCCTGAAATCCGCTCCAAGCAAGCAAGCAAACAAGAAAAACGAGAGAAATCATCAAGACTCTTTATTTTTTTAAAAAGAAATTAATGACCGGGGGAGGGGGCGGGGTGGGCCGGGGACACTACCTAGGACTTCAGTACTGTAGGAATTGGGATGCTCATTCATTGGTTTTCAACCCCTCCAGCGAAATATCAAAAAGGGAAAGAGAATAATTTTTTGTGACTTTGTGTTTATCTCTGTTATTTTTTATATGTATACTAGGGAGGCGAATGTGTCTCGGTCGATGCCTTGCCGAACATATGTTGTTTGTGTTCTTTACCAATCTATTACGGTGGTTTACTTTCCGGCTGCCCGAGGACTGCCGAGCCCCTCCGAACGTAAACGAAGGCAACTTCGGACTCATATACAGCCCACCACAATTTGACGTCATCATAACACCGAGGGGATTTGGAAATTGAAATTCGTCGATCTTGTCTTTGACCCCCTTCTCTTTTATCATATTTTCCCTAATTGTGTTTTTATTTTATTATTTTATTACTTTAATTCCCTCGCGTCGTTGTCATAGCTATGAACATTACATAAGCTAACATTTTGCACTAAATTTGACTTCAAATGAAACAAACGATACTATGTAACCATTAAGTGTCCAGCTAAATATATTTATATGTATTATTACATATATTATTTCCCGGTACTGTGCGGCTGAAATACACAACGAAGTATTTGTCTGTTTTTATTTCCCGCTACTTCAACAGAACTATGCACGATTTTAACTACGTGTATATCTAAAGGGTTGAAAATTGGGTAGAAATACAGGTCCCAAGCTTAAGAATACTTAAGATTAATGATGACAGGTATTTGTTGTAGAAACGTTTACCCTCTCAAAGAAAGATCAACAAATCGCTGCCAAAGGCTGAATTGCATGTATGATTTACAAATATTTGATTAAAAGCATCATATTTACAATTCGTTATTTAACAATAATTCAGGATCATAAAAAAGTTATTCTACTGCATAAAAAACATTAGGAACATTTTGATATGAAAACGAATTAATGAATACCAGGCAAAGGTAAAACGCAGAAAGGAAAGGAAGACGGTAAAGGAAAAATAGGGAGCAGGAAAATAAAGAGAAAAGGGAAGAAACGTGAAGGGGAGAGCGGAGAGAGTGGAGAGAGAAGGGGAGAGAGTGGAGAGAGAGAGAGAGAGAGAGTGAGAGAGGAAGAGTGAGAAACGAACAGAGAGAGAGAGAGAGAGAGAGAGAGAGGAACACGAACTTAGAGTTGGTATTACATAATACAAATTAAAAATGTCATTGAAAAATAGTTATTTCATCCATGTTAGTGGAAATGCATTTCAAAGGAATTGAATTGTACAAAAAGTAATTTTGAGGAAAAAAAAATACATTTCCACATTCATAGGCAACAATCATCTTTAATTCACTATTTTGTGTGTTCTAAAACTCTATCAATGTTTCCAATTATTTGAAATATAAAAATGAAAGAAAAGTGCATTGTTGGATATTCAAGCAATTAGCGATATGCGGAATACATGATCGAAAGACAATAATTGTCGCATGAAACAAAGAACATTTACTGAACTGTGGAATTTTCATTGTGTAACAGTAATTAACAATTGTTCCAAGTAATAAAATTGATTAAATCAAATTGCTGTACTTATTCTCTATCAAAGTTTTTCAACTATTGGAAATATATAATTAATGAGAATTGTGGGATTTTCAAGTAATTAGCAATATGCTGATAAAATATATAAATTGAAAGGCAATACTTGCAAGATTAAAGAGAGAACCATTCACTGAGAGTGAGAGACATTCACTCCAGGTAAAGCAATGACTAACACAGCGGATTTGAACACAGACAAAATGGTAAACATCAAGTTCAAGGTCCAAATGGCAATATTAATACTTTCAATACTATAATTTCCGAACATTGGAATATTAAAAAAAATAATAATTATCATAATCATCTGCCCTGGAGTTCCCCTAACTTTTCATCAAAGGTTATTATCTAAAATTTTCAAAAATAAATGTTCAGATTTTCAGCATTAGAGTTCAACAAATATTATTGATAATTTGTGGCATTGCGCTAATTTTGTAACGTTGTGTCCTACACTTCACTTCTCGTAACCTCTTGTTGTGTCTTAAGTGTCTGTATGATGATTGGCTTTCCGGTAGCCAATGGCGAAAGTTCTTTGCCTATTGGAACTGAGTGGCTCCTGCATTAAAGGTATAGACCAGTTTTGGAAACGCCCCCCTCTCAAAAAAATGAAATGGAAGCTCTCATTACCAATCATGTGAAAGAATATGTTTTGACTAATACGTGATGATACAAATTTTGCCGGGAAAGTCGGGAAACCGCCTACGAATTGATATATTTGGTAAATTATTGTATCTATTGGGACCAAATAGATATCGCGCACGTGGTCGCGTAGTCCCATATACATCTTTCTGTGTACAGTGCTTGTAACTTTACCAAGACTGGGCCAAATTTCTTATCATTTTGATGATTCCAGAACCTTGCACTACACACCAATACTCATATGCTAGATGATCAACCTTTTCTGATCGATTCCACAACGTTTCTTTCACAATGCAATCGCATGACCAGAACTGGTCTTTCTCTTTAAAGCCCCTCTAAAGTGTAATTGGAAGCCCCAAATTCGCCAAAAATTCGATGGCAAAATTTAACTTAAATTATATCATAATGTGAAAGAGGATGTCATTTCAGACACTTCTGCAAAGATTCCCCCCCCAAAAAAAAAAAAAAAATGTGTTTGAATATAAATATATATAAAAGAATACATAATTTGGGTTTTTTGTTGTACGCAGAAAACGTAAATTTTGTTTTGAAAATCCTTGCAGAAATGTATCTTGAATGACATCCTCTTTCACATTATGATACAATTTAAGTGAATTTTTGCCATCAAATTTGTTGGGGCTCCCAACACTTTAGAGGGGCTTAAAACGTAAAGCCTATAGTAGTCGACGGGTTAATGTCTTTATGAGTTGTAACCTTCCACGTGTATGCTGCAAATTTGATATTTTGTATGTGTTTGTTTTTTTATCTATGGTAAATAAATGTCATTTTAAACTGAAATGAACTGAAGATAATGATTTTAAAAAATGTTTTTAAAGCCCGTTATTCCAGATAGTATAGATATAGGGGTCCGACTAACCAGGGGCGGATCCAGCCGGCGGCAAGGGAGGGGGCCTAAAAAGGGGCCCACTTCGTGCGAAAATTTGAAAATCGTGCCGGTCGATTTTTCGCTCAGTGGGGGGTAGTGAGCAAATTTTTTTTGGCACCCGAAAATTTTTTTCCCTACGGGAAGGGTTAATTTTTTTTCCACCGCCACCCCCTTGGGCGCCAGGGGAGGGGGCCCAACTTCTTTTTTTTCAAAAAGGGTGTTTTTACCTGTTTCTTTTTCTAGGGGATCCGCCACTGCGACTAACTCGGCACTAGCTGACTAGGGCGAACTCAGCATCGCTCGGCGATGAAGTGTCACGCGTTGAAGTGCAATAGCCATAAAGTTAATGTTTTTTTTCTTCAAATTTCCACCTCTTAAAATGTTCAAAATTAGTTTTTAGTAATTACCTCCCATATTTATATCGCATAATTTTGAATTTGGTGAACTAAAATTCGATTTAATAGACCTCTTGTTTGAGACGGCTACGATATTCCGAGTATAATAATAGCCCGGATCACGCCTGCATGGCACATGTACGCATACGTATTAATTAATCATTTTGTCAAAGATTGAATATTAGTCAAATCTTCAGGACCAGGCGCGATGTAACCATTATACTGGGGCACCTGAGGGAGGGGTTGATGGGTGAACTCCGTGGCTCTCGCTTCAAGCACGTATTCTAAAATAATGTAAATGTAAATGGTTGTGTGCGGGCCGGTCGACTGAATGAAATAAACACAAGTGGATATATGCCCAATTTACGGATTCTAACCACAAATGGGTATGGACAGAATATCTTGGGGGGCGGTCCTCTCTTGCCCGAATAGCAGTTTTTCGGTTGTTATATCATGAATATGGAGTGGGCAGGAAACTTAATGCATTTCGTTTTAGTGGATCAAGCAGTGCATGAAAAGTATAAATAAAAACTCTAGAATAATTCATGAGACGTACTTCGATCTCTCTGAGGTGTGGCCATATTAAAAGGGCTTTCACTAGAAGGGGGGCGGGGTGGAGGCTACGCTACACCCAATCCATTTTATTTTTGCACTCGTAGTGCACAGCTTGGATGACTATAACACAATCGTTGAGACTTCCGGAAACTCAACCGAATACATTTTCACAGTAGCCTTGTCTATCAACTATTGAAACACGCGCTCATTACAATTACGTATTACGTAATCACAACATGATTCTTTTTGGCTGATATACACTCGATAATTATCACCGAAATGAGCCTATCTTCGGGCCCTGGGTTGAGGAAAGACAGGGTGCCCGGATATGTTGAAATAGAGATACACGATCGGGGTCGGGATCTTATTGCCATTTGAACCTGCATGAAGATTAAAACGCCCGCAAGATAATTTATTCCCACCTCTTGCATAATAAAGGGTTCACAGTATAAGAGCCTCCATTATTGATACTTGATAATTATCCCCGAAAGGAGCCTACTTTCGGGCCCTGGGTCGAGAAAAGAAAGGGTGCCCGGACATATAGAATTAGATATACAAGATCGGGGTCGGGATCTTATTGCCATTCGAAACTGAATAAAGATTAAAACGCCCGCAAGATAATTATTCCCACCTCTTGCATAAAAAAGGGTTAACAGCAAAGAACCTCCATTATTGCAAACCCCATCACATAAAACAAAAATGGCGTTGGGAGCCTTATTTGCATGGAAGGCCCCAAACTGAGGCATAACTCACCATTAGAAATGAGGAAATACTTTTTTTAAATGTTAAATCAAAAACTAAAAGCATATCTTTTCATTTAACTTTATGTTGTAGTATTTTAAGCACATCAGGAACTATTGCAGCGCAGTAGAATATACATGTATTTGCATAATTTCTGCAGGGAGCTGATCGAGAAAGTCTTAGCTCCCTGGTTTCTTCTTAGTATTATTATCATTATTATTATCATTATTAAAGGGCATTCCAACCCTTGTAATAAGTTCATTTGTATGAAAGCAGAACAATAAGATAAACAGAATGGAGAAGTTTGAAAGAAATTGGACCGATAATAAGAAAGTTATGAATATATGAAATATAAGATCACTAAGTCTAGTACATGAATCTCAAATTGGCAGTTTGTTCAGTGGATTGTGACGTAGTCGTGGATATATCTCCCGTTTCCCCGTGTACAGAACTAACATTAGTTTCTGTTTTTATCCTAAGTCCATTCTCCCTCGGGCTCTACTCAAAATATGTTATGGTAAAAATGTTATTATAGGTCCTTTAAGGAAAATAGAACCTCCTGATTCAAACATTTTTTTAAATTTGAATTTTTAGTCATTTTGTGTTTTGTAACAAATGGGAAAGTTGTCCGCCACTACATCACAGAGACATTACTGATTTAGCTAATTTGAAGAGCCCATATCTTTAGTGACTAAAACTTTTTTAAATTCATAACTTTCTATTTTTGGGGGTCTAATTTCATTCAAACTTTTCACCAGTCTACTTCTCTGATATTTCTGCTTTCCTCAAGAGTAGTTTGATGTCAAGGTTATAGTTTGCCCTTTAAATTGGTCCCCTACTTGACACCAGCCTCCCTACAGTCCCAATATATACCCTACGGCTTCTGGAGCTGACGTTCCTGACGCCACACTCGCTTTAATTCAGCAAGCAGATCCTTGCTTTCAGTAGGCTATCCAAACAAGGTTTCACTATGTTAACAATAAAAGAGCTAATATTGACAAGTTTATTAGATCCCAACATAAACCACCATCTACTGTCTAATTGGAAATCAAACCTGCTGCGTGAAGCATCATCTTTTAATTGCCCCTTCATTTGTTTTCCTACATTGTTGACTGAATTACTTTGTGCGTACACGTACACATGTACTGGTTTACAAATGAGATAAGCATACACGTCACCATCAAAAGTGGAGGTCTAGTATTTGTCCAGCTGTTCAAGGCGTGCTGGTGTCATGGCGAGGAGAGGGGGGCTACTGGTTTTACTGGATGGATGAAAAACAAACAAAAACAAAACAAATTAAACAAAGCAAAAACAATGCCATAGAGTAAAGGGTGTGTGAGAGAGCTCTCTCTCCTTTTCACACTGACTCTCCCAACATCTCTCTCTCCCCTCTCCGCCCCTGTCTCTCTTTCCCTCTCATTTCTCCCTTTTATTTGCCATTGATTGGGGGCGGCACTGAATCACGTTTCATCTCACTTTCAACACAGTATAGAGCCATGACATTGAAATCATATCAGACCAGGCCTAAAAGTTATAATGACATGAGATGCATTCACTCTCGTTTATTTTCAATAGAAAACAGTGAAAAAGAGTACTTTTTTTACGTCCCCTCCTAACATGTACCAAGACAATTCCTAATTATACACATCTTTCGAAGGTGTAAAGATTGTCTACCACACATAGATGAAATGATGATCGACAAAAATGAGAGGTTCTTATTTCAGATGATTCATTTTGAATACACCGGTATCCCAATAGTTCTACACTGCACCCCTTCTTTGGTGACAGGGCAAATTACAAGCTAAACAATTCAATATATTCCTCTTCATGAATTGATGACTGAACAGATTTCCTTTTTTTATACTTCTTTCTTAAATTGTAAAAAAAGGCAAATTGTTATCAAAGTTCGTTTGTCCTTGAATTACATATGTTGGGTAAAACTATCATAATTGCCTATACTGTAATCATCCAGATTGGATTTTTTTTTTAAACAGAAGTACAAAATTATCCCAAACTTTGATTGAAAGATTAAATTACATTTAACAGAATGTGGACTAATTCTTCAAGGATTCATTTCATCAAAATACAAACTTGCAATCAATGCTTGCAATATAATGAAGTAGTTTTTGAGAATGAAATGCCCCCCCCCCATATTGTGTAAAATCATTGCATAAGTTAAAGGCACCAGCTGTTACCACCGTGTTCAGTATAATGATTACATAATCAAGCATACTTATTTCAAGATCAAATAAAAAAAATGGTGATATTATTTTAGGAGGCTCTTTTTTCTATTATGATTTAAGTACAATATTCCATTTCATGATTTCTTCAACCCAAAATACACTGCAGAATCAACAAACCCATACACTTTTGCACTGGAATATTGTTGGACTTTTCAAATATATGTACTCCGATTAGCCACTTTGGAGATAACACTTGTACAAATGACCCCCCATAAAAAATAAAAAAAATATATATATTCACGGATCTTTAACACATGGAAACGTCCGACTTTGTTTATTTCAGAATTATCATGGCCAAAAAAGATGGAGGTGCTTCATGTACACCTTTTGTTTGCCCTCTCGAAAAGGACACTTTCACCTGTGTATCACAGAATGTACCGGCGGCAGTGCATAAATGAATAATGATTACATAACTTTCATGAATACAGATCCAGCAGTCATCTTGATGGGTGTTGCAGTTTTGTACAAACGACCCAGATACCTCATGTGCAGATAGTATCTCCGAAGTGGCTTATTGCTCTTCAAATGTTTAAAAATTTGACTAAAAATATTTCATCTATTTGCTACGATTCCCATTGGCCCATGCAGTAAAATAAATACAATTAGGATAAATATGTGAAGCGTATAAAGACAGAAATTGCGATAGAGAAAATGTAAACAATAATAATTAGAAAGGAAGTTTAGGAATTCCAAATAATATATTTCCCCCCTGCAGCTACTTTGTACGGTCCTCGTAGATGGTGAATATCTGATTTGATGTCGCCCTTAAATTTTCGACAGCTACACAGGGTTCTGTTTCTATGGCATTACATAATCCCAGTCAATCATGGCTCATTTCAATCATTTGTTGTGCTCTCCACATGATGCTGTCTATATGGATAGAATCTACCTTGCATTCATTGTTTTACCTACTCAGATCGAGCCAAAGGCATAGGGTGGTATTCTCGAAATCGGACTAACTTTAGTCCCTGGTTTAATCCTCCGACTAAGTATGGAATGCCAAGTGTCCATATGAATATATTATTGAATAATTTGATATGTCCCTAAATTACCATGATAACATAATTATTTCATAATTATATTGTTTATTAATTATGTTATCACATTTTATTTTAATTTAGTGACAGATTAAATTATTCAAAAACATATTCATATGGACACTTGGCATTCCATACTTAGTCGCAGGATTAAACCATGGACTAAAGTTAGTATGCTTTGAGAATACCACCCATTTGATGCAAAAACCCAACAGCTTGGCGAGTTACGAGACCATACTCCTACAGCTGACCTGGGATGGCGCTAGAGAGGATTTTGCGGTAGTGCTTCTGGTACATTGTGGCTGTAACAGTTGATTTATTCTCAATTTGTTTTAAACAACTGGATGCTTTTCGTTGTTCATAGTAAAGAAGTATGTGAAGCCAATCTTGAATTCTGGCAATGAATGAAAATAAATGTTCATAGAATAAAACAAAACTAATCCCTCAGTAACAGTGCACAACTGACTCCATATCAAACATAAAACCAACCAATTTTTGTCCACTTGTGGAAGTGTACTTTTGTTCGGTCTGCTGTTGGTGTGCTGATGGTCTTGTGACTTGGGCATTGCACTCTGACTGATCATATGACATCAGGGGGGTGTTTCACAAAGATCCCAAGTCAAACTAATCTCTAAATTGTAACAGAGAGTTAACGCCCTTCTGGTTCCAAACATAAGATAAGTGTCAAAACCATTTGGGAGGAAAATATTTCACGCATGTAGCTAAGTGGTGGGAAAAGACGGATATGGAAGTCAAACTAGCTAACCTACTGAGAATATAACGTTACCGTACGTTCTCTCCTGCAAATTTGAGTCACAAGTGCTTTTCCGTTAATGTGATTTCTAGCAGTTTTTCAATAATTCGCGAACACACTGGCACTGCTGGTCATAATAAGCTTTTTGCTGAAAGATGAACAATATATAATGAAATCTAAGAGAGTTTCTCTCGAAATGCATTACCCAGACTTATGATTAAATTCAATTTCAATAAACGTTTACATGAATAATTTAACTAGGAAAACAGGAGCGATAAACATATATTCAGCACCTATAAAGCTAATCTATCAAATAATACATCATCACTTCGCTTTCACATAGTATTGATAGTATGAATCATCTCAAAATCAACTCTTATCTTTCCCATTTCGTGATTAAATCTGCTATACATTATTTATAATCTCCAATTTCAAATATATATGGAATAATATCTCACTATGAATACATATATTTTGACAAAAGAAAACTGACAGCAATTTTTTTGCGGCATGGTTAAAAAGTTAGTACTGACACACAATCATTGAAAACATTTTGTAGTTCCATCCCATAGCAGTTAAGTGTCACCTTTTAGTGCCCCTTTTTTCATCTTTAGGTCCAAATTGTTCCGAAATAAAAATTGTGCAGAAGAGCAGAAAGTGCAAAAATCACTGGAAAATTTAAATTCATTTCTGTTTCAAGTACATGGTGCAGCGCAGCTCACGAATAAGAGTGATTTAATAAAATTAAAAAAATCCTTGAAGTCTCTAATAAGACTCTTAAATTGGCAACACAGAGTGAAATTGATAATCATTATTTTCGTGTACATTGGCAATTACTTGATTTTGTTTGAAATTTTCATTCACTCTTTAATTCAATATACAGTTTTTTTTTAACTACCAAAGAGCGGAAAATACAAATAATTGTTGCCAATTTGAGGAAACACGCTGATTCATTTAGACCCTTTAAAAAAACCTCTGAACTGCTATGGGTAAACAAGCGAAAAACAGAATACCTTTCATCACACTGCCAAACCGACTTCACACCGACTCTGAACCAACCAATTTTGGGCCATTTGGTGTAACGTGATTAGTTTTAGTTTGGGCCATTGTCGGTTTGATGTTGTCTCGTTGGTGTGACCGAAGCATGAAAACCAGCGCGCACTACACGATCCGAATACTATTTGATTTCGAACGAATTTGCAATAGCATTTGCTATGAACATTCAACAATCGGGATGATCGTCTAGTGTGCGGTGGGCTTTAGAGTGAAAAGTCACCTTCATGGATGCTTAAAGATAAAGTTGAGTTCTGGTCATGAGATTGAGGTGTCGTAGTTGAGTGGTTCAAGCCCTGTATTACAGTCTAACCTGCTTTAGTGACCACCTGTCTACAAAGACCACCTGTCTACATAGACCACATTTTTTGTTTCCCTTTGGCGGTCGCTATAGACAGGTTTGACTGTATCAAGAGCTGCGGTTGATTCAAATCAATCACAAATTGAAATAAATCACAACTGTGTACTTAAGAGATAGGAGTCGAGATTGATTTCAAGTTGCGATTGATTCAAATCAATTGCATCTCTTTATCGAGGGGCTCTGGGCCCTGTTTCATGGAACTTGCTATCAATAAAAAGTTATGATAATTGTTATATGCTACTAAAATCCTTGCATTTGATGGGTTTGTTATTGATAACAAGTTTTATGAAACATGGCCCAGAACTCAGCTTTCTCTTTAACCCGATACAGTAGTTCCAGAAGCTGACTTTTCACCCTGCTTTTTTTTATAGTACAATCACATAATAACAAAGGGCCTTTTGAAGCACAAAAATATTGTTTCACATGGTAATAGCACACCAGAAATGTTGAGAGTGAACAGTGCATTGAGGGGACATCAAGCGTGTGGTGTACAATGGTTTGCCCCTTCAATGCATTGTCCGCTCACAATGTTCTGGCGCTCCTGCATGGTAATTCGTAAGCTCTGCAACTGCATTTGACACACCCAAGTATAATTTCATATTGACTTTGTGTATGCATAATAGTTCAAAATGTTGAGGACGTTTGTGATAATTGTGAACGTTTCAATGTCTGCAGATTTAGAAGGGAAAAAAAGGGGTTTATTTGAAAGAGAAAGAATTTCATGATGTTCACACACATGGATGCGTATGTACTCATCTTTGTGAAAATGAGGTACATGTACTTTTTGTGAATGTATACTCCATAAGCCCCAAACAGGGTTATATTTATAGCCCATTTTGTACCTGTTTTTTGTGTGGAAAAACTGGGGTTGTATTCTGTGGGAACCGGTCTTGGAAATATGCAAAATAAGAGGTCATTTTTGTGTGGAAAAAATATCTATACCTGGTGTTTTACCCTCAATGCACCTTGGCTGTTATCCTCACTGGAAGCCACATTTCTGTGCTACATGTACATTTGATTGTGCATTAAAAGGCCCTTTAGCCCAGTTCTGGGGGGTGTTTCTCAAAGATCCTAAGTCGAACTTAACTCTAAGTTGGACTTAATCATTATGGAGAGCCATTTGTAGCCTTAAAATAAAATATATTCAAAAGCAAAAATTCAAGTATTTCAGGCTTTTCATAAATTCCACATTAAGAACATGAAATTTCCTTGATTATAGAAAATATGAATGATTTGAATCAACATTTTATGCCTTTTAAAATAACTTTTACAAAATACAAAGATGCCACCGACTTTCCATAATTGTTAAGTCTAACTTAGAGATAAGTTTAACTTAGGATCTTTGTGAAACACCCCCCAGATGTGGCAAGATAAACTGTAGAAAAAAAAGGGAAAAAAGCCATGCCAAACTTCGTGTGTTAATAAATAGCAAGAGACAATTATCCAGAGAGGTGGACAATTTTTTTTGTAACAACGGTCCCTTACAGATACCTACTCACTGTTCTCTGTATTATATTATGAAGAAAAGAGAAATGTATTGCTTCCCTCATTTTGGCACGGCATTTTTTCCCCTTCTATTTGAGCGGTTTATTACATCAAACTTGAATGGGCCTCGATGAATACAATAAAAGTTCTCCACTATAAATGCTTTGCAAAGTTACAAACATATACATCAAAGTTATACATATTAGCTGCAAGTTAGTCAATCTAAGTACTGCGTTCGCCACTTCCTCAAGATTTTAACATGAAAAAAACAAAATGGCAACTACATTTGAATACATGATAAACGAATAGAAAATATGTTATACATTACATCAAAAAATATATATATATATATGGTGGCACAGTCCTCTTTTAAAGAGATCATAACAATGACAAATTATTTGCATTTTATTAAAATTATTCTATCTGACCAACAAAAAAACAAGAAAAATCTGTTGTGATGTTTTGTTAAAGTAGATCTAGGTGAACATTTAGCGCTTTTAAAGGCGATAGCTACTATCGTAAAATATTAATTATCTGGTAATTTTCATCTATCAACCATGAAACAAAATGTTGATCGAGTTGTGTAAATTGTTGAAACCTATTCCCTTATATAGCTTTAGCATAAACTGTAGAAAAAGTAAGCCAACAAAGTGCTTACGTTTCGTCATTGTATGACCATAGTTTCTATTCCTGATTGAATATCAGTACTAGAAATATAAGCCAACAAAGTGCTTACGTTTCGTCATTGTATGACCATAGTTTCTATTTCTAATTGAATATCAGTACTAGAAATATAAGCCAACAAAGTGCTTACGTTTCGTCATTGTATGACCATAGTCTATTCCTGATTAAACATCAGTACTGAAATGTTAAAGGCAACCAGTATGGGCCGCGTTCGATTCAAATTTACAGAGATTAAAAATATATTGTCTGCTAAGAGCCAGGAAGGAGTTAGCCTGTATTACTATACATGGGTTTAATGCCCTTATAGCTCTAAACACACGATATGCTCATCATTTAAAGAATGTATGGTAATCAGTTTCGTCTATTGTGTAATAAATAAGAAATTCGTCTGCTGAGATCCATACGGGGGATTAACCTGTATCACTATACATGAAGTTAATGTCCTTATGGCTTTAAACAGACAATATGCTCATCATTTAAAGACTGTATGAGAGTTACTTTGGTCTTTTGCGATACATGAAGCAAGAAATCTGCTGCTGAAAGGCAGACTGGGGTTACAAAGAATCACTACACATGAATTTAATGTCCACATGGCTCTAACAGACGGTATGCTCTTGTGCTCATCAATTAAATGAGAATTAGATTGGTCTTTTGCATCAGAAATAAGAAAATAATCTGCTGAGACTCTGAGAGCCCAAAGGCTATCCCTGTACATGAGTTTAACGCCCTTGTAGCTCTAAACCGATGATATATCAGTTAAGGACTGAATGAGAATCATATTGGTCTTTCGTGTCATAAATAAGTTTGCTGAGAGCCAAAAGGGGGTTAAACTGTACCACTATTGATGAACTCAATGACCTTAGAGCTCTAAACGGACGATGCATTGAGACACTGAAGCAGATTAAGATAGGCCTTTGAGCCACCATGCCTGAATCTTTGGCTTTTTGCAACAATATATAACAAAATTGCATAAAAAATGCTTTGGATCAACACAAAAAAGTTAATGACATGCCGACATTGGTCCATATTTTCAAAAGCCACCTAACTTTAAGATTAGATTCTTTGATTAAATTTTACCTGAATGAAGAAATGTATTTTGGTAATGAGCGTGCATCACTCCATTCCACAAAGCTCTTAGTCGGGTGATTGCTAGAGGTGTGCCATGTTTCACTGCTCTGTTCATATGTGACTGTTCATGTGGTCGTCTAGCATGATGTGTAAGCACACATGATTAACGTAACCTGTCAAGATTCAGGAATCTATGCTGAACAAACACTTCCCCTTTATAGTGTGTATTAACTCTATGTTGTTGACTCGCTATCGCTACGGAAACTTGCCTGACGCTGTCGCATGGCCAAGGTGAGGCACTGTACCCATTGCTCGGCGTTGGTTCCGTCACGCGTCTTGAAGACGTACGTCTTCTGGTCCTCTGTGAAGATCTCAAAGGCCTTTGGAATGCTGCGGTCACGCCGACGCAACGTCTTAACGCTCTGGACCTTGCTTAGCTCAATGGGTAGGGTCCCTGTCATCTGCTGCAATGTTAACATTGAAGATGATAGTTACATTCTAGTATTATATTTATTATTATATACCTCACTTTAGAAATCTGATTGGTCGAAATTGGAGTCGTGATTTTAGCCATGCTCCGCCTACCAGTCAATAGTCTTTTGAAAAGCGTCCTAGGGATCTTTTCAAAAGACTATTAACTTGTGGGCGGGTATGAGTACTGCGATCCCCATTTGTTACGTGTTAAAATTGTCTTTGTGCGAGCGCGGACACTATACAGTGCTTTTTGTCTGTGATTCCCAAATGATTGAAACTTTCAGTCATTTTTCCAGCGAAGATTAACAGACAGTGTCTCAGATTTTCTGTGATGTTTAACCAATTCCTACTCAATAAAAGGATAAGGTAAGAGTTCTTGGTATATTTTTGTTTCAATTTGGCATATAAAAGACATATCGACTGCTTTAATAATCGAGGTCTGGCTGTTGGCTCTTGAGAATGTGCACATCCTGCCATGACCCCGAGGCGCGCCTGGGTGGGCGGCGCGCTTCTCTTGAGCCTATAAAACAGCCAGGCCTCTCAAAGCAGTTGATATCTCTATACTATATCCCTCACAGAAAATTCTATGTAAATGCATTCATCAAGAGCATTTTACCTGATCAATCATATTTCCTATAGAAAAGCAAAAATCCAAGAAGATTTTAAAATGTTGTAATCAAGCTGATGCAAGTTCTTGACACTCTGGACCTTGCTCAAGGAAAATAGGGTGCCTTGCATCTCCTGTAATGTTAACACTTATATTATTATACATACTAGGGCAATAGTATAGAGTTAATGACTGCTATGAGGGAATAGTTGTTTTATGTTGCATCCTGATATCAGGATGCAACATCCCCGAGAGCCTATAAAACAACTATTCCCCGAATATTAAAGCAGTCATTATCTCTTTTATATACCGAAAAAAGGGTCATAGAATACATGTGCTACTTACTGGTCAATCATGTTTGTTTACGCTATCGAGGTCTGTGTTGATAAACTTGCAGGTAGCTTAGGCGCACTCGATTTTTGTGTGCTACAATCCTTCCCATTGAGATTGCACGCATATATCCCTATGCAGCGGGGTGATATCAGGATGCAACATCCCCGAGAGCCTATAAAACAACTATTCCCCGAATATTAAAGCGTCATTATCTATTTTATATCCCGAAAAAAGGGTCATAGAATACATGTGCGACTTACTGGTCAATCATGTTTGTTTACGCTATCGAGGTCTGTGTTGATAAACTTGCAGGTAGCTTAGGCGATTTTGTGTGCTAAAATCCTTCCCATTGAGATTGCATGCATATATCCCTATGCAGTCTACGTACATTGCGCGATCATGCAAAATTGGTCAATGTAATAATTTCCAAATCAAGATTCAAACCTTTATTGCTTGTGATCCTAAAGGTGATACTAAAAAAAATGAGGTGTCATATGAAAGAGCAGGTTTATCTCCATATTTCCAAAGGGGCGTCATCTCGTCATTACATGTAGAGTAGGCCTAGCTACAATCGAGATCAGCTGTCGTCTGCACTGTGTTTATAGCAATCAAATTAATCGCACAAAAAAATGTATGGTAGCCGCGCTCCGCACAAACTAAGTTAATTAACACGAAAACCAATGGGATCGCAGGATGAGGGCACTTTTCAAAAGACTATTGACTGGTGGGCGGGTATGAGGGCACTTTTTAAAGGACTATTGACTGGTAGGCAGGGCATGGTTAAAATCACGACTCCAATTTCGACCAATCAGATGGCTCGATTTCTAAAGTGAGGTATATAAAAAGTACTATATCTCTCATTTCATGTACGAGCTTAATTCAAGAGATTTCGATGCGATCAATCATACTTCTTTCAAAAGAGCAAAGATCTAGGCCTTTGCAATAATGCAGTTGGTTGTACGAGACTTGCTCCTGCAACAATTGTGCTACGGTCTACAGTGAGTATCCTGCACTAACCCAATTCCTAACTTCACCCCAAACCATAACCCTACATGAAAATAAAAAACCCATTGCAACCCTAACACTATATCTTTGATGAAATAAAGCCCGAGCAACTGTCACCGGAAAAAATATCTGAACACCGCTGGAGCTGCAAAAGCCTTTGCTCACAGGAAGAACATCATTGCTTTTTTTTGCTACTGCTAGGCTTTTTTTGTAATTTATATGACCACGATCAAATGTCCACAATTCTGGCTAAGCATTGTGTCTTGTGGATAAGTTCCAGACTATGAAACCCAAGGTAAGGGTTTGAATCCCTGTCGCAGCACTAACGATAATTATTATTATTATAAAATCATCATTATAACAAATATTTTAAAACTTTATTATTATCATTAATATTAATATTATCATCATTATTCTTTTTTTATTCTTAGTATTAATAGTAGTAGTAGTAGTATTAATAGTAGTAGTAGTAGTAGTAGTAGTAGTAGTAGTAGTAGTAGTAGTAGTACGGTAGTAGTAGTAGTAGTAGTAGTAGTAGTAGTAGTAGTAGTAGTAGTAGTAGTATTAACAGTTGGAGTAGTAGTATTAATAGTAGTAGCAACAGCAGCAGTAGTAGTAATAGTAGTAGTAGTACTAGGAGTAGTAGTAGTAGTAGTAGTAGTAGTAGTAGTAGTAGTAGTAGTAGTAGTAGTAGTAGTAGTAGTAAGTAGTAGTATTAATAGTAGTAGCAGCAGCAGCAGCAGCAGCAGCAGTAATAGTAGTAGTAGTAGTAGTAGTAGTAGTAGTAGTAGTAGTAGTAGTAGTAGTAGTAGTAGTAGCAGTAATAGTAGTAGAAGCAGTAGTAGTAGTATTAGTAATAGTAGCAGCAGCAGCAGTATTTCACACTCCTCCTCACCGATTTGGTCTTGCTGTAGAGTAATCTCTCTCCTGCCAGGGTGAAGTAGCGTGTTTTCCATCTCCTGAAGAGTTTCCAGCGGACTTTCTTCTCTTTCAGCTGACCTTCGATGAGGGGTTGATCTCCTGCAATCAAATCTGAAATAAAGCACAGTATCATATAAATAATAATAACAATAATAACAATAATGATAATCATAACAACAATCATAATAATAATAATATGAAAAATTATAATAATAATAATAATTATAATAATAACAATAATAATAATACCAACAATAACAATACTACTACTAATAATAATAATTATAATGATGACAATGATGTATTGGATAGTTTCATAGTGCTCATATCCACCGTGCAAGGTGCGAAGGCATTCAGGTACCACCACCCCAGCTCTAGCAGGGCTAGCGATTTTGGTGCTCACAGCTTTCACGGAATTTCTTTCGCACGAAGTACCCAATTAACACCTGGGTGGACAGTAGCATAGGTAATGTCTTGCAAACTGACATTAGTACTGTGCCGAGGCTCAAACCCATGACCTTCGCATCTCCAGTTAAAAGTTAAAACCACACGACTACAACACCTCTACATTTAAAGGGGGTATTTTGTGAGTTTCTAGGTGCAATGCGTCCCAATTTTCTCACACAATCTTGCCCGCAGAAAAAATTTCCTGGGCTATTCCACCATTTAGGATTACATGGAGTACGGCTTTGTGGAGATAATTGTTTAGTTAGGTTCAGGAGAAAGTTTTGATTTTGAGAAACTTTGGTGCACAATTCATACACAAATCAGCCACATTACTTCTCACTCAAAAAGAGTACCTGTGACAGTATATTTATTTATAAACAATAAGACACCCGTAAAATAGGAAGGCTAGTTCTACAAAGTACAGTATGTGAGGATTTAGAGATCTCGACCAGGACTCTGCAGGAGTCGCCAAAGACATAGTTTGTGCTCGAGTCCAAGCCACAGCTTTGTGAGGCTGAGTCTAAGGCCAAGGCCGGTAGCACTCAGATGCATATTGCTATACAAGTCCTGAATATTATTATCAAGGCCAGCCATGCATCCTTCAACATCAAACTTTAATGGGTTGAACACAATTCAAATTTACTTCATACAATTTAAACAAATCACACACAAAAAAAATCACATAAAAAAAAAAAAAGTTTTTCTTAGTGTGTGTGCCAAACAGACAAAAAAAAAAATCCATAACAAAGCAAGCAAATCTTCTTTTAACAAAAAGTGTGCTTGCTGAACAAAAAGAGGTATAAATGAGTGACAAAAGGAGTAAAAAAAAAAAAAAAAGATTCTAACACAACAAATAATATTTAGTCCTCTTGAAACTTCCCAATAGGTTAAAATTTACACACAATTGAACCACAACGCAAGACCAAATAGTTTCATAGTACCTTCAGCGTTTATTTCAAATGGAATCGAATCGGGTGCCTCGAGCTGCAACATTTTGCCTGCGTCCATAAGAAGTAAAAAATAGTCCCTTATGAATAGTTCTATAGAGACGTACCTTTACAGGATATACTTTTTTCTAGGCATCATAAAGGAAAAAAGGTGTGCAAACAATAAGCAAATAATAACTGATGTCTCTGGCCATGGGACAGACTACTGGTATCATTGCTGAGGTGATCTCTGGGCCAATATCTTCCCTTGCCAACACTGAGGTGTTGGCAGTTGTCCAACTGCCAGCGTAGGGGATGTGATCATTTGCTTTACATCCCACATCAACAATACTTTTTTGTGAAACACCCTCTTGAGCTAACATTAGGTTGCACTGCACTGCATGCAACAGTAGCAAGCTCCTTCTGCCCACTAGTCATCTTTGTTGCACATACACGCTTAGCATCGACCTACGTCACGATAGCCTACGCATATCTAACATCGATATTTCACAAAAACCATGACCAATTATCTCCTAGTGTGTATGTCTATGTAGCTGACTTTTCCTTGTTTAAAAGATCTGTGGATATTCAGGGTCATTTGAACCATGTGCTAATTACGAACTGGTCTATTGTCCAAAGAGAGTGGGGGTCGGGTAACTGTTTGGCAGTGGTAGTCTATGAAGCAGCTAAGTCATAATCCCCTCACTCATCTCTCTACAAATCCATCTGATTAAAAACCCATTTAACTCACCCATTTTATTTGGACTGCTGCAGAGAAAACACGTCCAATTACACGTCTTGGCGTTGTAGGTGAACATATCATAGTAGCTGGCCCGACACAGCTGCCTTATCAAGCCTTGTTGAACCTGTGATGAATAAGAAATGAATTTCAACAACCAAGATCATACAGGCAGTGTTGTCCATTATAAGGTCAGTAACTTTATTAGCATAAATACATGTATAGCAAAGCTTGCACTCATGTTTAACAATCAAATTTCATCTGCTAAGGATGCACGAGCAGAAAGAACTGTGCTCATCCCCCGCATTTCCACTTGGTGTTGATTCTAAGAAATTAACAATTGAAAATTAGCATTAAATTTCTTACATTGGTTAGATATTGAAAATGTCAAAATCATGATTTTTGTTCCCATGCAAATTGACAATTTTTAACAATCTATTTGACATAGTTTTTGTCAGCGTACAAATATTTCAAACATCAGACTTTTATCTGACAAATGTAGCAAAGGTATTTCAAATTTGGAGAAGAAAAGCAATCAATTAATCAAATTAAATTCTGTCCTGAGAGTGTGTGAATATATTTCTCACCTTAGCTTGAGGGAAGTTTTGGGTGATGAGTTTGAGGAAGGTCATGTTGCCACCAACAGTCTTCTGTTTCTCCCAGCTCTTCTTGAGACTCTGCACTGCGTTATCGTCCAGCGATACTGGGGTAGGAGAGGAAGCCTGCCATACAAAGACAGGATGACAAGGTTACGGCATAACTGTTCACAATTTCCGAAGGCCTATTTGCAATCAACTCTGTTTATGAACACAATACAACAGATACGGACTCAAGTTTTTAACAACAAAAGAACTCCCTCTCTTTTTGTTCATGTAATTTGTGTAAATCATACCATTCTGGTTTAAAAGACAATACTGGAAATTTCACGAAGACAAGTTGAAGGGGAACTGCTATAATTATTTGTAATCTTGAACATTCAGTGTAACTTTTGTTGGATTCTGTGAGAATTTATTTTCTATCATTACAGGAACTCAAGCTTATCTTTAACTGTGCATATTCTTACTTGGAGATGTAAATATTTGAGATGTATCCATGGCAACATTTGTTTGGTTTCCATGGAGAATGGCAAAGTGCTGTAGAGGCAATGAGGTTCCTTTAGCGAGCAGTAGAAGTCCAGCCTCCCTACCGGTCTGTTCCTTATGTCCTCTGCAAAGAAAAGCAGAAGAAATATTGAAAAACAAAAAAATATGAAAGTAAATGGAGTATGCAAAGATAGTATACAAATGATGCATGCGCATGAGTTCATTATACGATCTATCCGCACTCGAGTTGAGGCTGTGTGCGATAGATACACACAGCCTCAACGAGGGTGGATAGATCGTATAATGAACGAATGAATACATGCATCATTTGTTTTATACTACGAAACTCCTCGGTCCTTGTTCAAATCGAATGGAAATAATTTTCTGCTTCCATATCAACTGCAGACAGCCACGATTTGTCAGCTACATTGGCACGCCCGTCATGACGGAGAACACATGCCAAAGTTGGTGTTCCGACAAATGCTTCTTGCGACAATAGACCAATTTACTAACATATTCAAATGTATGGATGTTTCTTTCCTGGGGACCTAGTGACGACTTATTCCATTAACCTGTTATTGATGAATGAACTACAATATTCAGAATCCAGTCTACTTATATTACTTGTTGCTATGTTGGGCAAGCTGTCAGGAACAACATTTGTTTAAAAAGTATGCACAAAATTTGAATATGTTAGTTAACGGGGCTTTATTTCATCAAAGATGTAGGGTTCGGTCAGTTACAGTTTTTGGTTTGGGCATGAAGTTAAAAACTTGGTTAGTGTAGGATAATGATCAAGGAGCAATTGCCACTGGAGCATTTGTCCTATAACCAATGTCTTGGTCCTGTATCGAGTATCCACAACCTTACGGATGCTAACCAAAGTCCCAACTTCAGGTCTGGATCCAACACTATACCTAGTCCTGACTCTTACCCTAAAGCTAATCCCTGAAGCCAATTACATCTCTTATCGTAACCCGATAACCCTGACGAAATAAAGCCCAGCGAATTCATGTATGTCGCAAAACAAGTGTCCAATAACCTTGGAGGCATGTCTGATAATGACTGACTGACCTTGCACTGTGCATTCCTCTGGGATTGGAATCCTATCTTTGATAGAATCCATGTAACTGATCATTTCTCTCTGTCTCTTGAACAGGTACTGCTGCAAGCTGCTATCTCGATTACTCCCGCCACTCGTCATCGAAAGTCCAACGCTCAACCGAGCACCATCGTTGATTCCTGGCGAGTTCTGCGAAGTTGGCGATTGGGTGGTCGTGCTCGAGGGTGAGACTCTCCCCTGTAAGGATGTCCCACGTGTAGGTGTGGAATTACCATTCGCTTCAACGTGAGTTTGTGCAGAGGATGACGGGGGAGACGTCGGCGGTTGCATTTTCGTTCTCAGGAGAAGTCGTTAATGAAACGTGCAGATTTAGGCTTCCTTTGCTGGCCCGGTGCTGCCTGTTGTTGATCTTGCGTTCAAATTCCGACTTCCTCGTCGGTGATGTCGTCGTCTGTTTGCGCGGCCCCGACTTCAACGCCGTGCTGCTCGGACCCGATTGCACGCTCCCTTTGCTCTCACTCCTCCCGGCCATCTCCAGGACACCTAGACTGTTTGAGTTGACACGCCCGACGCCGAGAGGCGTGTGGTGGAGGTGCAAGGCTTGTTCTGAATATGCATGCCCGGGATGCCGTAGGGGCTGCAAGGAACCTTGCATGTCACTGCGTGTGTGAGGGCGCCCTTGGGCTTTGCGGTACAATTTCTTTCTCTCTTCAGACATTTGACTGATATTGGTAGCGCTGAATGGCCTGTTATCCTGGGATAGATGCCTTGGTTCAATCATACTCACTGGTCTGTGGAGCCCGTGCTCACTGTAAAGGAAAGAAAATTTGTAACATCAAGTTTGATGTAAATAAACTGGCATTTGCAAGAAACAACCAATACTAGTGTAAATATGTGATAACTGTACACACATAAACTTCATTCGAATGATTTTTTTTTCCACAGACAGATCTTGCAATACATGTATACATACATTGCTCTGAGTAGTAAAGAAGATGTGGCATATCATTAAAATTTTTAGGCACAATTTATGGTCCATGAAATGAAAAATATGATACATACAGATGAAATGATAGGGTTCTAGTAGAGCATAATACACATTGAATGAAATAGAAAAGAGTATAACATTTTCTTTTTTTCTTTTGTAATACAAGTCCCTTATTTGGATTCCCAGGATTTCATGAAAAAAAAAAGAAAACAAAAATCCCTGATTTTTCAAGACATTCCTCTGATTCCTTTGATTTATTCTCTCCTTTTCACTGAAATCTGCTGAATGGAGTTTAAAACATTCCAGAATTATAAAGGGCAATATTTTTCAAACTGAAATGCCACCATAGCCAATCATCCATACCTTGTTTGGTAAAGAGACAAAATAGAAGAGACTTTTTTTAAATACCAATATTCTTTCTGAACTAATAAAATTTCCTGATTTTTCCCTCACTGGATAAGAGAAAACTCAAGTTTAAAGTTTCACTGATTTCTAGGAGATCCGACATTTGCTGCTGAGACATGTGCTCTTGGCTTTATTTAATCAACGGTATAGGGTTAGGTGTAGGGTGAGGTGTAGGGTTGCAAGAGGGTTTCTGTCTTAGTTGGAATGCTCTCTAGTAAAGTGGAGAATGTGCAAAGTAAGAGTAAAGAGTCATAATTGAATCTGATGACTGGGGTAAAGTGCTTTGATTAACTGGAAAGGCACTATTTAAAGGGATTGGGTAACTTTGTCTCAGATTCTGAAACAAAATCCTGCATTTAGCTCATGCTGCAATGATAATTATAAACCTTTAGGTCAGTAAGGAACCCCATGACTTTTACAAGCCGATCGCCTGTCTGATTATCAAGATATTTATGATTGGCAATCGAAATCAAATTTTGCGTTTTCCTAACGGTTTTCATAACACTACAGTCTATAGTCTATGAGTATGGTAAAACCAGTCACTCAAGGATTTTTACTTTTTTGAGGCACTTCATGATCATTTTGAAGCGCAATTTTTTCAGGGCTTCATTATTACACCATATCACAGACCCTGATAACACGTAGGGCCATGCATCTCAGATTTAACATTGTTAAACGATGGCTTTAAAGGAGTGGGGCATCAGTTTCCATGTGCAGAAGGCCATAATTTGTTGATACCAGACTTGGTAGAAGTACCATTAATGTGTGTACAAATTTGCACATAGCAATGCCCCCTGTGAATGAGGGAAAAGTGAGAAAATGAATTTACCATGTGGGGGAATGGATGGGAACTGCAAAGCATTACATAAGGCCTGTTGGTCATAAAACTGAAGGCTAATCCTGGTAGTTGAAAAACCCTGTTATTGGGTAAACACAATTCCCCATGAAACCCCACTCCTTAAAGCCAGTTATTATCATGGTTATTATTACCTGCCCACCGTGTCCCTCTGCAGCTGTTGGACTATCATCCGAGCCGCCGTGGAATTGCTCTGGCTCTGCATGCTGATCTGTTGTATGTACGGACCCAGGATCCCCTTGTGCCTGTCCCCTATGCTCTTGATCTCGATCAGGATGGCAGGTAATGCTGTCTGGTCCACGCAGGCAAGTTCCTGGACCAGGAAATCGATACAGTCCTCACCAGCCTCCTAGGAAAGGTATAAAAGAAGCAGATACAATTAATAGCATGTTCAGACTATAGGAAGTTCATACAAAAATCGTATAAAGAAACGTATATAGAATCATTGTAAAGCAAGAGGAGCATACAGACTGCATAACAACATCATATAAAGAAACTAGTTTCAAAGAAGTCAGTTGACATGACAGCGGGTCATTCATGAGTGCGCACTCATGCTAAGCCTACTACAACTAGTGTCCTTTGGCAAGACATTAATCTACATTTGCCACTCTCCACCCAGGTGCTCAACTGGTACCGGTAGGAAGGAATTCCTCCAATGCTGTGAGCACCGGTATCGGTTGCCTAGATAGAGCCAGGGAAATATTGAAGCACCCTGAGCACCTTGTGTGGTGGATTTGTGCAATATATGTATATATATATATACAGACAAACCTGTCTATAGCGACCGCCCAAGGGAAACACAAAAAGTGGTCTTTGTAGACAGGTGGTCTTTGTAGACAGGTTCCTTTAGTACATGTTTCAATGAGAAACCATTTTCAAGGGAAACAAAAAATGTGGTCTTTGTAGACAGGTGGTCTTTGTAGACAGGTGGTCACTAAAGCAGGTTTGACTGTATATATATATATATATATATCAACATTCTTCTTCTTATTATTATCATTGTTACAATTTGTATCATTATTATTATTATCATTATCATAGTAGCAGTAGTAGTAGTAGTAGTATTATCATTATTATTATCATTATCATTATCATCTTTATCATTATTATTATTATCATTCATACTTGCCAACATTTGCAATTCAGAAAACGGAACGCACATCACAAATTATGTACCGTACGCTGCGACTGCACTGTGCACTGCACGTGAAATACGTATCTTGCATATACGGCCGGAGACATGTGGTGATCGTAAGCGATAGTGCTAGTGCGACGCTGGCACGTGCGGTGCCTATGGCTGATGTATTTTGCATGGCACTCTATGGGCACTCTACGCACATGGGCACTCTACGCACATGTGCACTCATTATTACACGCTGCAAATAGAGATCAGCGTGGCGTGCAGCAAACACGCTGCACACATCTTGCGCAATGCAATCCGTCCAGCACTCACTGGATCAAAACTATGGAAAGCTGATTGGTATTTATACTACATGTATCCCCCCAAATCGGAACGTTCCGTATTTCATGGCTCTAAAAACTTCAAAAACGTAACAGTTCCGTTAGAAACGGAACGGTTGGCAAGTCTGTATCATTATTATTATCAAGGGTAAACTTACAGGACTCAGCCTGCCCACAGCACCAAATATCTTGCCAGCCATGGAGAGCAACCCGGGCTGTCTCCTGATCCCAGCCTGCAGCTGAGCAAGGCAGAGTGTGAACGGAGCTGGGTTGATGGATGCGATGTCGACCAGGGCTGAGAGCACCGTCTGGGAGGTCGTAGGGTTGTTCAGGTTGGCCACCAGGACAGGGACGTAGTCCTTCAGGATCTGGGCAAGGAGATACAATGGGTGGCTTAGTTTTAAGAGTAGATATTACACCTACATGCACATACAAAACACACATACAACTACCTCTTTTTCTTTAATGTCTTTTCTCCGTTGTTCTCTGTGTATGTGTGTATCTCTTTCTTTCTCTGTCTTTTCTTTGTCTCTCCTTCTCCCTTTCTTTCTCCTTCTCTCTCTCACCTGCTCCTTTATTTCAAACAATATACATGTATATTCCTGTCTCTTTCTGTATCTCTGACCCCTTCTGTCTCTCCCTTCCCCCTCCCCTCTCCTTCTCTCTCTCTCTCTCTCTCTATTGTTTCTCTCTCTCTCTATTGTTCTTTCTCTCTGTCTCTGTGCATCTTTCTGTTATCATCTTATCAAATTATTCCAATGCATTAAATTCTAACAAAGTGTGAAACTAACTGCTCTTATCATATGATTGAAAATGGGAAATCAGAACAAAACAACTGAGAATCAACTAGACTTACTTTAGGTTTCCTTTTAGCCATGAGTGCCATGAGTTGGAGGATGTTGGACTTCTCGTTTTCATCGCAGTCTGGCAGAATGGAGACCAGGTCTGGAAGACAGTCCTCAATGGGACCAGGATCTTCAGTGTAGATCTGGGGTAGGATACGGGTTAGGGATCTGTTGCCTGGGAAATGAAGAGGAAAAATTAACCAACTTCTTTGCAATAACAACATGCATTTACTTACATTAATATTCAATGGGGAACAGATTAGATAAACACTCTCTTAATTTCTTTACACATTTATGAAAATCAAAAAGAGTCATAAAATATAAATTGTCTAATTTCTGTTTTTATATAAATATACATTATCGACACAAACATGGAGGTCAGGAAGAGGTTTTGTTCCGTATTTTTCATCCAGCCAATAACACTGTCAGTTTGTGGGACTTTTTTTTTTGGGGGACTTTTTAACAAGTGACATTTAGAATTAACGTTTACAGTTGCAAATAGTAACAAACACTGATTATTACAGGAGGAAAACAGCGACATCCTTTGCTGTATTTGTTCAAAATACATGTATTTAGTATAAGTAGATGCATGGTCACTATAACCTCGCACTTGTAGAAGTGTCGTAGTCGAGTGGTTTGAGCACTTGACTTGAAATTCAAAGGTCGTGGTTCGATCCCCAACACGGCACTAATGTCCTTTGGCAAGGCATTAATCTACATTTGCCACTCATTGCCCAAAAGGGAAATGGGGACCGGTAGCCGGTAGGATGACGAAAGCATCATTGTGTTAGTAATTGCCTATGCCCTCACAGTGACCATATGGTAGGAATACTCCCCAGGGAATGGAGATGGTGCACATTGTGCGTTAATGAATCCAATGACCGGAGTAATAATATGACTGTAAAGCGCTTAGAGACGGTATTCCGTATTAAGCGCTATATCAAATCGAGATTATTATTATTATTAAAATATGCCCTACAAGTATATTTCAAGTGTAGAGATCTACCTTGAGTGATGCTTTGAATGATAGGTCTGCAGTGTTCGGCAAGCAGATGTGCATTCTCTATAGCAGCCAGGGCAAGATAGCTAGACACGTTCCTAATCAGATCTCGGTTCCCGTGCCGCAGAAAGCGTATCGCCACCGGAAGAGCCAGCTCCATCACGCTCCGCTTGCCGTAGTTTTGCTGAAATCAAAGGAATGAAAATATCCGATCATTTGGTTGTATGACATACAATGAGTACGTATCGCCTGGTCCAGAATTGCTTTTGACATGACAGAGCATACTTCAAATGAAAATGCTTTAGAAAGATTGAAACTGCGTACCTTCTTGACACCTTGAGAAAATTGACCATTTGATGACTTTGCTATTGCATTAGAAACAATGAATTATGTCAACCATAGTTACCTTGAAAGAAAACAAACATAACATGTGCGCAAAAGTTTCTATTTTTACATTACGCTTATGTCACTTGATTTTTCCAATGGGGGTTTCATTATGTCATTCATGGTTACCTCCAAAGAAACAAAATTTTTAAATATCACAAGTGTGCAAAAGTTTCTATTGATATACAGTATTACGCTTATGTCATTTCATTTTCCAGCAGCCGTTTTGAGGTGGTTTGCTGTGTTATGTGTGAGCAAGGCCTTACCATAAACAAGCAGCTCATGATGTCTGAGGCGATCTTGGCATGGGGTGGGTCCTCATCTCTTGTGGTGAGCTTGAGATTGTGATGAAGACAAGACTGCCAGAGAGACACTAGGGCTTCCACATGCTCTTCAATGGAACCAGTATCCCTGTAGAAACAACATAGAAATAGAACAATAACAACAAGAACAAAGATGATGATGATAACAAAGGACACAAAGAAGCAGTGCATGCAACAGGGCCAGTAATCAATATAATACTTTAATTCAATCAGTATTTTAGCAAGTAGCTTAGCTAGTTATTAGTTATTAGTTTAGCTATTTAAGTAAAATGGCTTAAATCTCATTCAGATCATATCTAAATATTTTCTTTGGTAAGTCAACTTAAGTCAAAATTCTGCTTAAGTCTGCCAGGGAGCTGTCTTAAACTTAAGACACATACTTGGCTGAAAGCTTCAATTAAGCAGGGAGGTGAAAGAAAGGAGGCGACACTCTTGTAATTTATTCAAACGCATTCGTGAGTTCTAAAGCGTAACAATGGGATGTGTAACATTCCACTTGGCTTTGAAGTTCCATGCTCCGAAGTCGAACGCGCTTTCACTGCGGGGACTTTCGGAAGCCAGGCACCAGTTTTACATTTATTACAAAATATTAAATTACCGGCAAAATTTCAGTGAAAATCAAAAACTTTATATGGGGATTGTATTGGGAATAGTGCATCAAACAAATTTTCAAATTTAGTACTCCGTCCTTCCTATAATTTGTGTGCCAGAGTTGGTAAAAGAAAAATTACATCGTGACAAAAACTCAATATTTTAGGATGATGCGCTAATTTGTGCATGTTTTAATGTCCCGTTATTTAATCCATGATTTACAATCTTCAATAACGTTAAGTTTGCTAATGCGTGTTTTCGCGTGTTTTTTTATATTTTAGAAGTTAAAAAAAGGAAGAAATGACACAAGTTTGTGTTCGCTTGTTCTACTCTTTACACATTCAACAATGGATGAGAAATCATTGAAAGGGACAGCGAACAGTTGCTGTGATACCATTTTCTGATGTAGGAATTCTAAATCCTGAAATTGCATGCGCTCTTTTATGTCACCACCTGTTCAACAGTTGCAGATAAGTGCATAACTTTTCAGCGGCTTGGAGCATAGGGTCAAAGGAGAGCGGCTTGATTCCAGTCCTTCTCTATCACGTCCCTGAATTAAGTGCCACCCCAAGGTCAATTGAATAATGGTAGTCGGGCACAGGCACCCCCCCCCCGAGCCCTCCAAGTAGCCTGTGTTATCGTGCAGTTTCCTTGTTTTCATCAATTTAGGTTTTGTTCACAATATAAAAAGAGTCACTGGAGAGGAATATATACACATGTATACAGTAATAACAGTAAACAGTTAAACAACTAATTCATACCATTACCAAGTTGAAGTTTTGTAATTTTTTAGGAAGGTAAAAAGTTGATTTGTCCCAATTAATGTTCCTTGAGAATGTTAAAGCTTACTGTATCTAAAAGTATCCAACAAAGGTCCGAATTCAACCAGTCCATATTTCATTCTTGAGTTATGAAAAAAACACACACACACACACACAATCAAATTTACAAGGAGCATGAATATTTCAGTTGTTAACTGTATACATGTATATACATTTGACGGTTGCATCACGATAGTATGTACAGACATTTGACTCCCTCTTTCATTGCTTTTAGGACATGGACAATACAAATTTTGCCTCCCATTCCCATAATTACCCCATCAAACTGACCTGATTGCTGTTGTGACTCTTGTGATGCAAATCTCCACAACGGCCTGGTCGTTGTCACTCCTCACGTAATTCTCAGAGGACGCTATCTCCTGAATGCAGTAGAGGGCAGCAGACAGGTCATGGACGATGTCGGAGTCCGGTACAGAGAAGAGATCTCCGGCCCGTGAGAGATCTCTTCGGGACAGCACTTGGCTGAATAGTTCGTGCATTATGGCATAGTTTCGACAGTCACAGGTTTCTCTTCAAGGTGCTTTCGAGAGGGCACATCAGGTTTAAGGCAGAACTTTTCTTTTAACAATAATAAAAATGTTCACATTTTGACTCTCAGCTTGATCATATGCAGTACGCCAATTAAGTTTCCATCTCTGCAAACTTCTCTGGGAACCTGGTGAAAACAAAACAAAACAAAACAAAATTAAACAATGTGTAATTTCAAACGGCCGGGTGGTAAGCATTTTGCCATAGGCCTACCGTAGTTCAGGCCCAATGGTGACAGTTAAGAGATTACGACGGCAGTCACAAACTCACGATCACGCCGGGAGGCAGACCAAAAGCTTCAGTTTCTGATATTGACGGTTGTTCCACTGAGATTATGTCTGGCTTCACTGACCGCCTCTATATACAAAAACTGAAGTGCATTGTACAGGATGTTACACAATGCAGTTTGTGTGTGATTGCCGATCTCATCGCGCACAGCAGAAGCTTCAAGAAAACGCACAGATTACCTGAAAGTATTAAAGTCCTTATATTTTAGTTTCACAATGATTTTAGATGGTATTTTTATAGCATCTTTGAAAATTATATCTATTTTCTTTCCAATCATCAATTTTTCTAAATCAAACTGTTAAGTCTACTACTACTAGATAAAGGAAAACTGAGGGCTAACTTTTCGCCGGACTCCAGTCTAAAATCTCCTCCCCACTTGTGCGTGCGGCAAGGGTTAATAGCGACTTTCGCACGGCGATGCAAGTGCCGACTACGGGGTATCTAAATGAGCTGTGACCGTCTCCGTACTCTGGCTACCCGCGATGTAATTTGCAGTTTCGCAACTCTGAATACGCTGGAGTTTCTGCGCTTGCATGACGTCAGAAAAGTTGTACCGCCCATTTGCATGCGAGCCTCGCCGTCACAGTTAACAGGCGCTCTGATTGGCTGATCACGCCACCCCGTACTAGCTCGACTCCCGACACTAATTTGGCTGAATACCGTCGTAGGTTTGGACGCTACACGGACATTTTCGCTTTGAGTGCGATCCCCTGCTAAGATTAGCGTTGTAGAAGGCCGCGTCGCCGGTTGCGAAGACAGCCTACTGTCTGTGTATGGGGAAAGTTGATAAATGTCAGTTTTATTAAAGCATTCCCCATACCAGGCCGTCAGACGGTTATTTCTGTCTAGCCTGGCCGGAGGGTTCTGTCCGTCTTGCAGCAGCAGAAGAGCGTCAAAAGACAAAACATGTTAACAAAATCCTCCAAGCCGACAGATATTTCTGTCTAAATGTCAATAGGGATTAGTTTACCATGAGTCATGACCAGATCAGATGACTTTTTACGTTGAAAATTACTAATTTTCCACTAGCTGCAAGCAACAAGAGTTCAAGACAGTCAACAACGACAACAATGTGATTATGAAAATGCAAGGCACCGACTTACGGCCGATCATGACAATAGTCAATACCTCACTCAGTTAACACGGTTAATTAAACAGAGAGCATTCAATTAAGACATACAGTTTCATCAACAATCGCAATCTGACAACAAATCATGAAGTCAATCAATTAGTATTAAGGATCTAGATCTAGACTATAGGGTCTAGGCCTATATTAAAACAACAAAGTCTCATTCCTTATCTCGGCACAATTAACAGTCACAGTCATATCACAACAGTCAGTGATAATTATAATCATGATAATGCAGTCAGGTCTCAGGACTCAGAATTGATCTCAGAATCAGATGACAAATTCACAGATACAGAATTGCAGAACTCACCATGTTGACATGTTGAATGTGCTGACTGTGTTAGTGAAAGTCGCAAAGCCCCTTTTTCTCACTGGTTTGGCATTCTACTTCTAGTTGTTCCAATGAAGATAAACAGCTCAATATTGACCTCAGCTCAGTCACAAATCAAAAGAGAAATTAAATTCGTGTACTGAGCATTGTGAACATGTACCTAGCTAGCTTACAATTTTACTGTGTGTATTGCATGTATCGCCGTCGGTGCATGCCCTAAAGCATTCGTCACCAACTTGTATTTCCTCCTCAGCGCACAACATCAACGCCATATAGCGTCATTCTAAACCCAACGCAAGTGTGGTAGATTAACAGGCCCACTCAGACCCCGCCCTCTATAAACATGACATTTCACAATAATTTCCCCAATTTTCAACCCCTTCAATCAACAATATCAATTTAGCCAAAAGTTTATTTTTGATTGATTACAATGGACTTCAGTTTTTTTGAGCGCTTTCAGAATAAACATTCACAATTGTTCTTATTTCTTTACCTGTAACCATTCCAAATGATGGATAATTTTTTATGTTGTATATTGCCAATGCCTTTGTTCCAGACCGATGAATCTTTACAATGAAATAATTCACTCCCCAAAATGGACATTCCGGGCAAACTATAGTACATATAATAGCCAGTAATTTCATTGAGGCTTGCATATGGCAATCAGCATGCATGCATATGCTCATTGAGCATGACGGAAATCTCGTTTTTTAAATACAATTAAAGTTCATTCCAGAATAGCATTGTATAAAACCATGCTTTGGCAATAAAACGGAATAAGCCTAGCTAGTGCATGACATATTGTGACATGCACTGCTGTATATTTAGTTGAGTTATAAGACCTACATATATTTTGTGTATAAATAATTAAAAACCCAATTACGAATGGCAATGCTGAGTGATGATGATGATGATGATGACATATAGTGATGATAAACATCAACACGGAGAAAGACAAACATAAATGAGAGAGAGAATAAGGGGGTGGGAAAGAGAGGTAAAGGGAGAGAGAAAGAGAAAGGGAGAGATCGAGAGAGAGAGAGGAAGAGAGAGGGTGGGGGGTACGTGGGGCATCAATTAAGGGAGAAAGTGAGGGATAGTGATTGCCAGAACATCCTTTCCAGTTTCTCAATTTTGCAAGTGACCAAAGAGAACAACCCCCTTTTCATGATCAGAGTGTTATTTAATTCATCATCAAAATGTACTAAGGGGGAATACAAATTTCAACATCTCCCTGGCCCAGTGTGAGGTGATAATTGCCTGAAAACTCCATATAGGGCTGCAGCTCCTCCCCTATAATAGGCATACTACGGCTGTGAGAGTGAGGAGGACAAAGAAGGAATTTGGAAAAGTAAAACCCTAGAGGGCCTTAATTGTTATATAGGATCTCTAGAAAGAAGAGGTTTGTTCAAATGTAAATTTAGTCACAACCTGTCTGAATCTCATTGCAGTTAACCGAGACATAAATGAAGATAAACAAATTTAATTTTGAACCTTCATGTCTTTATCAATATATTTCCATGTTATGCATTAAGTGTCATTGTTCATATAGATTGTTTATAACATATTCTTCCATTCTTCTTACAAAAGACACCGACCTCAAACTTTAAAACAATATCAATATACATGTACTAGAATCAGGACTCTGTTTGTTACCATTTAATAGCATCGCTTATATCAACATTTTTGCATGATCAAACATTTAAAGAAGAATATAACAAAATTAGTTCATAAGATACCGCTCACAGACATGGAATGAAAAGATTACCCAGGGGTAGCGTCATACATTTCACATAATTATAAACACTTAAAAAATATTAAAAGTTGCACAGATTAAAGTGATCATGGAACATATAATGCCAGCAAAACTGAGTAAATATGATTGACTTTTATGAACATTGTGCATCATATATATATATGTGTACATGTATAATTATCATCATCAGATGTATCACCATAGTCTTTCAAATACACCTGTTATGTACAATATCATGTTCAAATAAATTCGCCAATCATCTGTACACATACAAAAAATTCATAGCTAAATCGATGGGACTATATATATATGATTTTGGTAGGATTGTATATTGCATGTTATATAAAAGAAATTTCTACAGATATATACAAGTACATCGCAATTTTGCTCAAATGAGAAGTACTGAAAATAAAGTGTATACAGTAAAGAGATATTTTTCAAAATCATAATTACATCTGCTTGATCTGGTGAACATACATAATGAATAATTTCATCATCAATGTCAGTGTCACTGTCAATATCAGGACAATGTCACTGTTTATGATGAAATAAGCTACCAGCCAAGACATACAGTTCTAGATTTTTCATCTTTATTTGAATAAATAATATTCATGTTATGACTCACGATAATTTAGGTGGGCATATTTTCTGAGGGAATTCGCCTCACACTTGGGATGTACAACACATGTTCTGGTGACAACTGCTTCGTGGTCAATATGATACACTTAATGAATTCTTAATTTAAAATGTTGAGCCCTGGAGCAAACACTAACTAACCCTAACCCTAAACCTAAAATAAAACTAAATTGGAACCCTAGTCCTATGATTGATGACATAAAGTCTAGAGCACTTGTCGCCAGAGCATATTTGTCGGAGGTGGCACGTTCTGTTGTTACCAAGACAACCTACTACGTTAGCAGAAATGGCAGGTTTATTCTAGACAGAGTTTACCAAAGGAGAAAAGAACACAAATTTGAAACCTTTACCTTAAACATTCAATTGTCAAGACATGTGATAGAAGAACTGTGGAGTTTAGGGCTTTATGCACTAATATTTTGAGAGGAAGACAGAGAGAAAAACCAAAAGTTAAAACATACAGGATCAGAATATATTAGGATACTTTGATTACCATGCCTGCTTGGACGTTAAGTTCCCAAACTTTTAGACAAAGCATAAACATAATTATATATCTTTCACTTCATTGTATGAATCTACATAAAATAAAAATGGCTACATGCATGTCAATGCCTATAAAAAAGAATGAAAAATGAGTTGAAATGTAATACATGTGCATGAGTTCTACAAAAGTAAAAAATTTGGAGGTTGACAAATTATTTTGCTGTCACTGAAGTTTAACATTAAACATTCATACAAAAGCAAAAGATATCAGTGCTCTAATTCAACTTCTCATTTGAGGTGCCAGGCAGAATGCCTAGATGATTGCTTTGGTTGCTCTATATTACAATCATTTACAGTGAACTTCATACAATACCACAGAGTTATTTATAATGAGATTTATGCTTAATTGCCATCTGGGCAACAAAGGTACATGTATGATATTTAGGTTGCCTGGCAGAATATTTCGTGGTGAATGGTACCCAAGCAAATGCTAATTGCGAACACTGTACATACATCTATTACCCATAGTCCATAAAATATCTGAAATTGGAGACCCCAAAATGTCACCGGGAAGTCCCATACAGTTGAGAACATATAATACAGCTACATTTACACTTGCCCACATGAAATATTTCAGTGCATACAAAATTAGAAGTAAAAGCATCACTCAGATATGTTACAAGACATACTGTAGAGTGCTAAAACAGCTTACACATTGACTACCGGTAAGTGGACTACAAATTAATAGAATAATGGGGAATGACCATTTCCTTGCTTGATGCTACATTTCATGAATAAAAAGCTCCATTATTAGAACATTAAATGGCATCAAGCTGATGAAAAAAAAATACCAGTGTGTTTTTTAAAACCAGGAGAACCAGTCTGATAATGTCTGTACATGCACAGCTAATACTTCTACCCCTCACTTACTTGGCCTCAATGATTCTGATTTGCATGAAATGTATCATAATACCATACGTTAGCACTTAGAGACTTCGGTGGAAAGCACTTTATAAGCACCGTTTTTATTATTATTATAATGCAATTTTAAGACCAACAAGATGCAATCGAATCAGGAAAAGTTTGACATATTGTATATGCACCAATACCAGTTGAGGAGGATGTCAGGAGGTAAAAAACCATGGGCAAATTCTACCTGGTACCAAAAAGGTGATACATTGTAAATACGTCAATGCATGCATGTACTGTCAACCTGAAATTTTTTTGATCATCTAAAATCCACCCCCTCCCATGGTACCAATGCAAAGTATGGGGGTTTCAAAAAGAAAGATACCAAGGGCAGATTCTACCTGAGAAAAATATCAATAACGGTCAATGCATACTTTCACCCTGCAAAATTGTTTTGATCATCACAAATCCCACTCCCCATTCCGGGATGCTGCACAAACTGTCAGACTGTCAACCACTTCAAAACTTGTCCTAAGACACATTTAGTCAAAACTGCTTTTGATGATTAACTTACTTTGTTCACATTGATGTATATTTCATATGTATTGTAATTTTTTGTTTTGTTTATCAATGTATTTTGTTTGTTATAGCGCTTAGAGACTTCGGTGGAAAGCACTTTATAAGCACCTTTTTTTAAATTAATTTTTATTAAACACATTTTACTTGACTTGGACCGAGGACAGCTCGTCTGTCATCGGTGGATTTTCCTGTTGAGGAGCCCTACTCACACCATAGGTTTACTTTAAAATGAACTGCTATTGATAAGTCACTTGGTCTACTTGCACAAAGCAAGGCAACGGTCGAAATTCCTGATACAAGGGGCTCTGTTACCAAGAGATCTGGGCCCCATTTCACAAAACTTGTCATCAGTGACAAATGACAGTTTTCGTTATAAGCTAGTGAAATCCTTGCTTCTGATTGGTTATCAGTAGATAAGTCACTGATTTTTGTCATTTGTCATTGAAAAAAGGCTTTGTGAAACTGGTCCCAGGTTATTAACCTGTTGAGTATACACTTCTCTCATTTCCAAGGATTAATAAATGGACCAACAGAGGGGTGTTTCACAAAGACTAAGATCGACTACAAGTTGGACTTAACTATGGCAGGCCGTTAATGCCATTGTTTGCTCTCACCATTATGATCTTTAGATAATATTTTTTCCTTCAATAATGAATTATCAAAAAATATATATTCTGTAGATTTGTGACAATGATTTTTACGTCCTTTGAGAGACCCATGCCAGTAAATGGTGAAAGCAAACAGTGGCATGAAAGGCCTGCCATAGTTAAGTCCAACTTAAAGTCAATCTTAGTCTTTGTGAAACACCCCCCAGTTCCTGTAGGCCCACGGGTTCAAGGCACTGGCAGGCTTTCTCTCACGTTTGGATCATGAAGAACGGAATGGTTGCGTATCGGCATCACCTTCATCACCAAATGCTGTTTGAGATGAAAGAAGGGAGAACAATAGTAAATAGAGTGGCTTGTATAATCAAGCAAGGAATGACATATCCAGAGATGCCAACCTTCACAAACATAAAAAAAAGTATTCTGAGAGGTAAAAAAAGACGGTATTTTTACACAAAAAAAGTATTATATACAACATACGATAGAAATTTCAAGAAAATGTATTTTATTAGGGGAAAACGCAATGCCATATTTTACGTAAAAAACGTAACAAATACGGCAAAACGTAATGGTTGGCATCTCTGCACATCCATGTGGTGATACATTGTTCGAGATTCTGTATGTTGGCCACTTCATGTGCATCTTCTTCTTTTTTGTAGAGGGGAGAGGTGGGGAAAAAAATTCAAACCTGTTGTAATATTTGCACAAAAAATATTACATTGGGTGAGAGTCATGGCTTTCAGATTAAATTTTATTTAGAACACCCCAATGCACACTATGTTAGAATTACATGTAGCCCGGGGTGGGGTGCCCTCAAAGTATTCCCTGCCAGCGCAATGCCGAATGAACTGAAGAGATTCTTGAAAAAAAAGCTGAAAGGCCCAAATGTAAAATGTCAAGCACCACAGACTCAAACCTTCGAGGTAATCTCCTCCTCCTCCTCCTTCTTCTTCTCCTCCTACTCTTTCTCCTCCTTCTTCTTCTCTTTCTTCTTCTATTTCTCCTCCTCCTCCTTCTCATTCTCATTCTCCTTCTACTTCTCATCCTCCTCCTTCTCCTTCTCCTTATTCTTCCTTCTTCTTCTCTTTCTCCTTCTACTTCTCATCCTCCTCCTCCTTCTCCTTCTCATCCTCCTCCTACTCCTTCTTCTAATTCTAATTCTCCCTATTATCACTTCTCTTTTGAAAGAAAGAGAAGTTTTCTCAATAACCAACCTTTCTCCTTGAGTCCCTTTCCAAAGTTTGAATACACCTTGGACATGCATACGATGACGGCTACTCTGACAAGTAGACCAAGGACTGAACAGACGATGATGGCATAGTTCAGAAGCTGAAGGCTGGAGTCACCAGGGTCAAAGCACCTGGCCACCTGGGGATATTGAAAAGAGGCAGAGGAATGAATTTGCTGATGACCGAGACAAATTATAATAACATAATGATACAAGTACAGTCAAACTTGTTTTACTGGCCACCTCTCTATAAAGGCCCTTAATGAAGAAATGTGTGTTCTTGGACCTGCCTAGAAAGGCCATTTTTTCCATACTAGCCACTTTTTCTGTTTCCCTTGGGTGGCTTTCATGGAAAGATATGGCTGTATTACTAATAATGAAGTGAAAGATGAAGAAAATGGATAAGAAAAGAGGTAGGAGAAGGGGATGAAGGAGAAGAATGAGGTCAGGAGCCACAGACTGGAGATATCAGTGTCAGAGTCTTGTGCAACCTAGCGGCAAGGATAATGAGCAAAAGGAATGACTTTGATGGTGATAAAAACTGTAATGTAGTTATACAAGTAGTACCAATAATAATGATAGAGACAAAACAGATTAAACAAGGACAAAGAGAAAGGAAGGAAGAATAGGAGAAAGAAGAATACGAGGAGGGGGAGAAAGGGAGAAAAGAGGAAGGAAGAATGTAAAACAGGAAAATAATCGCAGAGTAGATCGTAAGAGTAAAGGTAATAAGATAGGGGGAAGAAAAAAAAGTAAAAAAATATATAAAACAGACGGGAGAAGAGACAAAGAAGGTTAAAAAAGTAAAAGAGGTTAAGAGTTTGAAACCAAGAAATTACAAGAAAAGATGAAGCAAAATAATACGAGAAAGGGGAGACAAAACAATGAAATAGAAAAGGTACAAGAAATAAGAAAGGAAGAGAAAAACAGAAAGGAGGAAAAGATGAAGGAAAGGAGAAAAAGAAATAGATAGAGAAGAAAATAAAGGGGAAGGAGATTTCTGTTTCCTCCCTACAGCGAGCATACTTTATCCCGACAAAACTTCATACTCACATCGACTATTTTGTAGATGATATATGCTGGCTCAAAAATGCTAGTGGCAAAAAATATCCATGTGAGATGCTTGCTCTCGTATCTCAACTGCAATGAAAAGGGAATCAACGACATACATGTGTGATGGATTAAGGCAATATTGCAATAACAATCCTTGATAATGATAAGAAGGACATTCATACCATGTCAATGGCCAATCAAGATCATCGTTGCATGCACATATTGTTCAAAGGCTGGCCATTAGCCAATCAGAATCATTAACTCAAATTTGCAATTGATTGCAAACCTTACAGCGCGTAGATCTTCTATCTTGACTGACAACATATTTTTTATGATTATTATTAATATTAAACAATTTTTTTAAAAAGAAAGATATGTAGAGTAATGCATTGTCAAGTAAGATAACATACAGTACTAAAATAATAATTCATAATAATTATTATCATGCTGAAGAAACTACATTCTATAATCAGCTTTAAGGCCTGTTTACATATTTGTATCATATTGATATATGACTGTATGAGTAACCTGTATTTTTCTGATATTGTGACAATTAATTGGTCTCCCAAATTTATGCATAGATCTAAGGCAATGGGCTGTTACCAAAATTCCATGTTATATTTTTGCTACTTATGCCTCCATTAAAAAAATTAATAAAAATTAAGTTAAAAGAAGGAAATGAAAGGCATCAGTTGAACAATAAATGGGCCTTTAGCTCTGTTTCAAAACCTGGATTGCCAAATTTTTGGAGTATCATGTGACAAAAGTTATGCCATATTCTTTGGAATATCATGTGACAAAAGTTATGCCACATTCTTTGGAATATCATGTGAGTTAATTAAAGTTAATTGTGGCAGTCATTGTTTGTTCCATTATTCAACCAAAGCCAGGAAAGCCAGGAAATGACTGAAGAGAAAGAGAGAGAGAGAGAGAGAGAGAGAGAGAGATAGAGAAAGAGAGAAAGAGAGGGGGAGGGGAGAAAGGGAGAGGAAGAGAGAGTGAGAGGCAGAGAGGGAAAGGGAGAGATAAGAGGAGAGCAACTCCAAATACAAATAAAGTGAAACCTGCTTTTAATTAGCGACTGCATGTATATGACAGCCTCTCTATAAAGACCACCTGTCTATTATGAACAGTTTTTTCCTCTGAATAGCTTTTACACTCGAAACATACATGTACCTGTATACTACAATAATCGCTACATACAGACATC
Source organism: Mesocentrotus franciscanus (assembly GCA_037976565.1). NCBI lineage: Eukaryota > Metazoa > Echinodermata > Echinoidea > Camarodonta > Strongylocentrotidae > Mesocentrotus > Mesocentrotus franciscanus. Next base: position 16,384,246 of record CP137682.1, on the reverse strand, counting down.
CTACTTATAGATTTGCCCTCTCCCCCGAGTTGTCTTTAGAAACGGGTCTCAAGGTATAGGTCCATTACAACGAACCAATTTAACTGATAGAAATCCAATAAAGGCCTATATTACACGAGGGGCAACACAAGAACTGCATTTCTTCTCTCACTTGAGTGGTCTTTATATACAGGTTTCACAACATAGATTAAGGACAACAAACATATCTTACCGATAAAAATCCGATTAAGGCCCATATCACGCCGTAGGCCACACCAAAGCCGATGATGAGCTTCTCAAAACTTGAGATGGATATTAGGTCGTCCAGGACAAGAATAACTATGCTGACCTACGATTAAAATCATGACAAAAAGACAGTTATGAAACCATTTAAGTGAAGGGGGGTCGTCATACCCTTTTGGGGCCTTTGTACATGACTATAGCTATTTCTATTTCTTTTTTTTATCCCACCCCCTCCCCCATCTCTCTCTCTTTCCCACAGTATTCTTATGCATATCCTTTTTTCATGCCAAGTTTTAAATCAGTGATCAGTGAACGAGTCATGTGATGTTCTTTGGCAGAGATCTCAATGATAACATCTACCCTATTTGAATAGGGTTAAAGTTAAATACAAGTACACTGTTCCCTATTAAGACAAGTACAAGTATCATACAGGTACATGTACGTGTACCAGCAGGGAAAACTAATACAATGTGTAGGCCTACATAATGTGTGCTACATGAATACCCTCTCAAAACAAATTTAAGTGATTACTGAATGAGTCGGTACACTGTATAGTACTAGTGGTGTACAGGCAAAACTTAAGTACATATTCAAATAACCACTACATGTACATGTAGGTATGCATCATTTGACACACTTAAAGATAGTACCAGCATTTTCCAGAATGTGACATATCCTCCCCGTACAAGCCATTCAAAATTAGCTGGCAATTGTCCTTTGGGTTTGTGTGTTGAGCAATATGGTGAGAATCTAATAAAATGCTGGTACTTGAACAGAATACATGTGTACATAACAAAAAAAACTTCCTTACTCATTCAGCAACAGAATATAAATGTAAATATTATGCATGTGGATGCATACAATGTATATGTACCGGTACATGTTCATTTCATGTAAGACCAAAACAGAGCATTGCAGTTCAATGCTTCATCAGGTAATTCCAGATTGGACTTTTACTATTACACATCTTAAAGGTACTATGTCCCATTTGCAGGCCCCCAAAATGAAAAGTTTATATTCCAACGGCATTTGAAAGATAATAATAATTTAGAACTTCCCTCAAAACGAAAGGGCTTGAAAATGTCTTTTTGTTGGTAAATAGTGATCGTTGTTGAATAGACTTTAGAGATTGCAATCCTTTTATTAAACAGTCTGATTGTGAGACTCTTGTAATGAATCGAATGGTCGTACGTTTTGTGCTGTGGAAGATTCAATCAGTTTAATTTTGGCCATTACAAGAAGTTGGTTATTGATGTAGACAAATGCTCATGTACCCTTTACAGCTCATTTTATGTTATTACAAAGAAAACTAGAAAAGTCAACGCAAAGCGTAGCATCCCCTCGCAGGATACAAATGGCCTATAAACGTCAGAACAAGTTACCTCCATTAGACTATATTATTATATTACTAGGCAAGGAAGTTAACCACATTTTCACATATATAATTAGGTGTTTTTGCTGTGTTTTGATACCATGTACACCTGTACCTTCATATCAAATTTGATTAAAATCCGTCAAACATTATTAAAGTTATCGATTGAAAACCAGATGTGTATTTTTTCTCATATTAAATGAGCTATGACCTTTGACGTACATACTTCGAAAATCGAACTTAGGCTGTTTTTTGATACCATGTACCTCGATATCAAATTTCATGAAAATCAGTCAAACATTACTAGTTATCGATCGGAAACCAGATTCGCATATTTAATGAGCTATGACCTTTGACCTACATACTCGGCAATCGAACTTAGGCTGTGTTTTGATACCATGTACCTTCATATCAAATTTTTATGAAAATCCGTCAAACATTACTAAAGTTAGCGATCGGAAACCAGATTTGTTACGAACGGAAGGAAGCACGGAAGCACGGAAGCACGGAAGGAAGGAAGGACGGACAGCAGCGTTTCTATATCCCCTCCGACTTCGTCGGTGAGGGGATAAAAAGAAGTCAGTCAGTCTCTAAATAGTGTCTGACAGTGAAGTCTAGAAAGTAAACGACTTTCCTTGCATAATTTGAATACTAGGACACTGCTAACGTTTATATTTCACAGATAGGACATACGTGACATATTCATAATTCCTGCAAAGATCTACAGAATTTGATGTTGGCTGCAAAAGGGACATAGTACCTTTCACAGGGTCATGAAAGAAGGCAAATTTGTCTTGTTTGGAGCCAAGAGGGAGTTAACTTGTATCCTTTAACATAGAATTAATTCTCCTCTGGCTCTAAACAGATGAATTGTTTCTAAAATTGTACTTACTAGAAAGATTTTTTTTAAAAATCACTCTTGACAATATTAAAACAATTTCAAGACATTCAGCAGGGGAAATTGAATTGTGTTTTTAAAACATAATTTCTCTTTATGCTGTTACAATTACCGGTACCGTAACTAAAATTAATTAAACCATCATGATTAAAAGAGTAGTTTCAAAGGAATTTCATATCACTAGCTTCTTCTCAAAACTTTTCCAATAACCTTTTGAACTTATGTCAATCGAGGTACAGTCCCTTTTTTTAACTCTTTATTATTACTTTTTATTTTTTTAAATCCATTAAGACCCTTTATGTCATTTTCTCATAATCTTACAGTACTTGCCTCAAGCTGAAGATCAAACTTTAGTAGTGATTCACACAGAAACATGTACTGGCACATATCTACATGAAAAAGAAAGCGGGAGAGAGGGAGAGACAGAGAGACAGAGAGACAGAGACAGACAGACAGAAATGGGGGGAGAGAGAGAGAGAGAGAGAGAAGGGGGGGGGAGGGAGAGAAAAACAAGGTATTTGTTATTCAAAATTGTGATATTGAATTTTCAGACCTATTTCCGTTGAGAGTTTACTATACCAAAAATATCATAACAAAAAGTAGTTGCTTTCCTTCTTAAAGGGATAGTTGAGTTTTTGTTTAAGACTGCAAATACCTTCAAAGTGCATGGTTATTGCTCTTATTCCTATTTATGACATTTCTAGTGCCCTTTTACATGTAGAACCTAAATTTGCTATGAAGGTAATTTTACACCCCAAAATGTGTGAATTTAGATTGAATAAAACGTATAAGGCGCAATCTCGTTTTTCAACGGCTGGTTCAAAATTGCTGAATATTTGTGGGGCACCACAAATATTAGAAATGGTTATATTTATGGATATTTCAGCCGTCTCTGAACCGATTTTGATCAAACAAAGATGATTTTGTTATTTAAATTGTATATTCTTTCAAATTTGACACTCAGTTTTTCATTATCTCACAACAAAATTATTTTGTGTAGTGCCCTCTGCAACAAAACTCAACTATCCCTTTAATGTTTACATACTTCGGTAAAGAACACGGATATAGTGGTAAAATCTACATGAAAAATTGAACAGGATGTAATGTAGTGTGACAGGAAAACCTTGTTCAAAATACAGGAAGGAAAAAGAAAAATATGAACAAAGATTGAGCAAAACACTTTCATATTTCAGTTGAATATACACTACGTGAAACGGTTGTAGTATGGTACAATATCCCATGAAAGCAAATTAGAGGCTCTCAGCATATATTATATACAGAGCTGCCAACCTTGTGCGACCAAAAAAAGGAACCATGATGGCAAAAAAAAGGAATTCATTAAAACAAAACTTATAACAATGCTCGACACACTTCCAATGCAGAAATGTCCATTCGTCATGCTGGTTTTTCCATATTAGGACCTATAGTTTATTTACAAGTAGGTATTTTTTTGTTGTTATTTTGGTATTATCGCCGTTTCATTTTTTTAAAGAATATTTTTCTCTTTAAAGTGCCAGTTCAAAGAAAATCACAAAAATGGCAAATAACGTATCACTAGAAACTGGTAAGCTAACAGATGGGCATCATACAAGTTTTAGGTCAACTACATATCGGGTGATTTATAAAAATACAAATAAAACAACCTCCATAGCATCTGGGATATGCGAGAGATTCGCCAGAAAATTAACGATGTTTTAATGCCGTCACAATATGAACCAATCCTGCCCAAGCAGACGACATCCCATAAAGAATGAACATAATTGCAATGCTATTATTTCTCAAATTATAATGAGTTTAGTGTATATAAATGTGATGGAATTTTACACCATTCAAAAAGGATATGACCCCGATACTGATAACTAAATTCTTTTGTTTGTAAATACACAGGATAGGGGTTAATGTACAATCAAAGAAACCAAACTTTCAAATTGAAAACCCCCGGAATGATAGCATGGACGGCATTTGTTTCCTCTTGAAATGCCGAACATACCGCGGTGTATGCAGCTGAAAATACAATGGCGTCTTATTTTGTTTACAAGCGACGGATTCCTTTAGTTTTATCTTGCATTTTTCATCAAAATAATACCATGCGCGGGGTTTAGAGTGAGGCAATAGATTAAACATTTAGCCTGAGGGTAGTGAAGTAAGAAAAATAACTGAAGAGAAGATCATGAAACAGGCACTGAAAATGTGTAAGATGTCATGGGACATCGTCTGCTTGTGCAAATCATGTTCAACATGTGACGTCACACATCTCAGCAGCGATCGGAGAGCTTTTCAGGTGCTATGCCGGGGCTGTTTATAAGAGTTTTGTAATTGATAATAATTATTACTTCGAATGTTTCCAAGCATTGAATTTGGATAACCTTGTCCAATCAAAGTTTCACCTTTGCAATAATGACAATAAAGTTAGTTTTTAAAATCAATGAACCTTCTCTTTAAGTATGTTTCCAAGTATGTTTTAATCTTAGTTTTATATTGAATTTGTGATCAAATCAATATTTTAGGGCAGTTGATTGACGTGGTATGTAAAAAAAAAAAATAATAATAAAAAAAAAATAAAAATAAAACATATTTGATGAAGGAAAAAGGTACTACCGTAATTTGGAGTAAAAAACAGAATAATTCCGGGAAAAACGTAATGGTTGGCAGCTCTGAATATAGCATGCAAACATAGTAGAACTGCCCCTATTACATGTACATCATTCTTTTAGTGGCCAGAACAGCTGCCAAACACTGACCTGACATATACATGTATATCAACAACTGATTCATGAAACATTGATCAAATCAATAGAGACACTATCATGAATACAAAATACCGTAAATCTCCGTGTATAAGACGAACCTGTGTATAAGACGCACCCCTATTTTTTGGGCCAAGAAAAAAAAATCAAAAAATCAAAAAATCATTTTTTTTTTTGCCGACTCTGTCGGCAGCAAGCCAGGTCTGTGTTAAAAAACCCACGGGAAGGACTTTCATTTAACTGCGAGGTGCAGTTGAAGGCGCCGATTTGTGCTTGTGAACTTGTCACAAATAATAGTAACAATGTCGTTTTTTAGAAGAATGTGTAAGATCATTAATGTAAATTAAAAACAGTAGGATAGGACCTTGTGGTATGCCATGTGTAATAGAAGAGAAATTGGAGGAATTATTATTATAAACTACATATTGAGGTCTATTAGAAAGATTACTTTCAAACCAAGATGACAGACAAATTTGAGTGTTGTTCTAGTTTCCGAGTAGTGAGTCAACACACCGATTACTGAGCTGGGAGACATTGCCAGGCATAGTGCCAGGTGGAGGGGCATAAATCGAAACTTAAAAAAAAAAGATTTTTTTTGTACCTGTGTATAAGACGCACCCCCGACTTTCAAAAAAGCGGCAAAAAAGTGCGCCTTATACACAGAGATTTAGGGTAGGTGAATTAGATATTTTATCAGAAGTTCAGGGAAAGACTATCAAAGTGTTTAAATACATTATAAAAAAAGACATTTGGATTATAGTTATTTAGTTTAATCTTTTCCTTTTCCTGGCATCCACGTGACTCACTTCAAATTTTACTGTTGTTTTGTATTCACCGTTTCTTCATTTGTCTTAGCCAAATAAATAATAATAATGATAATAATAAAAATAATAACATTTGATTACTTCAAATTTCAGAGTGCTGAGGTCTAGTGAATAGGTCGTCTGGCTGTGAGCCACAAGGTACAGGATTCAAATCATTCTTATGGCATTAATGTTCTCTAGAAATACATATATTTGCTGCTCTTGGCCCAGGTGAACAGAGTGGGTACACTGTAGGAAAGCATTCTTTGTGTCCTTGAGCATTGTCTTATGGAAGCTTGACTACCGGTAAGCAGGGGTAATTGGAGTGTCCAGCACTTTGTATCTTAAAGGGAGTGTAGCATGGCAAATACTGGTTGACACCATCTACGTCTTCTTTTGGACAACTGCACGTAAATGAATGGACTTGATGGACTTGATTAACGGTAGTCAGCGACTTAATCTCTACTTGGTCAGCGTTCGTGAAACAGACTGAAGTTCTCCTCACGCTTCGGTTTCGCGTATGTTGCACGCACGTGAATGCTGCGGTCGCGTCGTCCGTAGTCGTATTATACCCGATTGGCCCCGAGTAGGGCCACGGGAAAGACACATAGTCTCGTCATGCTACACTCCCTTTAAAGTGACACTGAACTGATTAACTTTCTGCCCTAGCGTACTTCTTATTGAACAGCGCCATCTCATGGTCAACCTACCAATAGTGCATAACCCAATACCTAATTCCCACTTCGCAGACAGAGGACTCCATGCGAGAACCAACAGATGGCGCGGTAGTGCTTCGATATAGTACCGTATGGCTTTAAGAAAAAGAGCTTTGTTAATCCAGCTCTTAGTATAATTATCTATATGAAAAAAATACTTGCCCACTCTGGTAAACAAATCATTTCATTTATATCTAAACTGCATATGATGATTAAAGAGTCTGAGTGAAACTAACCTTGTAATTCAATATTTGCTCCGACTGTTCTAAATATGAGGTTTCTGGAGTCGTAATATCTGTACGCGATGTAGAGAGCCATTATACCCAGCACCGGACCTGTCGCACTGATTAGGATCAGGCGGGCCTGTGAACAACAATCATAACAATACAGTCTGTAAAATTGTGGCATAGTGTGGCATGGGGGGCGACTGATATCAGGGGGGAGGTCTTGAGTTGTGAGGGGACCAGTTTTAATGGGGGAGCTGTAATTAGATTATTAAATTAAATATCAGGTCAAACTCTCCATCGAATACTGGTAAATGGGAAGCACGCTATTGAAGTATTGTAGAATTGCTAATTTAACTTTTTGGGATGCTGATCCTTCCAGATAATAAAACTGAAGGATAGTGTATCTTTTGGACAATGGAGTCAAACTCATTTGAAATAAGATCATCATCTTCTTTTAAAATGGGGATGTTTTGGAAAATTGCACACATACCAGTTTAACTTGTGGAGATGTTGATCCTGGTTGGAAGTAGTTGATGATGCAATAAACCAGGACAATGCAAATTCCAGCCACAAATATGAGTAACTCATTGGCTCTTTCTCCAAACACGCCATTTAGAACATAAAATAAGATGAAAACTGGAAAAATAAGATGAAACAAAGAGAAAATAAATGAATGAGAGAGAGAGAGAGAGATGACAAAGGACCATTTAAAAGATAAAGAGAAAAAAGGTGTCATGAAAGAGAGCAAAAATGTTTAGATGGATTAAAGGGAAGGAGAAAGGATCAAGAAAATAAGAGAATGATGACAGGATATTGGTGAACAATTAGAAACAGTTTTTGTAGAAGGAAGAAGAAAAAAAAAAGGAATTAATTGTAAGACTTTCATTTTGTAAAAGCTGTCAACAAGTTCAATTATCGTCTTCAAATATTATGAATTTTGTACAACTCAGTTTGCTTTGGATATACAGAAACAAAGAGAACATTGAACATGACTCCAGAAAAAGTCAACTGTTTATGTACACTATACAGCATCACTTTTCTTAAATTACAAAGCAAATAAATATGCCTCAAATTATAGAATCACAATTACACTCTCCTCATTTTTTGTCTTCTAGAGCCCTCATGGTAAAATAACACACACACACACACAAAAAACACAAACAATTATATGATTTTCTGACAAGTTTTTCAAATTTGTCAGAATCTGTCAGAGCTTCTTGTATAAAATTAAAATTGGCATGGATGTACAGGCTAACCCCCCTCACTGCCTAATCTGTGCCTGCAATATGTGTCTACAAACAAGATAAACAAGAATGAATTTATGGGGAAAATACCGGATATCTTTTCTTACTAGCATTAAAGAGCAGTAAGATTGCAAACACAGTATCGGTTGCATCTGATGCTGATGGTGTCGGTGTGGGTTGGGCTTCCTTCGAGTCTTTGAGCAGTTCTACGAGGCGGATGATGGTTAGGGCGACGACCACCAGGATGCTCAGTGTTGAGAGAACCAGAAAGATCCATTCTAAGATTGTGACGTCTTTCAATGATCTCCGCTACCAAGATAATAATAATTGATGACATTAATGACAAGAATGGAAAACTTATATTGACAGAAAAGAGTATAAGTTAATCACTATAAGATGGCAAATAATCAATTTAATTTTAGTCAGACCTAATCAAAGCTCTAGTAGTAGAAATGTAGACTCTATCTAGTACAGTAGGGGTTGTAGAGGCAGTAGAGCCTAGCCTGGCTAGAGGCAGTAGGGACTAGGGCCTAGTAGTACCGTAGCGTAGGGGAAAGAAAAAACACTTCAAAATAAATACAAAATAGATCTAGGCCTAGACTACTCATACTAGCCTAGAGTAGACTAGACATCTACTCGGCTCTAGATCTCAGTAAATGGAGAAAAAAACACAAGTCCAGACAAAATAAACAAATAAACAAACAAAACAAAAACAAAATGTATGAATTTTATCATTTATGATTCAATTTCAAACAGAGCAAGAGTAACAAAGAGACAGATAAAGTCTTGAAATAAAACAGAACAAACTTACAAAAGTTTAAAAAAAGAAATAAGAATATAGATCCTAGAATAGATCTAATTTACAGTCATTCCTAATTCCTATCGACTATCGTGCCAATAAAGAAATAGAAGTCAAATTGCCCAATTGATTCCCGACCATTCTTACCTGTCCCACCGGCGTGCGAACAATTCCGCTATTCCCTGTCGGAATCCCCAAATCCTCGAAGGTTATTGCTCCATCTGATGCCGCAGGTTCAGGCTTATTAGCCTCTCCTTTGGATGCCATCTTGTCGACAGCAACGCCTACCGCGTACAGAGCCGTTTTAGGACGTATCTTTGCTTCCTTGTGAGAAAAGTATCTAATATTTACATTTCTTTCTGTCCGATCCGTCGAAAGGAAAACTGAAACTCATTTGCAATCACTTCATGGTCTATTTTTAGACCGTGCATGATATCACGCGCAAATTAATGTTGAAGCATGGATCCGGCCGATCCGGACCTACTATGTACTAAGCTGCTAAGTAGGTCAATGGTTGAAGTTAGATATCGCTTTTGTTCTTCCTGTTAGCGGAGGGCCAAAGTCAACTATCATGAATGCTTAGTTTTTAGTTGCCTGCCACTACCACACAAACTAAGCACACCTTGTTTATTCGAGAGATTTTATCATAATACATAATATTTCTGAAGTTTTTTTTGTTTTTGTTTTTTGTAGCGAACACCCCTAAATCGGAGGGGGCGTCCAAAAAAGCGGCCCTTTTGCGAAAAATAGTATTTTCTTTATACCATTTTGAGGAAACCTAGAACCACCACGAGTTTGATGTCATATGAAAGCAAATTAAATTATCTACATTTTGATATCAATTTCAATGGAATTGGGATTAATTAACATGGCAAATTTAAGTAAACAACATGATTTGTTTTGATTTTTTTTCGAAATATATTGAATTTTATCAAAAACCGTTATTTGCCATATATCGATCGGAGTGGTGCCTTTTTACGTAACTTTCCAGGAATTTGCACATGTACAAAGTCAATATCCTGTGCTGAGGAGAGGCTTATAAACCTCTTTTCAGTAAAAAGTTATTGCAACCCAAAGTTATTGATTTGATTTCCACAAAAAACGACATTTTTGCCCATAATTATGTGTATTAACGGCGTGCATTATGTGTATTAGTGTATTCTTTTAACTTAAACCTCTAATTACCAAGCATTTGGTGTCAAATGATGGATAATTAAAATACATTCAATTTGATATCAATTTCGCTGAGTTATGTAGTGTGTGAAATATAAATTTTGAGCCGAAAAGGTGCTTTTCTGTGGATTTCCCCCATAATTTAATGGACAGTATCTCGGTATATTATTAACTGGATGATAGTGATTGGACATTAGGATTTAGGGCCTATAGTAGTGCAGAAAGTTCAAAGGATTGGGAGTGCTGAGTTCAATAATTGATAAGTACTTCTTTTCTACTCTGTGATGTTTCAGGAAATGTGGACATGCCGGCAGTCCCCCGGCCACCTACCCCCCCCTCCCAGCTGCTTGTCATAATCTTGCCCATGACCAAGAGAAGTTGGTGCATCAACATGAATATAATATATTATCAACATGTTTGGTTTGATGGCTTATTTCAGTGGCGGATCCAAGGGGGACCGGCCCTCCCTAGAAAAAACAGGTAAAAACACCCTTTTTCGAGAAAAAAATCGAAGTTGGGCCCCTTCCCTGGCGCCCAAGTGGGGGGTGGAGGATGAAAACAAAAATAACCCTTCCCGGAGAAAAAATTTTCGGGTGCCAAAAAAAAAATTGTGCTCACTACCCCTGGCGCCCAAGGGGGGGGGGTGGTGGTGGAAAAAAAATTACCCTTTACCGGAGGGAAAAAAATGTTTCGGGTGCCAAATTTTTTTTGCTCACTACCCCCACTGAGCGAAAAATCGACCGGCACAATTTTCAAATTTTCGCACGAAGTGGGCCCCTTTTTAGGCCCCCTCCCTTGCCGCCGGCTGAATCCGCCCCTGGCTTATTTTGCCTGACTACTAAGAAAACATGACTGTGTATGATTGTAAGCAACCATGCAAGGTACCGACTACCGACAGTCGTAAGTCCTCCCCGAGGAATTTAGGAATAATGCCTTGCCAAAGGGCACTAGCGAATCAACTTGGTGTCGCCTCCTCACTCCTGAATAAGTAGTAAACAAACCTCCTGGCTTTGATCGTATGTTCCATAGCATCACATTTTGGACTCGATGGGGGCTGATGCGAACAGTTTGCTGACAAGATATTGGCATTATCCTGGCTGTCCAGAACGCCAGCCCCAAGGGGGTGGAGGCACATAATTGTACAAGGATAGATTCTGTATATCTACTTTATCTAGACTTGCTATGATGCTCACCATGTTATAACTTTAAGAGCAGTTTGAAGGATACTCAGAGAATGAAGGGGATGCTGAGAAGATTGTTTTCTATTTTTTTATATAGAAAATCAAATTGCTCATTTAAAGGTATTGCAAAGTTTTGGGAAATTTTGAAAATTGGATTGAAAGTAATTCTTTAAAATGTTGATATATTTGGATGCCCCTGTGGATGTATTATAAGCACTAGAAAATTTAGGCCATTCCGTGGTAGCTGCAACCATGAAAATCTCAGAATATGCAGTTCTGATATATAATTTCCAAACGGGAATGGCAAATCGGTCGATTGTAGTCAAGAAACATTGTTTTAAAGCTAAAGTAATATCAGTCTTGAGAGGGCGCTATACAACATAAAGAGTTTATTATTTACAATTTCATCACTTTAGACTCGATTTCAACCGCGACAACGATCATTGAAAATTGTAAAATCGTATATGCTTCCGATGTTCATTTGAACCAAATTCATGACCCCATACCAAAACTTTGTAATACCTTTAAATCAGCCAATGACCTAGATAAAATTTTGAAGAAAATGGAAAGAAGACCCTGCATACAGCTAGAGCTAGGCATATCATGATTATCGGAACGGGTGTGGGGATTTTTTTTCTTCTCCAGACGATATGATGCACAATATTTTCCCTTTTGACAAAATAAATGTTGGATATATAAAAAATACATGTAGGTCGGGGAAAGAGTCCTTTCCAACATTTGTTTATTTTATTTATTTATTAGTCTTGTTTCAGTAGGGTGGCTGACGTGGCTCCATCAGTAGTTACAAATACAGTGTACCGTTTTCCGTGGAGGCCCTACATCATAAGCCTGGGCCGGGTCACAAATGCCATTACGAACTGCTACGAACGCCGTACGAACGATTGTCAGACAATGGAAATTCGGGAAGACAATGGAAAAACAGGGAGATTCGTACGAAATTATCGTTCGTACGGACCTTTGTGACCATAGCAATAAATAACACTTTTTTATTATAGAAAACTTCACTTTTTCATGCAAAATACTTATTTGTTTTATGCACGCAAGTCAGATTGAGCGGATGATAAAACGTTTCCATATGAATATCCCCCAAAAGCACCTTTTTGGCTCAAAATTTTATATTTCACACACTAAATGACTCAATGAAATTGATATCAACTTGAAGGTATTTTAATTATCCATCATTTGACACCAAATGCATGATGATTAGAAGGTTTAAGTTAAAATTTATCTTTAAAACTCGATTTAAACACACTGCAAACACATCCTCAATATATGCATGCAGGTATTACACATATGGGCAAAAATGTAGTTTTTTGTGAAAATCAAATTAAAGGGCAGGTCCACTCCAAAAATAACTGATGATCCGATTTTGCTCAAACTTTTGTTGATTGGTTTGTCTGATTTTTCTGGTTCTATTGAAAGTAAGTTATTTTTGGAGTGGACTTGGGCTTTAATAACTTTGGGTCAGGCGCGTACGCAGCGGGGGGTTTTGGGGGTTAAACCCTCCCCTCAAATTTTTTTAATGTGTGTGTTTCGGAGCAAAACCCCCTCACTTTTTTGAGCAAAAAATTAACAAAAAAAAAAAAAATCGTGCTAAAGGATGAAAAAAAAACCTTACCCCCCAAACTAAACATAATATCGTTTTCCAATTTCCAATTTCCGGGACAAGAAAAAAAAAATTGCTCTTTTTACTATATAATCAAGAGAGGATCCAGGATTTTACTGAAGAGGGGGCAAATTATTCCTAATATTTTCTGAAAAGCACCACACAAAAAAACAGAAGAAAAGAAGAAGACAAAAAATGACCTCAAGGGGAGGGGCACATTCTTCTTTAATTGAGTAAAGATATGCCACTTAGGTTTCAAAACGGGGAAGGGTCGGTTGTGCCCCCTGAAGCCGCCATTGTATATTGTATATATTTATTAGTTTACCCTTGTGGTGACGTATTGCCTCTGTTTAACAACAAAAAAAAACACAACTAATACCGGAGGTAAAGTTTTTGTATTTAAATCAAAAGTTCAACTTTCAAACAGAAAGCTGACCTCATTTGAAAACCCAAACTGGAAGGACGGTCCCAATTTTAGACATAAAAAAAATGCCTCCATTTGAATACTATATAGAATTACTCCTCATACCGAACTGCTCCTTTCCCCCTTAACAGTGACTCAGAAAAGGGCAATTCAAGTAAACTACAGAAAGCTTTCTTGTAACCGCCCTCGGGGGTGGGCAAGGGGACATAGTGCCACCACTTTTTCAAGTAACCAAAAAGAGCCCCTGCTTACACTGGAAAAGTGCCATCTTAGGAAAAGTGCCCCTTTTTTACTTTTGACAAGTTCCCAATTCTCTTTCTAATAAGTGCCCTGCTTTCACCTCAAGTGCGGCCCCATTTAAAAAGAATGATACTTGACCCTTTTACTTTGATGAGTTTCCCTTTTCCTCTCTAATGAATGATTTTTCTTCTTCTTATATGTGCCCTTTTTTGCTTTCTTATAAGTGCCTATCTCACCTCTTATAGTGCCCTTTTTACTTTGACACATGCCCATTTTCCTCTTCGGCTAAATGTTCCTTGTCATTTCTTATAAACCCTCCTTTCACCCCCTTTAAAAAAGAAATAATAAAAGCCACTTTTTAAATTCAATAAGTTCCCCACTGGCCCAGGTGTTCCTCTCTAATAATTGCCCTCATAAGTGCTCCAATGATATATGCCCCACTGTCGCTTAAAATGTGACATTTTTCAGTCGTCTAAATACTTAAATAGCTTCAAAGAATCGGAGCATCTTTGTGTAATAACATGTAACCTATTAAACTCTACCACCACAATAAAAGGCAGCGGATCCGAGGGCAGGGGGCACAATACTCCAATTTCTTAAGAACCAACTGTGCCCCTCAGTTTTAGAGAGATATAGTCGTGTCTTTTTCGCTTTTCAACACTATCAAATGCCCCTTCTCTAGATAAGTCATTTTAATATATGAAGTTTGCTATCTTACAATAATACGTGCATGTTCCCCAAAAGGTACCACGACATATTCTACTCAACTGCTAAAAGAAACATCTTCCAACCTATCAATTATTATTATACAAACCGCATGCCATTTGGAACTTCACAAAAATCTATTTCACTGCACAATAAAAAAATTCAGACGCATTGACAATACCATACACAGCAAATGTTTGCATTTATTCTCTCTATGTTCAGAGAACACTGAAATCATGGCAGAAACTAATTCCACTGGAAGTGAAGCTGTTTTAGGCCAAAAATGGGACAGATGTGTGTCTGATACCTTGATCAAGATCGGTAAATAATTGTTTGATATTTAATCCTTTTCAAATGATCAATGCAGAACTGTAATAAGTTGAGATTTATGAACATTCTGCATAATGCACCGACCATTGTCATTGAATAGATTGAATAGAGGTTGTAACTTGTATGCGGCGCGCTGCGAGGTCGGCGAGGTGTCGAAGCAGCGGACGTCTTGCAATTGCTTGCCCATGCATCGGCCGAGGCCGGACGTCATGGAAATGCCTGGTGGCCTGACCGGGCCGCGTTTTTTTCCCCCGTAACCTAGCCATCCTACGCTGCATATTAATATTTGAATATATGAATATTTGCGTTGGTACGGTGTGGTGGAGATCAAAATTAAATCGGCCAGATTCTGGACTAAACCAGTATGTCGCAATGATTATGCCATTTAATTATGGACAAGTTACGAGTACGACCTGGGCTGGGCCGGGTGCGAAATTTTTTTTCCTGAACCTTTGCGGCTTCATTCATTATATGAATTCATTTTCATACATAACAAGCTACGAAAGCTTGCAAAGAGGTCACAAACAATTAGACTTTGATTATTTATTGCTTTGCCTCACTATTTATAAAGGCAAAAAAACTGAATAAATACTGAGATTCAAACCCTAGGCTCAAGTCAACTCCAAGTTCTATTAGTATTACACTGTCCTTACCGATTGAGCTAACGATGAGCTGATGAAAGGTTGATTTGTATAATTACTATAACCCTATTAACAACCCTACCGGATTCCATGTGCGCATGCGCTGGTTTTCTTCGTGAGTGTGCATGCGCAGGTTTCCTTCGCGAGCTGAATTAAGCCCCAAAGGTTCAGGAAAAAAAATTTCGCGGGCTGGGTAGTCACACACATAGCTGCATTACTATTAAAAGTAATACTATTAGTCTAGATCGATCTAGACCTACTACTAATACTATCCTGACTGTGTATTAAAAGCTGTGCTATTGATTCTCAACATTTCAAACACCACTGTACAATACTACAAAACTCAACTGATTTCACTCAAAATCGGTACTTTAGTACTAGTGATAATTGATGACACCTAAATAGCAGTAAAAACTAAAATACAATTTTTTCAACTTACCGATGTTATTGTTAGAAAGAACAATTTAAAAATTCAAATTGTAAGTCTACTGTCAAACTTGCCGATCAGCCACATCGGCATGATATTGATAGTGTGCATTTGTGTATTATAAGTGTATTGATTATTCATGTGTGCAAATGCTGCCTATTAACACATAGTGCAGCGCTAGAGGTCAATACGCATTAGCGTTGACTCTATGCTTTTCTGGAGTGGGTAGTCGTTCGTTTACGGTAAGCCTCCGATTTTGTCGCAATGTCATTTATTTTAACTTTTAAGTAAACTTAGCTTTCCACTTGTAATTTTTGTTTGAAATCTCATATTTCATAAATTATCGCATCAGATTCTGTGTGCGTACGTATCATGAATATTGATAACTAGCGCATGACGTTTAGCTCCTATTGAGCCAATCAAATGCAGCGACAGGATGGCTAGGTTACGGAAAAAAAGACGCGACCGGGCCGGGCGGGCCTTTTACATGTAGTTTTACCAGGCAAAGTGATTTGTATTGACCTAATTTATAGTTATACTCTGTAAGCGTACGTACGAGACTAAGACGTCCATGCGTAAAGAGAACATTGACTGCCTTTATTAAAAAAAATGATAATTGGCAAGAAAAGGAAAGGAATTGGTTATTGGATTTGGAGAATGGAGTTTTGGACTAGACTAGTCACTAGAGAGTAGAGACAGATGCAGAGTGCAGTCATTGGCGCTAGTGACTACTTTCTCACCGCCACCGGGCGTGCTTCATTCCATCTTATGCATTTGGGTTTCTCATTGGGTTGTGTTGTTGTTGGTGTTTTAGTTTTATTGTTTTATTCCCACTCCATAGACTGTAGTCTACTTCACATAACTTCAGCATAACGTAACATAACATTAGCGCCCATTATTTAATTATGCATTTTCATGGTTACATAATTTTCATGAGTTAAGTTGTTTAGCACCACTCATCATAGAATTCTGTAGTATTAAAAAGAAGGTCTATGGTTACATTCGCACTGCATGCATATCGATAATAAAGGTTAAGCCTAAGGCCAAGAGTAAAGATCTGCAGTCCATGGGTCTGGGTGCAATTGTGTCGACTCAGCATGATTTCACAATTGTTATATTATGCATGACACTCTGGGCTGAAACTACTGTACGTCAGACAGTTTTTTAATACTTTTGGGATTTTTATTTTTATTAATTATGCAGGTGGTGGTCTCGGTCTTGGAGTTGTCTTTTCAGTCTTCTTATTCAAGAGTAAGTACTTTCATTGGAATTATTTTGTCTTCATCTTTTATCATTCAATCAGGGGCAGCGATGGGGGATGAGCTATGAGGGGCGAGACAGGAGGACCATGGTAATAATTTGCTAAAAACTGTTGTAGTGAACAGCCATAGACACCTGGGGGGTGTTTCACAAAGACTAAGATCGACTTTAAGTTGGACTTAAGTATAACAGGCCGTTCATGCCACTGTTTGCTCTTACCATTTACTGGCATTTGTCTTTCAAGGGACGTACAAATAGTGGTCTCAAATCTACAGAGTTTACATTTTTTGATAGTTCATTATTGAAGGAAAAAATATTATCTAAAGATTATAATTTAGAGACCAATTGGGATAGCAACCAATGGCATGAACGGCCTGTTATACTTAAGTCCAACTTAAAGTCGATCTTAGTCTTTGTGAAACACCCCCCTGGGCGGCATTTCTCGAAATCATCATAAGTACAAGTTCGCCGGCAACCCATTCAATGGCGTGTATTAAATCTAACATGCGTTCCAATTGGATGTCGGTGAAAGTAGGCTACTTATGACAGTTTGGTGAAACGATGCCCTTGTTTCCATAAATCTATATTTGATTGGAGCGTAACATGAAATTTTTGATATTACAAAAACATTACTAGGGCGATTCTGTGCCATGTGTCCTGTATGACATATGACTTTTTAGTTTTTTCATTTACTTCATTCAAAAATGAAACTTTTCTTGACATGATGATAGAAATGATACCACACAGAAACATTAATTGAATGTTTATTATCAAGAGATTTTCATTTATGGATGATCATGAAATATATCTATAAATGTCATAATGTTTTACAGGACACATTGCATGGATTTGCCCTTCATCGTTTTATTATCCAATATTATTTTTGCAGGGAGACCATGGCCCATAGCCTTCGGGTCAGGAGTAGGACTTGGCATGGGTTACGCCAACTGTCAACATGAATTCAAAGATCCTTTCAGTGTCCGCGGCAAGATTGTAAAGGTAAATTTGTCTTTTGGAAGCATTTTGAGATTTTAGTTAGGTACTAAAAAATGGTGCCTGAAGTATAAGGCTACTCTTGATATGCACAGTGAATTACATTATTTATCTGATCAAACTGACTCTAGATACTAATCAATCTGAAAGCCCAAGATTTGCTATTTAAAGAGAAGGTTGAGTTCTGGGAAGAGGTGCAAAATAATTTGTGAGCGTTATCATTGTATTATGCAATTGTGGAAGAACATCAAGTAAAAATGTTCCCTGAAAAGCATGGTTCTTGAATGCCTTAATATTCTAAATATGGCATGTAATATCATAAAAATCAGGACAGATTTTTATACCACATGTTTGTGTAGTCCCAGGGATATACATCTTTCTGTGTACAGTGCTTGTTACTTTACCAAGACTGGGCCAAATTTCTTATCATTTTGATGATTCCAGAACCTTGCAGTACACAAGATGATCAACATTTTCTGATCGATTCCACAACGTTTCTTTCACAATGCAATCGCATGACCAGAACTGGTCTATATCTAGTGCTGTAGCCGAACCGCCGAACCGCCGAACCGAACGGAAGTTCGCCGAACATGGCACTTCCGAACCGAACCGAACCGAACCGAACGCAAAGGCCTGGTTCGGATGTTCGGCAAACGTTTCCCAAGCTAATTAACTTGTCACTTTGTACCTTATTTTCATGTCATAATTGCTCATTCTATATTTACTTTTTTCTGATTTTCCTTCTTTGTGAATTATGCCTCTCAAGGGGCGCGACTTCACTGACGCCATTTAAATCCCAAATCCTGACCTCTGCAACGTCGCGATCGCAAGCTATAAACAAGAATACACGTGTGTACTAGGCGCTGATCAAAACAAGTTCGGCTCAAACCCAATCAATAAAAAAATTAATATTTTAATTGTTACAATATCAGACAAATTGTACACTTTAAATAATGAAAATAAATGTATATTATAGTGTTTTAATTTTTTTCTTCAGGAAAAGTATGAATTGTTTTATTTACCCTATTAAAAATAAACATTTAAAAGAACAGTAATCGAACGAGCCTGGGCTGCTATCTCCGTGTATTATAACGTATACATCGGTAAATTGAAGATGGCAGCTTACATGACTCGTAACATTAGACAATAACCGTCTCGGCAAATCTGTAAAAAATATCAATTATTGTAAAATTGAAAACATGATTCTTGTAAAATTGCAAATAAAACACGTTTGAGGACGGAAATATGAATGTAAGTACTACTTTTCTTTAAAAAAAAAAAGTTGCGTTTAAAGCAGTTTTTTTATGTGAAATTCATGCCGGTCGGAAGCAGTGTTTTTCATCAGGAGTGGTAGGCAGAAGTCCTCCGTGCCGACCACCGCAGTAGCTATAACGCTGCTATTATATTACCGAACCCCGAACCGAACCAAGTTCGTGTAAAAAATTGCCGAACTCTGCCGAACCGAACTGAACCCGAACATGGCGCCTGACTTACAGCACTATCTATACCTCTAAGTTTATTTTAAATTTTTAATGAGACAAGTTTATTTTACATCTCATCAAATTCAGAGGACTCATATGAGGTCAAGTTAAAAGCAAAATTCTTGAATGTGCTAAGATCTCAATTATTTTTTTAGGACCCATTATCTGAAGTAAATGCAAATGTAAATTTGTTTTTAACATTGTATCATAGTTCTGGGTATGGTGTGTAAATTTGAAATATTAATCGTATGAAATATAAAGTGTAAAAGAAAATCCACTTACTCAGGGTATAGGATAATATGATGTAACAACAAAAATTGTCACATTGAAACCTGTATATGAGGGCCGCTAAAGGGAGACAGAAAATATGTTCTTTATAGGTAGGTGGTCTTTATGTACAGGTCCTTTAATGGAGGTTTCAACAAGAAAAATCCTTTAAGGGAAACAAAAAGTGTGGTCTTTTTAGACAAGTAGACTTTCCATACAGGTAGAAATTCAAGCAGGTTTGAATATATTTTTTATGCTAATGTTTAGTACTAACTCTTATCATATATTTTTTTTTCTTTCATTGCCTCAGGTTCTCCCTGACATAGTAGCAGATATCCCTAAGGCAGTTGAAGTGCAGCCAAGCACGGAGGCATCATCGTCATAGCAACGTTAATATATATATATGTTTTATTCGAATGGTGGAGATTGCCCCATGTGATATGTTATTCATCAATCCATGTGATTTACTTTAAATTACATGTTTGCAATGGAAAGGCCTCTTTTGAAGTGCTAAGGAGAGTCTTTTAAACAGATGACAAAATGCAATATGTCATAAGATTTCAACTAATCCAATATTCTGATGTAATGGATATAGACCTTGTCGTCATGTTGGTATCAAACTTTGTCATCTGTAGACCCTAGCCTTGAAAATTGAAATACGATGATCGGTCAAACATGAAAATAGTTTCACATTAAACTGAAGTCCAAATATTTGCTATGAATGTTTTTTCTCTCTCTCCTTAAAAAAAGTAACGTGGCAATTGATACAGACAGAAAATAATAAAAATTGTCTCCAAAAGCTGCTACAAGACTTTATTTCATGTCAATAAGTGTGTGGTTTTATCAGTTCATAATTGACAGCATCTTTGTGAAGTAAAATCACTTTCTTCATGCTGTTTAATATTTGCATAATGGGTATGAGAGGGTGAAAAGCTACATGGGAATCTGACCTAATGACCAATTGAACCAGAATGATATTGGACAATACTAATTACTGTGTAAGAAAGAATGCCTGATGAAAATCCTTTTGCCTGAGAGGAGTGAGAGCATCTGGTTGTCATAGAGAAAAGCAGTATGCGATTTGTAATTAAGATGCATTCAACTATCTCTGTTAGAAATAACATTTTAAAAGAGAATTCACTGAGAACAATGTCGGCTGTAGATTACATTTGATAATATTCCTACTTCACTATCTGAATTATTGATGCAGAGTTAATTCTTGGTGGTTCAGAAATAATTGAACTGATAATTATCCTTTAAACAAAGGGCCAGCAGCTGCTTTTAAAGCACTGTAGCAAATTTAGTGAGGACAAAAGCAGAAAATGTTTCTGCTCCATCATATTTGATCAGTTTCCCAAACTAAATCTAATCTTCACTCTTGCAAAGTTAATAGTGGTGACACATTTTTAATGCGCTCAGTGTATGGAAGCTACATTATGAATGTTATTTCATGTGTGAATTATATTGACATGGGTTGCTTTAAAAAGGCTAGCCCATTTATCATGTATATAGCTGTCATGAAAAAGGTTTCAGTAATAAGCTGAAACTTAAATAATAAAAAAATGCAACAATTTATTCCTGTTTAGTGTGTAATAAATTCTTGTAATGTGTAAGGACATGTACATGTATGTTACAGGAAAATGGGTCATTTTACCAATGCAATAGTTTGTTTAGAAAACAAAGGAGAGAAAGAGAGAGAGAGAGGTAGAGAGAGAGAGAGAGAAGAAGAAGAAGAAGAAGAAGAAGAAGAAGAAGAAGAAGAAGAAGAAGAAGAAGAAGAAGAAGAAGAAGAAGAAGAAGAAGAAGAAGAAGAAGAAGAAGAAGAAGAAGAAGAAGAAGAAGAAGAAGAAGAAGAAGAAGAGGAGGAGGAGGAGGAGGAGGAGGAGGAGGAGGAGGAGGAGGAGGAGGAGGAGGAGGAGGAGGAGGAGGAGGAGGAGAGAGGGAATATATATATAATTATATCGTGAGAGAGGAAAAGGTCGAGGTTTCAGTTTGCTTGACAATTTTTGTAAATTCATAACCTTGCTATATCTGTTGCTTCTCCTTTTCTATAGATCTCTTTAAGTTTCCCTCTCCCTCTCTCTTTCTTAAGATCTCTTTTTTATTTTCACTTGTATGCATGCTCTCTCTTCATATGTCCCCCTGTCACATTCTCTCCTTTTCTCTCTTTCTTGCTCACTGGATATCCCTTCATTTCTCATCCTGTCCACCGCTCCCTCCCCCTATCTACCCCTCTCTCTCTTGCTATGTCCATTTCTTCTTTTCTGTTCCTTTCAAACAAGATAAAGTTACATCACTTACAAGTTGAACATGATCAGTGGGTCTAGGGTCATTTCGGGAGGGGGGTATATTAAATTCATTTTTTAATGTGTCAATAAGTTCATTTTTCTTCTTTTCCTAACCCCGAGCTCAGGAGGGAGAATGTCAAACTTGTGTGAGGTTTGGGAATAATATATTGCTTCTATCAATTGGGTGACTAATTTGGCAAAGAATAGAACAAATAGGATGTATCGATTTTCAACAGATACCCCTTAAACTCACAACTTCTAGAATTATTTACATGTATGTCTTATTTCTTTTTTCTTCTCTCTTCTAACCACACAGTTCAAAAGACCAAACATCACACCCAATATATGCTGCATAATTTAAAAGTCCAAAATAAGCTAGACGAATATATGTATTCTTATTTCTGACTTTTTAATGCAAAAGTGCAAAACTTTATTGACATCATAATTTGCTTCTCTATACTCTCAAGGTTTAGAAAATATCATATATAAAAAAGGATTAAAACTTAATTAATAGAATACACATTTTATCAGCTAATTACACGCCATTTATATGGAATTTCAGTCACCAAAATTCCAGTCGTGAACAATGCTTCGTAATGTAATGAAATATTTTATTCTCAAGAAATATAAATATGATGGAAATGGTATGTTGAATAATAGTTTTCAGGAAAACTACATCATTTAAATATGGTTATTAATCTCATGATTCGAATATAAATAGATGTATATGAAGAGATAACGTATAAGCTAATTTTGGAGCACATGAAATCAAATATGTAAGTCATTATTTCATTAAAACCCTGAAAAATATTCACATCAACAGCACAACAAATCAGTATACCGAGGGCGCATCCAGTGGGCACAGGGGGCGAATGCCCGCTCTATGGGGTTTGGGAGCATAATATGCAGGAATTCAGTTATGAGGAGCCCCCTCTATAACAAAATCCTGGATCCGCAACTAGGGTGAATACATTTGAATACATAGAAAACAATTAACAATGGTAACGAAATACACATGTAAATTTGCGGCAGGACCACTATAATCTTGAAAGCGTCTAGGGTTAACATAATGTCCGCTGAACACGATGCGTCATTTGCATGACGCAGGCCTGCGTCAGCGACTTGCGTCGCCTTTGACGCGCCTTCGGAAGTTGGCATCATTAACAAGGTAAATGCAACATAAACAGTGCAAAGATCCCCGTTAATTACGGGCTCATGAGCCATTTGTCTTTGCGGGCTTAATTTATTTAGAGCAGATAGTGAATAACGCAATCGAAATGACGTCTCCTGTGCAACAGTTATTGATCTTAACAAAAAAATCAGGGTAAACATAAATCTATACACAAAGTTACTAAACTTCCCTCACTAAAAACTGGTTTATATATATTCCTTCAAAAATGAACTGCATTTCGCGTGTTTTTTTTAATGTTCATGTATGCATATGTACAGAAAATCTATCTTGTATGGACGAAATATGTATTACCTATTCAAAATAAATGCACATACAACATTTCATAAATATTTATACAAAACACAATTGATATGAAATTGAACTTGGAAATGAGAGGATATACATATTTGCGAGTTCATTGAACACATGTCTATCAAAAACATGATTAGACAAATTAAAACTTCACAATGCTACAACTGAGAAGTAAACTATCAGGAAATTTTGCTAATTGCTAAAACTAAATCTAAAATAAATGACACAGATAATAAAACATAACATTATAGACAATTACACTCTATTTCAAGGCGACCTCAAATACAGCACTCACTCTTAACTACTAACGTAAACTACCAACGTAACGTATCGCAAATAAACGTCTTATTTTCATATTCAAATAACGAAACAGGTAAATGTTTCCAAAATCGCTGCATCAAATCCTTCATAACATGAAAAGATAAATAATTTGCTTATGCCCCATAAAAAGAAGCCGAGTCTCTTTGGTCGAAGCATCTTTATTACACTAAACCAATGCATGATAAAATTTGGTATGTTGAAGCGCATACTGATTGGCTAAAATGTGATAAAATGTATAATATGACTGCACCGTCGGCCGTCAGGGAGAACAGTATTAATACTGATAAGGCACCCTGGGTGAAGAAGAAGTATTATTTTCATTATTACTAACCTTTAATCGTTATTCTTATTGTGATTAGTAGTATGATTATTATTAACGGGTATAATATGATAATTTTTATGTCGTACATTAACGGCTCAAGAAGCACTATTCTAATATGTGGGGAGGGGGCAGTGGCGGATCCAGGGGCGGGGTCCGGGGCCCGGGCCCTCCCTAGAAAAACAAACATGTAAAAACACCCTTTTTGGGAAAAAGAAGATGGGCCCTCCTGGCGCTCAAGGGTGTTGGTGTAATTTTTTAAAAAATTTTTTGAAGGCAAAAAAAAAAAATTGTGCTCAACACCCCACTGAGCGAAAAATCGACCGGCACGATTTTCCAATTTTCAATTTTCGGAGGCAAAAAAAAAAAATTGCTCACTAGACCTAGTAATATACCCATTTGAATCTTTGCTTCCGTATTGTTGACGTTAATTCACATGGTTTGTCGACTCTCTTTGGTTGTTGGACAATTTTCGGCAAACTCGTCAGCGAAATAAATCCTATTCAAAAGACCCCTCTACCCCATTTTCAAACGTTCTATAGCTACGCCCTCAATTCGCAAACGCAAACAAAAAACACATCTGACACTCTTGAATGAACCGGTCGCGCAGATTCGAGGATAATACGGAAAATTACTCAACACTTTTTTATGAAATAACAAGGTGAATAATTTATGACCACCGTGGGAGGTGACATCGACATTTGCCGCTGCCAAAGAGATATATGTGTTCAAGATGGCGAATGTGACTTCGCCAATTTCCCCGCAAGAGGTCATGAGAGGTCATGACACGCGAGCTAAGTCATCGACAAATGAATTATGTCATACCTGAAAACAAACAGTCCCATATGTATGATAGTAACGTTAGGAATATATACAGCTTAACCATGGAAGCACTACTAAAACATAATTTAGCTTCATGGAATAGCCTACTTTGAATGGAATTCCCCGATATGAATTTCAATGCGTAATGAATTTCAATGTGTACAGGGGCTTCACTGGCGCAAATTTTTGCGGGGTCATTATGTAGGCAAACTTCTACAATAATGATTGGCGTTTGGGCCGTTTGTGTTCATAGGCTTGATTATTAGCGCAAGCAACCCCTTGGCGCAAGTAATAACGCAGTGGACATGACGCATCGTGTGGAAAAAGCATATGATAACTTCGTGCGATCATCTATTAATTTTTTCGATATAGAACGAGCTAATTTTTGCTGCTGTTTATCAACAAAAATATAATATATATAGCAACTGGCTATCTAAAATTTCTACATGGGCAAGAAATGAATGCAAAATGCACTGTTTATGAACAAAAATAAAAGATATATTTATAGCAACCGGCTGTCTAAAACTCTACATGGGCAAGAAATGTATGCAAAATGCACTGTTTATCAACAAAAAAAAAAGATATATATAGCAACCGGCTGTCTAAAACTCCACATGGGCAAGAAATGAATGCAAAATGCACTGTTTATCACCAAAAATAAAAAAGATATATATAGCAACTGGCTATCTATAACTCTACATGGGCAGGAAATGAGGCAAAAAGCACAGTGCAAACAATATCTTGAATTCCTGGCGCATTCGCTAAATACCTTCATAGGCTTCATTATAGCGCATGTATATAACGCAGTCGAAATGAAACCTCGTGTGCAATGGTCATTCTCTGTATAGGATTTTCTCATCGCTAACGGCAACTGCAAATCTCTCAAGGTCTGCTCAAAATATAGTCATCCTCCGGTTGTTCAGTCTGCTGTTGTTCTTCTGCTCACCATTATCAAAACTCAACCGCTGGACTCGAAAGCTCTCTTTCAGGGTTCCGAACGCGTCGATCTCGTACGCGACAGGGCGCTGGAAGACGCTCTGCTTCCGACGTCGATGCGAGGTCGAATCGCTCACCGTACGGACACCGCGATGACTGCCTGCACCTCGAGGACTGCGTGCGTTATTGATCTCATCCCGCGTGCCTCGCGCGTTGGGGATGTTGATGGCGTCGCTGAAGCGCGATTCCAAAATGGCGATGCTCGCCTTCAACGACTTCTCGTCCTCCTGCTCGCCCTTGACCTCATTGTCGTCTTCACTGGTGCTACTGGTCTCTGATGTCGACGGGGATTCGGGTGTCTCGCGGAGCATCTCAGCATACTGTGAGCTCGTGGTGTGCATGAAGGCAGTGATTCGGTTGTCGAGTACGGAGGGACGACGTTGGCGAAGAAGACGACTCGGTGGTTGACAGACCTGAAGAGAAAATTTGGAGAAAATAAGATTGACTGACAAAGTTTTTATCACGCATATTAGTCAGGTGGCTTAGTGAAATTATCGTTACTTGCTGGATAAAAGCACCATTGTTGGTACAGGGCTTCCTTAGGACCTAATAAACGATATAAGGCTAGGAGCCCCCGGCAAAAATTTCAATTTAAGGGCGTGGGGGCGGGGCGTCTTTTTGGAGCCCCCAAATGATTTTATAACATTGATTTGTTGTTGTACAAATGCCATTTTTGGTACAGGGCTTCCTTAGGACCTACTGAACGATATTAGGGTAGGAGCCCCCGGCAAGAGTATCATATAAGGGTGTGGGGCGGGGCGTCGCCTCGTAGCCCCCAAATAATTTAGAAGGTAATATAACATTGGTTTGTTGTTGTACAACTGCCATTTTTGGTAGATGGCTTCCTTAGGATATACTGAACGATATAAGGGTAAGAGCCTCCGGCAAGAATGTCATATAAGGGTGTGAGGCAGGGGCGTCGCCTCGTAGCCCCCAAATATTTTAGAAAGTAATATAACATTTATTTGTAGTTGTACAAACGCCATTTTTTGGTAAAGGACTTCCTTATTTAGGACCTACTGAACGATATAAGAGTAGGAGCCCCCGGCAAGAATATCGTATCAGGGTGTGAGGCAGGGTCGTCGCCTCGTAGCCCACAAATAATTTATAAGGTAATATAACATTGAGTTGTGTTGTACGAACGCCATTTTTGGTACAGGGCTTCATTAGGACCTGCTAAATGATGGTAGGGTAGGAGCCCCCGGCATAAATATTCATATATGTGTGATTGGGAGCCCCATGGCGTTGTATAACAAAAACCCAATGTTATATTACCTTACAAATTATTTGTGGACTACGGGGCGACGCCCCTGTCCCGCACCCTTATATGATATTCTTGCCGGGGGCTCCTACCCTAATATCGTTCAGTAGGTCCTAAGGAAGCCCTGTACCAAAACTGGCATTTGTACAACAACAAATAAATGTTATATTACCTTCTAAATTATTTGGGGGCTACGAAGCGACGCCCCCGCCCCTCACCCTTATATAATATTCTTGACGGGGGCTCCTACCCTAATATCGTTCAGTAGGTCCTAAGGAAGCCCTGTACCAAAAATGGCATTTGTACAACAACAAATCAATGTTATAAAATCATTTGGGGCTCCAAAAAGACGCCCCGCCCCACCCCCTTAAATTGAAATTTTTGCCGGGGGCACCTAGCCTAATATCGTTTAGTAGGTCCTAAGGAAACCCTGTACCAAAAATGGTGCTTTTATCCGGCAAGTAACGATAATCGATAAATTTGACGCTAAGCCACCTGACTATATGAAGAAACCATAACTTGACTTGCCCGGGGAATGATCTTGTCATTTAATCATTTCACCCGTATTCACACTCGAAAGAAAATATGCTCATTATATCCCTTAATGAGACGAAGCGATCACATGTGTATTGTTCATACGAAGGGACCTCAAATAACCCAATACAGAAAAGGTGATCATATTTCTGAAAGATGTACAGGAAACCATTCACATAATTGATAATGTTTAAGGGACCCAACTCATACAACAAAGGAAATACAATAATACACCTTTGAATTAAATGCAACAATTGCACACCACTTTTTGTATCAAAGAGGGACCATCATTCATACTCTAAGAAAGGACAATCGTGTACATGCCAGATGAAGTGAACTATAGCTACACCATTGTGCTTTTGTAGCTACCTCACAGTCATAACAAGTGACGATCATAGTTTCATAAAATTAATATGAAGCTAAAATCAGCAATGTTCTCACTTGGTGATCATGTACTGTAACTTCCCTTTGATTTTATTTGTTTATTTTTGTTTTACACGCACTGTCACACACTACAAACACAAATGCACGTATTTGCGCTCAGACAGAACCTTTCTTTTGTACCAAGATGTGATTAATTTACTTGGATAATCAGGTTTTGATCCCCGAAATTGAAAGTAAATATACAATTGAGGAGTTTAATTTTACTATTACTTCTCAAGGAAACAATAACAACAACAATAATAACATTAATAATAATAATAATAATAATAATAATAATACCCCATACTCAAATTATAGCTTATTACATATGAATGTTAGAAGCCTCCCAAATTTTTTTGAAAATTTAAAACATTTTTGTCTTCAATGGATGCGTTTTCATTCTCTATAATAGGTATTACAGAGATATGGTTGCACTCACTTTCTCCACTATTATTTAGTATTGATAATTATACATTGATTCGTGATGATCGTAAAGATGGTAGAGGGGGAGGAGTAACTGCTTACGTACATAGTGATTTAGCATTTAAGATAAGAAAAGATATTCATATTGAAGAAGTTGAAAATGTATTCATTGAAGTTATTGAAAATAATGTAAAAAATAAAATTATTGGTATTATTTGTAGACCGCCTTATATAATAATTCATCTGAATTTTTTAAAGATAGTTTAGAATCGTCTCTTGAAAACAATTCTTATGAACATAAAAACGTTTACTTAATGGGAGACTTTAATATTGATACATCTTTACCTTCTACTAATTTAAGCCAAAGATTTGTTAATATATTCTCAACGTATGCATTAAACCCACTTATAAATAAACCAACTAGGATTACACAATTAT
The DNA here is from genome assembly GCA_037976565.1 of Mesocentrotus franciscanus. NCBI lineage: Eukaryota > Metazoa > Echinodermata > Echinoidea > Camarodonta > Strongylocentrotidae > Mesocentrotus > Mesocentrotus franciscanus. Next base: position 16,355,161 of record CP137682.1, on the reverse strand, counting down.
CTCACACAAAACCTGATACCATCCATATTCACTAACGAAATGATTAACAGGTCTAGTGGAATATTGTATTATGATATCTCTGATCATTTGCCTATATTTATGATAAATAAAAGAATATATTCCCATTCAAAATCTTCCAAATATAACAATGAAAAGGAAAGAGTCTGACCAAAATATTGAATCTCTTCAAATTGAGTTGAGTCAGGAAGAATGGCAAGACATTTATAATGAATCGGACGTAAATAAATCTCATAAATAATTTATTGACAAGCTCACTTTTTATTATAATAAATACATACCTCTTGTTCGGTCTAAATTTAATTTTAAAAATAAACCTAAACGACCCTGGATTACTCACGGTATATTAAAATCAATATCTACTCGAAATTATTATTTAAGAAATAATTACGACACCCCTCAAATGAAAATAATCAGATATATACACAATATCGTAATAAATTAACTTCTTTTATTCGTTTATCCCGTTGATTATGTTATTCTAATAAAATTAGTAGATAGATAGATATTAGATAGTAATGGGAATAACAGTAAGTTATTATGGCAAACCATAAACTCAATTCTTGATCCTAAAAGAATGGGGAAAATCATCCTGAGATTGTTGATAATGGGCAAAATATACAAGACCCCGGGCAAATTGCAAATGTTTTTAATAATTATTTTGTAGATGTTGGTCTATAATTAGCATCTCAGATATTACCTACAAGACAACTCTATTCAGTATATATACAATATAATAATGAACAATCTTTATTTTTGACCCCAAGAACTATTTATGACATTTTGGAACATTACACTGACAGTCATTAAAGTGTAATAAATCAAGAGGATATGATGAAATTAGTGGATATTTGTTTTAAAAGATTATTCATTTTATTGCTTCCTCGTTGTGTTATATTTTTAATCTATCTCTCACAGGTGGAATTTTTCCTCTATATATGAGAAAGATGACCCCTCTCAAATGATCAATTATAGACCAATTTCTTTGTTACCGAATATATCTAAAATATTAGAAAAATTGTACATAAAAGATTGATTCATTTTTTAATATTAATAATATATTTATACCTAACCAATATGGATTGAGAAAAGATCACTCAACTGATTATGCAATTTTGCAATTATGTGATAAAATTACTAATTCATTCACTATGAAAGAACACATTGTAGGAATTTTTATGGACTTGTCGAAAGCGTTTGACCCTATGGATCATGGGATATTGATTTATGAATTAGAAGCTTATGGAATTAGAGGAACCGTTCTTTCTTGGTTTAAAGACTATCTAAATAATAGACGACAATTTGTTGATTTTAAATGTAATTCGTCGTTAACTTCAACCATTAAATGTGGAGTGCCACAAGGCTCTATTTTAGGTACCTTGCTCTTTTTGATTTATATTAATTACATTGTAAACACATCACCATGTATTTTATTTGCAGACGGCACTAATATATTTTATTCACATACAAATCTAGATACTCTCATTGAAACTTTGAATTATGAATTAGACAAATTATGTATTTGGTTTAGATGTAATAAACTATTTTTAAATATAAGCAAAACCAACTTTATATCTGTTTTAATAGTTTGCACTCTACACACGACCTTGCTGATAATATTATGTATTGATATGATCCCTATTGTATAAAAAGATTCAGTTACATTTCTAGGCGTAATAATAGATTCTAAATTGACATGGCATCCCCATATAAATATTATTTATACTCTCGTCTATAGAGCTATAGGTATATTATGTAAATTGAAATATTTTCTTTCAAAAAGGACACTAATTACGGTATATAATTCATTCATACTCCCCTACATATCATACTGTAACATAGCATGGGGGAATTAGTAGTGTAACGAAAATTCATGTAATATTTCTTCTTCAAAAGAAAGGTTTACGTATATGCGCTCATGCACATTTTTTGCACATTATATTTCATGAATTTAAAACCCTGAAAATAAATGATATTCACACCTTCCAATATTTATTTATAAATTTTCAATCAATATACTTCCAAAACCATTCCATACCTTATTCACATACAATACCGATATTCACTCGTACCCCACCCGTCATTCATCTGACCTTCACCTTAATAATCCCAAAGTTTTAATAGCACATAGATCTATAAGACATCATGGACCCGACATTTGGAATAATTTACCCCAAAACATAAAACAATGCACATCCCTTTATTCTTTAAAGCCCATATGAACAGAAATCTTATATTAGAATATTCTACCTAGACTCCATCAAGGCCTGATCATTTTATTCATGTAATTGTTTAAACTGTTTATTTACAGTTCATTCCATATTTGCATATTAGTCGTCGTTGGTACATTATTAATATTATCCATTTATGGCGCGCAACTGTACAGAAGTCAAATACGTGTGTTTTGCACCCGCACCCGCACGTACATACACACTATAGTGCAGGCACCCTTTGATCTTATAGACTACGAAACACACGTTTGCACTTGCACCCACACAACAGCTTTCAATTATTAATGTTTTTCTCCTTTTTTTACAATTAAAATTACGCATTTAGGTGACGATCTGAATATTTTGTTATACAACGCCTTTTTGGCACCATGTAGCTTTCCCCTCCCCCTCCTATAGGCCACCATCCACTCAAGCTCCCTGCTTATGATGGTTGGTCTACTGCATTTATTCATTTTCATATTAATATAGTTAAATTATTGTCGCATTTATATATTATGATTGTATAACTGCTCTAATTTCATTGTTTTCTTATTTACATTTTATTGAGAAAAAAGTTCTTTGTATATTTCATTCTAATTTTGTTAATAAAGTGCAGAAATAAATCTGCCTTTAAAAAATGCACTGGAGGATCAATGCATGTCTTTGGGGGTTCTTATAGGACGACACACAAAGAGCACCAATTTACCGTCTAATAGTTAGGTGATTATACTACTCCTATGATTAATTTATATCAGATATAGTCATGACGGGACCCAATTCGCTTTCGAAAGAACAGTCGGTCGACCCTTACCTCGTCGGCCATCATCTTGACGACATCCCAGGCATAATTGACGTCGTCCTCGCTTGCGTACTGGTGACAGATTGCGAATCGGATGACGTACTTGCCGTTGAGTGACGATGGTATCATGTGAAGCTTCCCGGAGTCGTTGATGTTCTTTAAGAGTCTCTCCGTTAGACTGTTCTCACCCTATTATAAGTGTAAGATACAATAAATACACACGTAAATAAATAAATATATAAACAAAACAGATTATTCAATTAAATAATCAAAATAAATAGATAAATGAATAAATAAATGAATAAATAAAAAATTTGTTTACTGTATAAAGTAGCGTAAAAAGAATACACAGTGTCAAAATTTGGGAATGTATAAACCGAACTTAAGATGACATACAACTAACATGAAAAAAAAAACATATCAAAATGTTTGTAAGAAGTTTTTATTTTATAATTTTGTTTTAATATAAAATCTGAAATAATCAACTCTTCTAGATGCACCAGATCACCAAACTACCACTGTTTCTGACAAAGATATCAAGTCATGACAATTGAAATCTGCATCCCAGTGAAGTGATTTTGACCAATAAATATCGGGAAAACATGTCAATACTAAAGACGAGCATAAAACGAATCTGTACCAATAAAAACAGGAGGTACTGGACTAGACCAGAAATAGAGCATAAATAAGTGAACGAGGTGGGTTCAAATGTCAATGGAGGATATAAATCACGTAAAGTTGAAAGTTGTTGCGACCTTTTTTCATGATTGGATGTTCTCGCCATTGGAGAGTTCAAAAGGTTTACACGCGATGTGGACATTGTATATTTAAAACCAAGAAACCTCCTCTTCATTTATATCTGTTTTTAGAGAACGGACTTGAAACTATAAATCATAGCTCTATGAAAGCACACTGATGCCCAATTCACACAAGACGTCATTTTGCTGACGTAGGTCTCCATCAGTGACATGGCGTGCTCTTTGACGCGCCATATGAAAAAGTAATACCACAAAAATAATGCATATTGAACAGTGCAAGTATTCCGTTTAATCGCTGACGTATGAGCTAATTGAGATCACAGGTTTGATTGGCACAGGTGGTGACGCAATCGAAATGACGCCTCGCAAGCAAAGGGCATAACTTTATTAGCCGATATTTGGGTGTACTGTCAAAAGTGGGCTTTGATTGGCTATAAGCGAATTTGTTATTGACCTTTGACACTTGTTATTGACAATGAGGTTTATGAAACGGGGCCTTGGTTCTGTCGTTCCTTTAGAAAAAAAAAGAAAAAGAAATAAAAAGAATAAAACGTTGGAGAGTGGAGTTTAAAATAAAGGCCTATAAACCAGGCAACCTGATGATGCTTTGGGAAATGGGTTGTTCAGATCCAACAAAATTGAGTGTAACTAACAATTGGATAAACATGACTGACCTTTAACCGGAAGCACACAAGACCCATCGTGACTTCGCCCAAGACTTCGAAGCGGTTATCGTTCCAGACGAGCTCTTCGAATACCTTCGCTTGTTTGACGTGCTGAAATAATGAAGAATAATTCACAAATTTAAAATACACAATAAAAGAGGAGCAAGGAACAAGAACTTTTTTACGTGAATTACTATAAAAAAAAATTGTTGTTGATTTACTGATCATAATATATATCACTAATATAAAATGACCTTGTTTTTCAGTCTAAAAAGTGGTAGTAGGCCTAGTTTGAAATAACAAGTTTGCAGAATACTACTTTGTGAGCGCGAAGAAATGAAAGACACTGTACCTCCAATTTAGTAATACCTTTGCTCCGCCGACCTGAATATGCTCTTAGTAGTGTAATAGTGTGGGGCAGCCCATAAACTCAATCTTTTACTAGTACATGCCACTTATTTTCTCCCTCTCCCTTTCTTTCTCTCCCTCTCTCCCTCTCTTTATCCCTTTTTCCTTCATTCGATTGGGGGTGCCCACATGCCCCCTTGTAGCTACGCCCTTTAATTGCCCTTTCTTCGACGCCCTGCCTGTAGCTGTGTTGTAAGCTAAGGGTAGCCTATAAACTCCGGCTACTAGAACATGAACTAGTCTTGGCAAGACCCTTGTTACACCAACGAGACCGACACTAGACCGACTCTAGACCGAACGAAAATTACATTACAACCGACGTCCCAGAATCGGTTGTTTGGAGTCGGTCTGGCATGTGTGACTGATCAAGCTAGGTATTACGGTGCGATCGTAACATCTCGTTCGATGATTTATTCGTATGGCATTTTTCTCCGACACATTTAAGGCTAATATTGATCCATAAATCTGCCAAATAGTTCCAAATTTTGTGCCAAAACTTTTGTGTAGAAAATGCAGACCTTGCCAGATGCACGTAACAGAGTAGACCGAAATAAGCATTGCATAGTGCACTTGGCTGCATTAGTGATACTACAATTACTGTACCGTTATTTTACATTTTAGGAGGTTTAATTGCCACAAAGAGGACAACGCCAAACAAAACAACTAAATACAATAAAACGAAACTTAACTTTGACAAAACAAAAAGATTATACAACTCAAACATGAAAGCTCACATTCTCTCGTTTTAATCAATGGATAAATACATGTACGCCATTTGGAAGAAGAAATAAACGAGGATTTTCCTAGCGATCTGAATTCAAAATTGCCTTGAGGAATCCCTTAGGGAGGTGGGTTAATATTGTGATTTCAGAATTTTGTATCGGTTATTTGTTTCTATCTCATGTGTGGCCGTTGTATGCTTAAAGCTGACTTACAATCCAAAAACAGAAACTAGCGACTTAATCTGACACCTCACAATACCATCACACTGATATCAAATAATGTTGGAGGAATTAACACACAGTCCTCGATCCATTTGCGAGGTATAAATGGAATGAATGCAATGTCGAGGGTTCCAGCACCAGCACTGCACTTTGCGCATTTTTTTTTTTTTTACATTGCTCCTCTCCTCCTAAGACTGTTAAATGGGTACCCGGTAGGGTGCGAAGGTCAATGTGTTTGGATTAGCATGTGCATCCCCGTACAAAAGGAGACTAGCTGGAATGCTCTCCAAGGAGTGGAGAATGTGCACTGTTATGTTCAGAGTAGTAATTGAATCCAGTAATAATCCAGTAACAGTACTTGATAATAATAATATTAAGCGCTTTGGACGGTTGTACATGTAACTTGTAAAGTGTTGTATAAGAACAATTATATATTCGACGGTGGGGTAGAGGGCAAGTTCTATAATGCATATCAGAATAATCAAAAGCTTGATCTTGTAAGAAATATGCTTTAAAAAAAAAGAACAAAATGGTCAACTTACATTCCTGATATATTTTTGAAGTCCTTCTACACCATAGGTCCTTATCACGAACCATAGCTTTAATGCTCGAAATCTTCTACTCAATGGAATCGTCCAGTGCTGCATTATTGGAAATCATAAAAATATATATTAATTCAGTTAATTCGTTAATTTGACAATTTAGCATGCGATGCTGAAGATAGATGTATACATGACTTGAATGGATCTTTGACCCGGTCGAACCGTCTGAAAGATGAAAAGCGATGGAACAAAAGCTCAATACTTTAAGAATGAAAGAGATAGATCATCTTGAAACGCAAAAATTGAATAAAAAACAACAACATGGCATACGATGTATTTCTCTTTTCTTTCTAATACATACACTCCACATTTTAAGTGATTTTACATGTGTGTAGAGTGATATTTTAATTACAAAACTACTATCTGTAAGGGCCCTATATGCAGTATAGACATATTTGAAATCATATGACGAAATATATTTCAGAGTGTTTTTTGGAAATCAAGATAACTCCAATAAAAACACTACTCATCACTGTTAAGTTGTAATAACAAAATATAGTGTACATTTCATCAAACAGATAATATATAAAATTATATTGACTTTAAAAGAATGATTTAGGTAATGATTTAGATTTAAAAAAAAATATATATAAGAAAAGAAAAGTAACAGAAATTTGTGACATAACGTTTGACCCAATTGAATGTCCCTTAAAACATGTATAAGGCAATGTAACGGAGAGCAGTAACACAACATGAAATAGAAATGAAGGAAATCAAGAGAAAATAGAAAATTAAATAATTCATTTTGTTTTTGTATAAACAAATATCAAGCTAGACTTACCCTGTAGTCTATTGCAGCATCTGAAGGACATAGAATGAAAAGGTGGAATAAATAAATGAGAAGGCGAATAACAATCTAAAGATGGACCATTCCGGTAAATAAAACGAAACAACAAAGCATAATGAAAGGTTAAAGTGGCCTCATTTTGACTAGGCTAAAGAAGGAAAAAATGATCATTATCAATTCCTTATCTAAGACGAATTAATTTTTTTTAATTACAAAGTTACGTATACGAACGACTCGAAAGGTTAATCTAAATTCTTCTTTTCATCATGACACTTGAGATAAATTAAGCGTAATTTCTCTGTCAAATGTAAAATTGCTAAAATGAATAACTTCAAGAAGAAAATTACCGTCATTTTCATGTTGTAGATAGAGAGGGTTAACATTGAAAGTACTGGTAAGGGCTGTTTTGTCCCGTATCCTGTTAGGATGATAAATATAAAGGAAATTGAGTCAAACATAATTTAAGCAATACAGAAATACAAATGTGTAGGCATTCGAAAGCCTTAAATACTATAAATCAAGATCAAAAGAATAAGTTTTTAGTAAAAGTAAAAAAAAATCGTAAAGGAAAGAATAGTGTCTTATAGTGTTTAAAAAAATGAAATTGATGGACAATTGATGATAAATCTGCGTGAAAAGAGAGTAAAATCAGTGTAAACATAGCAGTGTGAGACAGTGTGAAATCGATAGAAAGAATTCAGAGGTGATCTCTAAATAGGAGCTATAGTCATATATATATATCGAATCATTCACTTGAATCTTAATCCAAAGTATGAGGGTTCGAGTCCCAGCCCGGCATTAATCCGCATTATGGGTCCCTGGTAATGCTATAGGGTTATAATTGCAGGGCCCGCAGGAAGAGCAGTATTGATACCGATGTGGATTCCTTATCTAAGACGATTTTTTTATAATTACAAAGTTACCACCGAACGACTCGAAAAGTTTATCTAATATGACCCAATTTTTTTATTAAAGAAACCATGGAACTCATTTCAAATTACGCCAACATAATAGGTACACGTATTTTGTCAAGTGAGAAGCCTAATTCTTACTGATTTATAACTATAAATGTGGAAAGTATTCGGAAAAGTTTGATGGTTCACATGAAAGGAATGGATATTTGAGACGACAAATCTGTTTCCGCCTATCGATTTCAAGAAGCATGACATAGGCATGTGCGTCACAATAAAAAGAAATATGAGATTCGAGAGCTTTACAAAGACATATATTTCCTCTCCAAAATGAAATGGATGGAATTCGGCTCTTAGACCAAGGACATTCGAGGCGACCTTTAGTCTCGATATATTCTGATACCAAAATACCTAAAGGCCTATTCGGTTTCAAACACTGTTACAGAGATATTTGACAGAATGAACCTGAGAATGTTTCTTTGCTGTTTGAAGATGATTTTAGGAGAGGAAATTTGCTCCAGCGAAGTTTAACACGGGCTTTGTTTCGTCAAAGATATAGGATAAGGGTTAGGTTTGCAATTGTGATTAGATTATGTTTAGATTTAGGATAAGGTTAGATATAATAGTTTCAATCTGATGTTTGGGTGAGAGGAGTTGCAATACGTTAGGTTTAATTTGATAGGGTTAAAGGGCAAGTCCACTCCCAAAATAACTTCCTTTCAAAAAAATTTCAATAGAAGCAGAAAAATCAGACAAACTAATCGAAAAAAGTTTGAGCAAAGTCGGATAACTAATAAGGAAGTTATGAATCTTTAATGACATGAAAAACTTTGAAAATCACTAGACAAATTGGCAACTCACTCATGAGTCTGTGACGTCATGTCCTCACTATCCACTAATTATTTTCTTTATATTGATAACATAAATTTCCTATTTTCCCCCTAAGAATCTTATTAATTCACACCAGCATCCCAGTTAGATTGATAGTAACATGTTTTGTGTGGATGCCCTAATATAGAGTAATTTTTTTCAGTTAAATCATGAAAAATGTGAAATTTGATAAACTATGTATTTAAAAATCAATAATTATGAATATACAATATCCAGAAAATAGTAACAATTCTTCAAAGTTCATAAAAGATTTTGTGAAATGTCATGCACGCAATATGATACAAATCATATAACCTGGCCAAAGGCATGGGGAAACCAAGTTTTGGGGGATAAAAAGAAAAATTAATGGGATTAAACTATATACAGCAATTGATAAATAGTGAGGACATGACGTCACAAACTGATAACCAAATTGGTAATTTGTGTAGTGATTTTCATTGTTCCAAAGTTTTATATACTTTTAAAAAAATCCATAACTTTCTTATTAGTTATCCGATTTTGCTTAAACTGTTTTTGATTGGTTTGTCTAATTTTTCAGCTTCTATTGAAAGTAAGTTATTTTTGGAGTGGACTTGGACTTTAAGTAATGTAGCTTGAGTCTGGAGTTAGGGTGAGGGTTGCAATTGTCTGTTAGTTTAGGTTTAGTTTTAGGGTCGGGTATAGTTGTTTGAGTCTGAAGTTTGGGTAATAGTTGCAATAGTGTTTAGGGCTAGGTTAAGCTTTAGATTAGGGTAGGGTTAGGTATAGCCTAATAGTTTGATTCTGAAATCTTGTGAGGGTTGTAATTGTGTTGTAGGCTATGTTTAGAATTAGGATTCACGGTTATGTATAGTAGTTAATGTCTGAAGTTTTGGTGAAGGTTGAAATAATATTTTAGGTTAAGGGTCAGGGTTATGTATAGTAGGCTAGTGTGAGTTTTAAGTTTGGGTAAGGGTTACAATTGTGGTTTGCGTTAGGTTAAGATTTTGGGTGGGGTTATGTATAATAGTTTCAATCTGAAGCTTGGGTGAGAGGGGTTGCAATAGCTAGGTTAGGTTTAGATTTAGGGTTAGGGTTCGGTAGAGTAGTTTAAGACTGAAGTTAGGATTTCATTGTGCAAAAATGATTGAACTTGGGGAAATGTTGCCATGGTCGCAGGAGCAGTTATCGTACAACGGAAGATACATGTATAGGCCAATGGGTGACTGTGTAAAGTATAACCCCACCAGAGAGACCAGTCTTATTTTTCCATTTCTTCATCAGCAGCAGCATACCAGACGAGACATCGCCACACGTAAGCCGATGTGTGAAGCAAACATCGGTTGCGAAAGAAGCACTAAATCATCCATCTTCGGCGACCCAGGACAGTCGAGGGTCACTCCTCTTCTTATTTACAGGTGCTCTCAATGTCCCGGGAGGACTCTTTTTGTTTATTCTTTTAAGGGGTTTGCTAAAACAAACAGAAAAGTGCACGCGTTGATGCCCCGGTCACACCGACGAGACCGATACCCGACCAACTCCTAACCGACACCCGATCGAGAAAAAAAAATCACGTTATCCCCGAATGGCAAAGATGTCGATTATCGGTTGGTTTGGAGTCGGCTTAGTCGTATGACCGCGTTGTTACGTACCACATTACGGAACAGTCGAAGTTTACGAGCATCCATTTGTTAGGATTGAAGTTGAAGGAGTCTACATACTGTGGATAAAAGAGAGAGAGAGAGAGAGAGAGAGAAAGCTATCAAATTCGAGTTTAGGTGTTGCTGAATACATGTAAGTTGCAAAACACACTTTTGAATATTAGGTAGGCCTATGACAAATAGAATGGAATTCATAATTCATGACATTTTCAGTTTTATTCTTTCGAGACTCAATTCATTTTACAGAACAACAAGGCGACAAAGAGATGCTAATGAAAACTGTTAGGTCTTACATTATTGTTTTTTCATCAGATTTCATTTTCCTTAATTAGGAAGGTAAATGCACTAATAATTATTAATGAATGGGTATTTCCAAGGGCGGGTGTAGACATTAGCAGTAGTTTAAAATATTTTAAAGAGCACATTTATCGTAAGTAGTCCAGGGAGGGCTAGAGAAAGGGGATCAGAATAAGGAAATTATGTCGAAACATTATAACAATCTGTCCTTAAATGCGATTTTTTTTTTTTCTTCTCCAATTCGTCAAGACATTTGATTGGGCTGCCCCATCGTCCAACATCAAAACAGTAGCTACGACAATAATCTACAAAATTTAAATAAAATTTCGTGGAAAATAAGCGTTAGAACAATCTAATATTATTTTTTTTTCCTCCATCCGACCAACCGTACAATTTCGTGGGAAATAAACGTTAGAACAATGTTTCCCCCCTCTTCATTCGATAAACTCATAAACATGATGCTAGACAATAAATCACCTCAAAGCCGGTGAGCAGGTAACTGAACTCGGGGCATATGAGGGCGTTGCCCCCGTAAGCACCGTCGACGTGAAACCAGAGCCCCCGTTCTTGGCAGATCTCGCCCAATTCGTCAATTGCGTCAGACGCGCAGCACCCAGTCGTTCCGAGCGTTCCACACACCTGTTGGTAATTAAACCATACCGGTACGTGAAATGCAGTCAAAGCGAACGGGAAAAAGACTAGAAATGATGCTTTGTGAACTGATGAATATGCAAACAATATCACGAATGTTCCAGTTATTGAAATTCGATGATTATAACATTATGAGTTATCTGCAATGATTGAGTTTAAACAAAACAATAAACAAAATCAAAGAGAAAACAAAACAACAACGCAACCACCACCGCAAACAACAACAACAACAAAAACAAAACTCATTTTATGAGCCTGAGCCTGTTTTCTTCAATTAACCACAAATTGATGCACCGTTTCATGAAAAATAAAGATAGGTCTTCAGCATGAAATGCATTAATGACAACATTACGTTTTCAAGAAGAAAAACAAAACATGAAAGAATACGGCGATTAGTTTTTCAGAAATCAGGAACGAAATATGGTTTGTATACGGAAGAAAAAAAAATTCCAAAAAGATTTACTCTTTGAAAACTGCTGGCATTTTCCAACTAAACAATAAGTACGTTGCATGATACTTACATAAAAAGGTATAAGTCCTCTTTCTTCGTCGAGCTATCAGTGATAAGAAAGAGAATACACGATGAAAGACTGGAAACGGCAGAGCATGGATAGGGCTAATTTAATTCCACGTGAGATGAATGATATAAGTATGTAGTTTTTTTAGGGGAGGGAGGAGGGGGGAGCAGAGGACTGCACTAAAAATCATAACTTCATTATAGGTACCCTTATCCTTGTATTATCATCAAAACTAAACCTACAACTTATTAATTATATTTCTGTTTGCAAGTCCACGTTTTGTGGCATTTATTAGGATGATTTACAGGTTGCTCATGACATTGACGATTCGTTCTATATTTACGTTCGAACTTCGAAGTCACTATTTAAACAGTAAAACCAGAGAAGATCGACAAATTGTGACTAAATTATTTGATCAGGCATTAATTCAATAATTAAGACTTAACTTCCATTATTTGTTTAACCCATGTTGGTTATAATATCCTTAGGTTTTATTTCGCAAGTGAGGTTTATAATATGAGGTTAATTGAATGTGCAGACCTGAATAGCTTCTAGGAGAGTGGTCCCTCGTAGGGAGTACTGGTCATCCGTTGGAAGCTGATGTGTTTTCACAAATGAAATAATTCCCGCCTTTTCGACTGACGAGTGTGCCTTAAAAAAAAAGATGACAAGGAAAAGAGTTAATCTATAGGAAAACTGACAACATTCTGCCGTTGAATGTTTATGATTGCAGAGTTACCTTAGTATCACATAGAGCGTAAACCTTTTTTTTTGGATATAATTCTGAAATAATCTTGGGAGCACGTGATGATGGAAGGTTTCCTAGTGGACTAATTGCAATGTTCAACAGACAGAGATAAACTCTAAAGAGTCTAAAAGATCGTATTTAGATTAAAATTTAATGATTGATTGAATTACTACCATGACTACCCTATAACGAAAAAAAAGCATCACACACACAGTGGTAAAAGAGATAAATTTGAACAATGAATTAGTGTTTACACGCTGTGATCGTAGCCTACTGTGGAAGTGTGGCAAAACTTTTTGTTACGTAGTGACATACTGTGATCTAAGGGAGATTTGAGAGAATGAGGTGTGTGGGTGTGTATATGTGTATATTGAAGGTATACAATGTTGAAAATGTATCAGGTGAATAGACATTTTTCACACTATTTTCATACTGTGGAATACAGTGTGACAGTGTGATACACTGTGGACAAAGAGAGAGAGAGAGAGAGAGAGTCACGGTGTAAGGACATCGCGGTGTTATCCAAGATAGTACTTTGAACAGTTTCGACGCAATGACACAATGCAAACACTTGTGTTCACATTTGTTTCTCTCTCCGTGTGATACTGTGCTACACACTGTGGTTAAAAAAGAAAACACAGTGGGTGGTATTCTCATAAGTTAAGCCGGGACTAAGTCCAGACTAAACAAGAATTTTAGTTCACACTTCTATGGAAAGCTAGGTTTCATCAGGAAGATCTTCCTGGTTTCATCTTCCTCCTTCAATATTCATGACAAAGATAATCTACCAAAGACTTTATTGAAAATTGGTTCATACTCATATTATCTTTTTCTTCCCAGTTCATTGCAAAATTAATATTTTGGACACTTTTCATTGCAGGATTAAAATAATCTGTACAGGGTAAATGAGTTGGCAACAGGCACTCATAAAAGTGTGAACTAGTTAAGCCAGGCTTAACTTAGTACGCGCTATCGGAATACCACCCAGTATGATCAAAGCTCAGTGTTAATCGACAGGGCATATAAACTTTCCACCGTGCTGACAATGTGAACACAACTATTTCAACGGTATGACTTAAGTGTGATACATAATTGTAGACAGAGAGAGAATTGGCACACTGTGGACACATGGGGGAATCACAAAAGACACAGGGAGAAACATAATGTTAACACACCAAAGTATTACACCGAGAGTGTTTATTTTTAGCCATGTCTTTAGTGCTGGAAAATGTGAATGTAAGAATATCGTGTAAACACTTTTGTTACACTATGTGAAACAAAGTGGAACAGTGTGCATAAAATGGAATCTCACATGGGGGAATCACAATGGACACAGGGAGGAACACAATATTAACACACCACAGTATTACCCCCGAGAGTGTTTATTATTTAGCCATGTCTTTAGTGCTGAAAATGTGAAGGCAAGAATATCGTGTTCACACTTTTTTTCACACTATGTGAAACAAAGTGGAACAGTGTGCATAAAATGGAATCTCAGCGTGTGAACATCACATCAGAGTGTGATGGTAGGTTTGACATTGTCATCACACGCTGGTGCTCACACCGTAATAACACAGGTATAATGATAGTTAATTAACACTCTATTTATCTTTTCTCACCAGGTTTGAGCAGTAAGCTACAAGCTTTGTCAGTAGTACACCATCCTCTATATCCGGGTACTTCTCCTTGTATCTGCGCAGCGCCGTTGTTCTCGCTGCCAGCATTGTCACGAGAGTGCATTCACTTGCTGAACCCTACACGAGAAAATATGTACATCGCAATAAATAAAAACGCAAACAGCGTAATTAAAAAGATGGATTACACACAACGTAAAATGACACCACATCCAGTCTAGACAACACGTAGCGTGCACTCATTTGTCGATATCAACGTGAAAAACAGTAATGCTAATTACACAGCATTTTTTTGTTTTGTTACTAAACTTAACTTGTTTAGATTACGGTAAAATAGTGAGGAATTTTCCCTTGCCCCTAAGTCAATTCTCGATGTGAGGCACGTTTTACTGGGGCCACCATGTCAACAAAGGCAAGATGGAAAAAATTTGGGAAATACCTGGATGACTCCTCCACCTCTGCAGTTGTCGGTAAATGGAAGAAGGTGTTTTGGAAGGTTTAGCATCCGACCTAACCAGTCAATCATTATTGTTTCAAGTTCCGTACATACTGGACTCGCTGCCTGTTCATCAGAAAAGAAGAAGAAGAAGAAGAAGGAGACGAAGAAGGAGGAGGAGAAGAAGGAGAAGGAGGAGGAGGAGGGGAAAGAAGAAGAAAAAGAAGAAGAAGATAAAGAAGAATAAGAAGTAGGAGGAGGAGGGGAAGGAAGAAGAAAAAGAAGAAGAATAAATAGAAGAAGAAGAAGAAAGATGATAAAGAAAATAGAGTTTACATACAATCAATCTAGGGGACATGTGTAATCGAATATTTCTTCTGATAAAAGATGAAAATTATGAAAATTCATTACGAAACAAATGAGAAAGATGCTCAAAGGTTTTTCACACAGTTGGTGATAAGTTTGCGTTTGACCAATAAATTTACAGCTTTTAAAAATTCATATCTTTCTTATCTTTTATCAGACTTTCCTCAAATTTTCACTGAGCTGCCTCTTTCATTTTTGTGCTATTACCTGTGCCAACTTGATGCCAAAGTGGACTTTCCCTTTTAATGCCCAACAGACACGAAATGAAAACATAACACCAGTAAACACGTAAATAAATAGATGGTACTACAAAATCAAAGAATAGCAACGGTTACAGACATACTAAAGCTTTACACTAGTACATTCCATCCAGATGAAATTGTTTATTTACCCATGAAAAGCCTATGCAGCCGATTGCATCAGAAAGCATGTCTGCTAAAATGCTTGGGTATGAGTTTCCCGCCGGAAAGTAGGCATGAAAACGTGGATGTTGCCAATGGGTTACCTGTGGGAGAAGAAATATTTCATTAAACAAATTTTTTTTGGGGGGTACCTGACTGCTAAGAAAAATGTGTATATGTTTGTAACTTTTTGTAAGTAGGCAACTTTAATGCTCTCCGAAGAACTTGGTTATGAGGATGAATGCCTGATCAAAGGGCACTATAGACAATCGACTTGGTTTCGAACCCGGGACCTCCCGGTTACGCGACCACTGCTCTACCAATATATCATTCTTTCACAACATTTCATTCCGAAAGGCGGTACAACTTGATATAGATTGCATATTATTTTAATAAAACATAATCTGAACATGATTTCCACTGATATGCAATACAATAGGCTTCTGAAATTGCCCTTGAGTTCATTTCTTGAAAGTCTTCGCAATTGTTTCAATTTGTAAAGATGATTTAGAAACCAAATTTTAGAAACAAATTAAATCAAATCAAATCAAATTAAATCAAACGGAATCGAATCAAATCAAATCCAGTCAATAGCGTCCTTTTAAAGGTAAAGACCAGTTTGGAAACGCCCCTCTCTCAAAAAAATGAAATGGAAGCTCTCATTACCAATCATGTGAAAGAATATGTTTTGACTAATACGTGATGATACAAATTTTGCCGGGAAAGTCGGGAAACCGCCTACTAATTGATATATTTGGTAAATTATTATATCCATTGGGACCAAATAGATATCGCGCACGTGGTCGCGTAGTCCCATATACATCTTTCTGTGTACAGTGCTTGTAACTTTACCAAGACTGGGCCAAATTTCTTATCATTTTGATGATTCCAGAACCTTGCAGTACACACCAATACTTATATGCTAGATGATCAACCTTTTCTGATCGATTCTACAACGTTTCTTTCACAATGCAATCGCATGACCAGAACTGGTCTTTATCTTTAAACAGGTTGAGATTTGGTAAACATCAAAGCACAAATTCACAAAGCCTTGTGGTTTCAACAGAGTACCATGGACCTAAGCCATCGGCTTAATATGAGCGGTAAAAGGGTAAAGGGTAAAAGGAAAAACAACGATCAAACCATTTATGATTACATATACAAACTAACAAACAAGCAAACCAAGGTCAAATCTCTCTCATTCTTCCGGGAGCCCCCAATCATGCCAATCAAATGGCGAAAGAGAGAGAGAGAGAGAGAGGGGGTATGGGGGTGAGATACACGCATACTTTTCAAATGCAGTCGTCCGATTTTGGAGTATTCAAATATTTCTCCCTTTTTGACTGTGTCGTTAAACCATGGACCTACTGGTTAAACCCTTTGAAATATCTCGGTAAATACGTGCCGGGTAGACAGTTTCCGCCATTGGACGACCAAAAGGTCTTAAAAGGCCACGGGTTTCCGTGAAAGGGAGTACCGGACCTGCCTTTGTCCAGATGTGAGCGCCACGACAGCGCATTCTTCTTGAATCTTCCCGATCCTTCCAGAATTACGTGTTTTGCAGCAATTTACGTCAAAAAGCGACATTCTCGCCATAAATTGGCCTCGCTAGGATTTAGATGGCAAAGAAAACAATCGAACAGGATTTATGTCTGCTATGATGGTGGCATGAACACATTTAAGTTGGCTGAAGCAATTTTTTTAAGTACTTGTCTTTCCAACAAACCATAGTTTGTTCATATTTGATATGTTGTAAGTACGTACATATGCTGTGACTTTCAAAATGATATTACCATTTTGCAAGTCAAAGTAGCTGCATTGTTGCATTGCACATAAAGAAGTAAAAATACACTTCGTCATTTCGTCAAAGGAGGTTTGTTAAAAAAAGGCAATCATAGTAAATTTGTTAGTTATACCTGACTACTAAGCCTAAGCCTAAGGAGGCATATAAGTAAGCGACCAGTGGACCGACGACTCTCAGAGGGACCTGGTAATGAGGATTAATTAGCGCATCGACCTGGTTTCGAACCCGGGATCTCTCGGCTACGAGACCACTGCTCCACCACTGAGCCATCGCGTTTCCTTTGTGTTAATGAAACGTTTTAGAATTCACCACACTTCTCAATTTATTTTCTAGTCCCTCCCTAACGGCTTAAAGATAAAATTGAGTTTTGGTAAATATAGAAAGTAAATTCTCACAGAATCCACCGAAACTTATACACTGAATGTTCAAGATTACAAATAAATGACATGTGCCAAACAATTTTGGTAGAAAATGTATATTGGCTGAGTGATGGGCATAGAAAGATAAGGAAATCTGGGTAAATAGGCCCGACACCATGTGCTTAACACAGGTCACTATGTGCAAATGGGAGTTGTGGTTTTTATCGAAGATGATGTCCAGTAAGTTTTGTTCGTTTGTTTTTATTTCACTGGTTCAAACAACCAATCTATTGCAGGATAAACAATCCAGAATAAATCATAGCAATTTTCTCTCAAAATACGATTCCCATACCAGAGCTCAAGATTAGCTTTATTTTCTGATCTTTCCAATGTGTCAAGACATTGCCTTTTGACCGAGTGAACTTTGCCATATAATTATTTTGACCACTAGCCGGTAATGTCATGTTCGTGGATAGTGTACCAGGATTGTTCCTAACCAAAATATCACTAACCCTCGATCATTTATGGTAGGCCTACGCCTTCATTGGAAAAATAGCACGATTCAACGAGAGACAGAGACAGAGACAGCAATGGTCCAAAGAACAAAGTTGGTATTTATAAACCATCTGGCATCTGCCATCATGCAGGCCTATATACGTGTAATTCATTACAATGCATAGACCTCTTTCCGCCCCGAGAATCTTAAATTAGTCCACATAGATTCATTTTATTTTATTTCAAAAAGTCAAAAAAAAAATTACATATAACTTGTTGCTAGGTCGGACAATCCTAAACATACCCGACTTGTATAAGCTGATGTATATTCTGACTATCCTGACTATATATGCCTACAAATAATATTAATCTTTTAAAGCGAATCGTTCAAGGTTGTTTGAAATTATATATGAATATGATATGAGTGGAATGCATAATTTCTAGCACGTACGTCTGCTAAGAACCAGGAGGGCGTTAAAGCCCCTCTAAGATGTTGGGAGCCCAAAATTCGCCAAAAATTTGATGGCAGAATTTCACTTAAATTGTATCATAATGTGAAAGAGGATGTCATTTAAGACACACTTTTTTGCAAAGATTTCCCCCCAAATTTCTTTGAAGACAAACATTGAGAAACGAATACACAATTGGGTTTTCTGTTGTACGCAGAAAACCAAATTTTGGGATTCTTTGATCAATATTCGACTTCAAACACATTTCTTTTGAAAATCCTTGCAAAAATGTGTCTTTAATAAATGACATCCTCTTTGAATTCACATTATGATACAATTTAAGTGAAATGTAGCCATCACACTTTTTGGGCTCCCACCACTTTAGAGTGGCTTTAACTCTGTTTTAGAGTTAACGCCCTTCTGGCTCCAAACAGACTACCCCAGTCACGATCTTGGTGTTAACATCTGACATGATATCCGCCCTCTCCTTCCCCTTCATCGGGGGTATTGCTATATCATCCCTTCCACCACCACACCCATAATCCTTACCCCAGGCATGATCTTGGTGTTAACATCTGACATGATATCCTGCCACTCCTCCCCTTTGACCGGGGCTTCCTCGGGCAGCATCTTGCGGAGGTAGCCAGGGGTAACGTCAGGAAAGACACGGTAGTCCGAGATATTGTCCAAGTACTTTACGATGTACGATGACATCTCCTCAGAGTTCTGTTTGAACTGCTCCCCGTCCATCGCCAACCCCTCCTATTATAAATAGAAAAGATAATGTAGTCACAATATTTATCATGTTTATGATTTGTTGATAAAGCTATCCTGCCTCAATCAGGGGCGGATCCAGCCGGCGGCAAGGGAGGGGGCCTAAAAAAGGGGCCCACTTTGTGCGAAAATTTGAAAATCGTGCCGGCCGATTTTTCGCTCAGTGGGGGTAGTGAGCACAAATTTTTTTGGCACCCGATAATTTTTTTTCCCTAAGGGAAGGGTTATTTTTTCCCCACCGACACCCCCTCCCCTTGGGCGCCAGGGGAGGGGCCCATCTTCTTCTTTTTTTCAAAAAAGGGTGTTTTTACCTGTTTTTTTTGCTAGGGGAGGGGGCCCGTGCCCCCCGGGCCCCCTCCCTGGATCCGCCACTGCGCATAGCAAGTAGATATAAGTTTTCTTGTTGACAATTTTGAACCCTTTTTTACAAACGTTATCCATTCGAAACCAACATACAACATGACAGTCATATCTTTGTCAGCGACCTACGGAGATGTCAGGAAGAGGATAAACCGTTTCACAAAACCATGACAGACAGACATGATATTGATACTATCAGCCAAAGATCATAGTCTTTGTCACGATCCATTAGATTTATTCTGAATAACCCAAAACAAGTTTTGGGGCTAAAATTGTTCAAAAAGAAATATATATATATTTACATTCTCCTAAGATAAATACAAAATAGTGTCATTATCAAATGTAGTTCATCAAACGATTTGCATATTTTTGGGAAGATTTTTAAATTTAAGAAAAATCCATTGAGTGTTTTTTTCCACAGTCGAATCAAATGTTAGTTGAAGGATACCGTAATGTGATAGTCTATCAATACGTACTGTTTTTTCTTTTTATTGTGACGAGAAATTTTAGGAAAAATACATTTTCTCAGCAAGTTTATATTCCAGGGTCTCGTAAACACTCAATATCTAATTGATTTTTATATGTTAAATATAATTTGGAAGAAGTTATTAGAGAGGAAATAATAATGCACATAAATTATATTATATTATGCCCCAAAGGTATGATGGTATCCTTTTGAAAGACTATGGATCGACTATGGACAATGGTGTGTAACATGTATATCTATTTTATTTATATATTATCATTTTTGCAATTTAATTTAAATTCAGTTGAAGGAAATACGTAGAATGAAAATAATTTAAACTGATTTAATGTTCATATTCAGCTTTTAAAAATTTGTTTATATTTTGTATTATCACTCTTTTACATTTTCATTTCATCTGATCTCTGATCTATCTTATCGCGTACTCTCTCTCTCTATCTCTCTGTCTTACTCTCCCTTTCGCTCACTATCTTCTCTCTTTTTCCAAGTTCCCAATACCATTCACTCTCTCACTTCTACCTCCTACCCCTAGCGATCATCCCCCTCTCTCTCCTCCCTCAATCATATGTCATTTTCATGAGCTCTTCTCGCTCTCCATCCGTCACATCCAAAGCCAGGGGTGGGGGGGGCCGTCCCCCCGTGGATCCGCGCCTGTTTGTATATGCTATTTTATACGCTTTATTCAGGGGAGGGGGCATTGTTTACCGAGAGGTTGTGAATTTTATAGCGCATAGCCAGGGGCGGATCCAGCCGGCGGCAAGGGAGGGGGCCTAAAAAGGGGCCCACTTTGTGCGAAAATTTGAAAATCGTGCCGGCCGATTTTTCGCTCAGTGGGGGAGTGAGCACAAATTTTTTTTTTGGCACCCGATAATTTGTTTTCCCTAAGGGAAGGTTATTTTTTTCCCCACCGACACCCCTTGGGCACCAGGAGGGCCCATCTTCTTCTTTTTTCAAAAAAGGGTGTTTTTACCTGTTTTTTTTGCTAGGGGAGGAGGCCCGGGCCCCCCGGGCCCCCTCCCTGGATCCGCCACTGGCCTCAATAAGAGACAGTGACTGACTGACTGAAGAAATTGATGAATATGAAATGAATGAATGATGAATAAAGATGATTTGATAAAATAAATGAATGAAAATAAATAAAATAGAGAATAAATCAATGAATGATTAACTAAACGAATCTTTTTAGGACCGATTTGAAGTAACTTCCAAATGAATTCAATATAACAAAAGCGATTGTAATTTATATGACCATGAGAAGACATGTACTACTCATGTAGACAGTACACCTTGAAATAATCCCACGCCTTGAGTCTCGGACGAGCATGACTAGATGAGAGGTCATGTTGTTCATGTGGGTAAGGAAACGTTTTACACAATCTCGATTGTGCAAAATGGTCGGAGTTTTATCCAACACAGCAAAGCATGCATTAAGCATCACATCTCACCGTTTTTGAAAACATAATAAAGCAATGATCTTCCCCATAAGATACGTGAGAAATGACTGATTATATTAAAACAAACCAACATATGAGTTTCCTCTGAATATGAAAAGTGAAGAAGTTTAACAAGTTGTATAACATTTCATTTGCCCGCTCGTCTTCTCCTACTCAAACAAATCTTTTACTGACAATTTTAAATAAATTTCAGTACATGGTCAAAACATAAAGGAAATTGTTATGAAAACAAAAGCTAAACTAAAGTTAAAGCTAGTGGTAGGAACTCTAAGCTTACCTCTTTTCAGGTACCAATAAAGGCGATGATTCACACAGGTTTAATATCCACGGTTATGTCACGACGTTTTCAGCAAAATGCTAAATGAATCAGTGAAACGTCGAGTCTGTTCCAAAGATATCCGTCTGTTTCAAATGAAATTATGCTTATGTTCAATGTGTTGTGAGAGAAAATATTCATCAACCAAAGTATAGTGACTACTTGTAGACGAGAGAGAATGGTACGTTCTTGTGTAAAGTTATCCGCATCTTCGTTGCTTCTCTGACGACGTTCTTCACAAGAGTTCTGTTCCGCGCACTGATTGGAGGTTTTACGGACCAATCATTTTTATAGTCTCCCTGAGCCTCGGCTTAGGATGACCACACTGATGTTTGTTTTCATTCGATTTTTTTCCCCGCATCCTCTCTTTCTCATTCCCTCTCTCTATCTATCTCTTTCTCTCTCACATTTTGCAATGGTGTTTAAAAATGTGTTTCACCAGCGCACGTAAGAAGAAGGATTTAACCTTGCAGGGATTTACATTTCCGTGATTCCGTGACTTTGTGAACAGACTTTTTGAATCCGCCTTTTAGCCTATACTATTTGTTGGGATGAATTGCATTCGTCATTACGGCTCCCAAATATATATATATACAGTCAATCCTTTCTATAGCGACCGCCCAAGGGAAACACAAAAAAGTGGTCTTTGAAGACAGGTTCCTTTAGTACATGTTTCAATCAGAAACCATTTTCAAGGGAAACAAAAAAATGTGGTCTTCGTAGACAGGTGGTCACTAAAGCAGGTTTGACTGTATATATATATATATATATATATATATATATATATATATATATATATATAACAATGTGTTTGGATTTACACGGAGTATAGCATTAACAGTTTATTATTTGCTATGATATTGAATAAGAATATTTGGGTTATTTATTTCCCAATGCAATATGCAATAATTTAAGGCCTGTATAGTGGTAAGGAGGATGCTGATGATGGTTATGATGGTGGAGGCGACGGCGAAGAAGAAGGAGAAGATAACGAGGAAGAGGTGGATGGCTATGGTAGGCCTGATTAGATTTTGATAGTATTGATGATGATGATGATGATGCAGAAGAAGATGATGATGCTATGACGATACGATGATTATGATAACAATGATAATGTCGATAGTTTACGATAAAAAAGAAGAAGAAGAAAATAATGGTGATGATGATGTTGATGAAGATGGCGATGACGAAGAGGATCATGATTGAGTCAGTAATAATAGTAACTAATGATGTCAATGAATTCAGCAGCCTGCCAAGGCTATTTATTACTTCAAATATTTTCTCGATGACGTAATACAGGAAACTATGACGAGGCAATATCAAATATCAGTAATACTCCCTTTATATCATTAACAAAATACCTTGCCTTGTGCAGTTGAGAGATTCGAAGTTTCGACAGAGCATCCATTTCGCAAGAATCTTTCAAACCCGATCTCTCTTCCATTGCCTACGTGCTATCTGTCACTTGCTTGCCTGCCGACAGAAAAGGGAGACGAACTCCAGCATATGTCCTCTTTTCCTAAACCTCGCGGAAAAACCCTAAAAGCAGAAAAGCCCCTCCAAGGGGTGCTTCGGGCGACCCCGGCAGATCATATGTTGATAATAATTCCTTCATGTTTGTTTTGATATAAGGCGAGAAATACATAAGCGGGGAATCTCAACGCGGGATTAAGATGTCATCGTGTCAATGACAGGCGTAAGGTCGTTTACAGGTGGAAGATAGAGGTAAAATTCCTCTTAAAAAAGAGGGGGGGGGGTGAAGGAATGAGGGGCGCTTTGGCTTGTTAAATTCAAATTATGGACACGAGTTTAATTTTAGGATAGAGGCGCGGTGTCTCAGTGGTAGAGCAGTGGTCTCGTAACCGTGAGGTCCCTGGTTCGAAACCCAAGTCATATGCATTAGAGCCCTTTGGTAAGGCATTAATCCTCAATACCAAATCCCGGAGAGGACATAAAGCCGTCGGTCCCCTGTAGTTGCTTACTTACAAGCATACACATGCCTTTTTAGCAGTAAGGTAAAACAAACAAACCAATCATTTAAAGAAATATTCTCAATTTCCACTTCATGTAAAAGCAGCATTTAAATAAAAGCCTTTCAATATTGATATCGATTTGTCATTACTCTTTCAATGTATATTTAAGTACCTATCATATTAATCTTAAAATGTTACATTGTATTTTTTATGTGCAAAAATCATAAATCATACCAAATTATTGCCTTCACTCTGAAAGAAATTAAAATGCTTTTTAAAGCGTACACATGCAATTCAAACGACAGTTCTGTGATAGAGCTGCCGACATGTTGCATATTGCACTAAAATGACATTCAGTGAGACCAATAGGCAAGTCATAATGATTTACGACATTGGCCATTTGAATATGAAGACACTATTAAAAGACGATTAGCAAAGTATGGTTTTCATGAGAACGAATGAATTTCATGATACCATTTCTGAGGATTATTACCAGAGGATGTTCAGTTCACAGACATACCAAAGTGACTTTCCATTGGAAAAATCCACGCCATCAGCAGACACCCCCTCCCATCCGCCACCCCCCTTTCTTCGCTACCGGGTTCGAATGACCAAAACACTATCAGATTGACATTCAATAAAACTCAAAGCACCACCCCCCATAGCGGCATTAGTTCTCACGAATCCATGAATTATGCTACCGAACCAAACCGAAAACTTTCCGATTTCCCATAGGCCATGCTCCGAGAAAACCCGAATCGGATGACGTCATACCAGCTGGTTTCAAGGTTGTGCGTGTACGTGAGATTTGTTCACGAATGATTCCATCAGGCCAGGTGCGACTAAATAAACCGTTTTTGCTCATAGTAACTCCCGGTTGAGCATATATGATCTATCTTATTCTATTCCTGTAATTGGAAAACCAACGGTTGTGACATTATCGTATCGTGGCTGTTGTATGATTAATATGTAGATGCATATCCGATATTCTATTATTACTTTGTTTTCAAGACGGTTTGTAAAACAGCCTCTGAGGAACTAATAGTTGAACAAGCTCTGCTTCTAGTTAGTTCCTCTTATTTCTTGCCATTACTATTATATTTGCCCTAATTCATTGTATATTTTTTGTGATACACTTATTCATTGTATTATGTTTTGCATGAGCAATAAAACCATTTGAATCTTGAATCCTGAATAAATGAATTAATCAATTATGTTTTACGTTTTGTCAAGTCAGAAGAAAACATGCAGGAATATAAGCGTCATAACATTTACAATAATAAAAAGGTAGAAGGCCCTATATGGGTTCATATGTATATAAAGAAATGTACCCCCTCCCCAAAAGGGAAATCCCGAATTCTTTTTTTCCAAGGATCTTGATTTCAGAAATGCTAGACCCCTAAGGACTCGTAAGGGGGAGCGGCGGGATCTTTCTTTTGTAATAATACAAGTTTGTAGCGCCATGATTTATTCATAAAAGGGTAAGGGCAGGTTGTTTCGACGCCATGGGCTTCATACGATACTGATTCTTCGAAATCCTGAGGAGATCGTAAACCAGGGAAAATCAAAGTCAATCAGAAGAGAATCCACCACCCCATTTTAATCCAGCCCCTTTGATCCCTAGATCCGCCATAAGTGAACAAACAAATGTATAAACTTCGGCTTGCTTATTGCATAAATACTAGTGTGGCGAAAATTATAAGGAAATCCTGTTGTTTGACTCGTTTGAGATTCATATCTTACCTCGCCAAACCAATACTAAAAAAACTTTGGTTTGGTTTACGGAGACGGAAATATGATTTATAGACGGGGTGCCTAATTACATGAATTATAGTCTAAGGTATATTAAATTCGTAATATTTTTTCTAGTACGTCACAATCCAAGGTTATGATTTTGATGAGTAACACACAGTAATATTTTTCGCAATGCATTAAGGACGCACGTACTTAAAGAGGGTAAGCGTTCGTTATTTTCCGGAAAACGTTTCTTTAATTTCTTGGATAAAGCTATTGAGGATGTTTTTGGAGGAAGTTTTGTAGATATGAACCAGGAATCCGTCATAATAGTATCATGTTATAGTGATGTATTTTAAAGAGAAGTTTGAGTTCTGGTGGAAGCAAAAAATATTCCTCTATACTATACTATACTATACTTAATATGACTAGAAATAACATCACATGTTTTGCGTAGTCCCACTTACCATTTTTCTGTGTGCAGTGTTGTTCACTGTATTTGATGCTCAGTAGTATTTAGTTAAATTCTTACCATCTTGACGATTTATGACCTCAAAACATACAATATACTTACGTACCACTTAACTACCCTTTTCAATAGTTCCTTTGACATTGCAATCGCAATTTCGCATCACCAGGGTAGTGTTTCACAAAGACTAAGATCGACTTTAAGTTGGACTTAACTATGGCACGCCGCTCATGCCACTGTTTGCTGTCACCATTTACTGGCATTGGTCTCTCAAGGGACGTACAAATCGTGGTCAAAACTCTGCTGAATGTACCCTTTTTGATAGTTCATTATTGAAGGAAAAAATATTATCTAAAGATCATAATTGAGAGACCAATGGTGAGAGCAACCAGTGGCATGAATGGCATGCCATAGTTAAGTCCAACTTACACACTAAGAAAAAATGGTGCAAGTATGCACCTTTAGGGGTGCAAACCAATGCAACACTGGCAGCACCTTTAGGGGTTAAATCCTGCACCCTTTTTAAAGGTGCAATCCTGCACCCTTTAAAAGGGTGCCAGATTGAACCTTTTAGGGGACATGTTGGTACCCTTTATGGTTCAATCCTGCTCCTTTAGGGGTACAAACCGATGCAATAGCAGCACCTTTAGGGGTTCAATCCTGCACCCTATAAAAGGTGCAATCCTGCACCCATACTCGAGGAATACTGGTGAAATATGCTCGTACACAAATACATATTAAACATGCGTGTTGTTTCTTGGTTAGTAATCATATAATCAATATATCTATTGCTAAAACGGAAATGTAATTGTAACATGATCCGACAAAATAATCTATTGGTTAATGATTGCGCAAGGAAAATACAAATCACAAAATTGATGTGCATTTTCATAATTTGCTTAACAAATCATGATAAATGTATTTTTATGTGAACACGTGTAAAGTAATCATGAATATGCATGCAATATGCAAACTTTTATTTTGCACCCTTTTTTGGTCGATAGGGTTCATTTTTGTGGGAAGGGTGCAAAATCTTATATTGCACCCTTTTTTGAACCCCTTTTCCTTCAATAGGGTTCATTTTTATGTAAAGGGTGCAAACTCTTATTTTGCACCCTTTTTTGCACCCTTTTTCCTTAGAGTATAGAGTCGATCTTAGTCTTTTTTGGAACACTCCCCAGATGTCAACCTTACCTTTAAAAAACTGTTGTCTTTCTTCAATAGTCACGCTTCCAATTTACGTGACAGATGCGAGGTAGACCTGGGGGTGATTCAAAGAATGCAAAGTTTCTAAGAATAAGATAAATACACGTATAGCTCTATAAGGTAAGACGACCACATTCCCAAGTCATAATGTATGCTTCAAGTTTAAACTTGATTTACTTTTCGCAGGATGATTTCATGATTTTTAGTTAAAATAACATTTCATGAAATTATTGATGCATTTGTAACTGTTGTAATCTCGAAAGCTGTTAGAATATTATTCACTGCGGTTAATCAATATGTCGATGCAACATCATTATTATCTATCAATATTTCAGTTTCATTTGCACTGTTTATCATTGAGTATCCAATTTTTCGGCATGCAATAAATAGTATGCAATGCATACCCCATGAACTAAAAAATCAATTAGAATGAAGTAGGCATGTGAAAGTGAAAAGATAAATTGTAATGGGCTCAATAGATCATCCCTGGTATCGAAAACGTTATTGGTCTTTCTATATTTTTTTCTTCGAAGGAGGGATATAAAATCGTTCCAATGTTTTTTGCTGTTGAACGGGCACGGGAATCACCTGATCAAACGGGTGATACATCTGAAAAAAGAAAAGAAACATTTGTAGAACATAATAGCACGCATTTTTGTTGTTAGAATCTACGTTTGACAAAATAAACGTATATGTATATACATACATATACACATCATAGGGTATTTTTATGCTCAGCACTAAAATATCACAACCCCTCTTCAAGCTTACACAGCAAAAATATTAAGTTGTTCACAGTTTAAGCAATTTGAATTTTCATTTGAACATATTGAATAGAGAGCGGTTAGGTTGTATGATTTTTGAAAGTATAGACTGAGAGAGAGCGAAAGAAGAGAGAGAGAGAGAGAGATGGAGAGATATAGTGAGAGAGAGAGAGAGAGAGAGAAGGATAGAAGGACGGAAAGACAGAAGGAGAGAAGGGGACTAGATGAAATCGAGATGAAGAGAAGCAATAAAGAATACATCATGTAGAAGAATGGGAATATCCGATTAACGACATAAAACAAAAAGAATATTATTCAGAAGAAAGGCGGAGGAGAAAGGAGACCCTAAAAGGAAAGAAATGAAGAGAAGGAGAAGGAGCCGAAGGGGAAGAATGAATGAAAGAAAGAAAAACTTCAAAAAGATGAAGAGGAAAAAAAAAAGGCCTTGTTGTATCAGAAACAGCCTACGTGTTGTACGAGTGGTGGGATTTTTTTTATGAAGCGCAGCTAAAACTATGAACCGTAACAAACATTTTTGGAAGGATGTCATGAGAAGGTGTTGAAATAACGATATATGATATCATCCTTTCCTTTCGAGAAATTGTACTCTCCCCTGAAATGCCAATTTTTTACCTGTTATTTGGTTTCTGTCAAAACATCCCATGGAATATTCCGCATATCGTATTATTCTTGTTATCTATTATATTTTGACTTTCGAAAGCAGATGAAACCGTCCTTTCTTTTTCAATTGAATATCACGTTTTTTGTTTGTTTTATTTATTTTTGTTTAACGATTCGCTAGTTTATTCATATCGACCCGGTTTAGTTCCCCTCCCCCAATGAACTATATGGGGGTTGTTAGGGAATGCTTCAAACGTTATCTTCACATGTAAGTTCCAAATGTAATTTGTATTTTGCCCCCCCCCCAAAAAAAAATAAAAATAAATAAATAAATAAATAAAATAATAATAATAATAATAGTAATAATTAAAAATAAAATATAACAAAAATATTTTAAAAAAATAATAATAATAGAATTTACAAGAATCGCTCCAGTGATACAGAAATCAGTTACAAAAAATAAATCATCCACAAAGAAACAAAACATAATTAAAAAAAACCAACAAACAAAACAAACACATTATAAGGATGCAAAGAAAAGAATAAGGATCAAAATACTTTTGAACTTTCTTTGATGAAAATGGAAATTACAGTCATAGGACAAAAGAAAGGAAAAGGAGAGGATTATAGAAAGAAAGAAAAGGAGTGTAAGGAGTATGTAAAGAAAATGTCCGGGGACATGAGAGACAAAGAGGCAGAAACAGGGAAATGGAAGGAAAAGAAGGAATGTAAGACTAAGAGAGGGAGAGAAATAGAGTGGTAGAGAATAAGAGAGAAAGAGAGAGAGAGAGAGAGTAACAGAGAAGGGAGGAGAGAGAGAGAGAGAGAGAGAGACAGACAGACTCAACACCTATTAACACACAAACACATACACACACCCTCACACGGAATGAAAGTAGGAAAGTTGGGGAGAGAGGGGGAATAGAGAAAAAGATAGAATAGAGAGAGAGAGAGACATGCAGAGAGAGAGAGAGAGAGAGAGAGAGATAGAGAGAGAGAGAGGGGGGGGGGGTTGCTATTTTAATTTGCAAATACACTGATCTCTACGAATTAGTGGCAACAGCACAATTCGCCTTTCGACATTTGCCACTAGATGGCGCTCTCCTTACAGACGTGTTCACGAGGTAAATAGATTACTCAATAAAGTTTGTCAAAATTATGTATTATATATTTTGGAGTCTGTAGTGATTGTGACACATCTATTCTTACTGCTGAAATATTATATTTACTATGGTGGCCCTGAAGGGACATCGCGAATAGACGAAATCGCGAATTATTCACGACGAAATTCACGTCGTCGTGAATCTCGTAACTGAATTTTAGTAACCAAAACCTGCACCATTACATTACAAATTAATAGTCATAACTGCACCATGCTCGAAAGGTATACAAAAATTACAAACGATTTAGTAATAAGCCTGTTAGCAATTAAAAAGCGCCGTTAAACTACGTAAGGGCATTCTATAAAAAGACATTGGTTTCAACCATTTTTGATAATAAAATTGTTCATGTTTCGTTAAAAAAATGATTAAATAGAGAGATCATCAACAACTACAGGTGTATTTAAGAACTTCTGTTTGAAAAATCTATGTCTTTTAACGGCTGGTTCAAAATTATCGAATATTTGTGGGGCCCCACAAATATGGCCCCACAAATATTAGAAATGGTCATATTTATAGATATTAATTTTCAGCCGTCTCTGAACCGATTTTGATCAAACAAAGATGATTGCACTTTCAAATTTGACACTCAGTTTTTCATTATCTCTCAAAAGATTATTCTGTGTAGCGCCTTCTATACCAAAACTCAACTATCCCTTTAAGGACATTATCATAGCCTCCTTTATACAGGATAAAAGGGCAGTAGCACACAAAAATCGCGGTGTCAGCAAATTTCAAGTCGGTTTTACAAGGCTCAATATTTACCCAGTTGGAACCATTGTGAGGATTCATATCTTTACGATGAATCCGATTAAAATTTCTCCCTTTATGTGAAATGATTTATGATTCATGTTCGTACTCTAAAGATACTATGTCCCTTTTGCAACCAACATCAAATTCTGTAGAACTTTGCAGGAATTATGAATAGGTCATGTATGTCCTATTCATAATTCAGTGTCCTAGTATTCCAATTATGCAAGGAAACCCGTTTACTTTCTAGACTTCCCTGTCGGACACTATTGAGTGACTGACTGACATCTTTTTTTTCCTTTGGTAATAACATACATAAAATGAGCTGTAACAGGTACATGAGCATTTGTCTACATCAATAACCCACTACAGACTACTTAATTGTAATGGCCAAAATTAAACTGGTTGAATCTTTGTGCAGCACAAAACGTACGACCATTCTGTATAAGGGTCTGAAAATCAGACTATTACTTAGGTGATGGCAAACACTTATGTCGATTCGACAACTAATGGTCGTTATTTTCCCACAAAAAAGAGCCAATTTCAAACCCTTTCGTTTTGAGGGAAGTTCTAAATAAGTATTGTCTTTCAAATGCCGTTGGAATTTTCACCTTTTTATTTTTTTTGACCTGCAAATGGGACATAGTACCTTTAACGCCATGATTACCCTATTTTGATAATTTAGCCTATCACTCTATCAGACATATCATTTGTTTAATCAAGCTACCATCAGTTTGTTTAGTAAATTTTGAGGAAAAAAATATCATAAGGAGAAATCAATAAATTAACAAATAAATCAAAAAGAGTTTTATTGGCATAAGAATGCTGTTTTATATAAAGTGTGTGACTGACAATGGCAATGACAATGACATTTATTCTCATGTCACCTATAGCCAGGGTATCGGTATTGTGTGTGTATGGGTGTGCGCACGAATAAGTGGGTGTGCGCGCGGATGGGTGGGTGTGCATCTCACCCTCTCACCCCTCATATCTGCCTTTCTCTGTAACGTTCCCGCACTGCTTTAACTTGTTTCCCTCGCTCTATAATTATAAAAATCAAAGTAACCCGGGGTGGACTTTTGTTCCTGATTAGCTCTTCCTGAGATAATAACTAATAATTCGATATGACGGAGCTGGGGAGGCCAAACATCAAATACCGTGAAAACAGACATGATGAAAATCAACAACAGTTTTACTAAACAGCCATTTGTATTTTGATATTTGTTATATATCCTTTCGTCAAATGTTTTCCTGGCCAATTGTGTGACTTTAAAATTAATTTTGCGACATTAGGTAAATAGGACATTAGAACACGAACATCGCTGTGTCAGCAAATTTCGAGTCGGGCTTTACAAGGCACAGTATTTACTTAGTTGAAACCATTGTGGGGATTCATAACTTACGATGAATCATTGAAATGTCTTCCTTTATGTGAAATGATTTATGATCTAAGTCATGTACTTAAACGCCACGAGTACTTCATGTTGATAATGTAGGCCTATCACACATATCATTTGCTTAATCAAGCTGCCATCAAGTATGTTTAGTAAATGTTGAGGGGGAAAAAAAAGATCATAAAGATAAATTAATAAATTAACAAATGAATCAAACGGATTTATTGGCATTAGAATGCTGTTTATTCTAAAGTGTTTGAATGACAATGTCAATGACATTTATTCCCATGTCACCCATAGCCAGGGTATTGGTACTGTGTGTGTATGGGTGTGTGCGCGAATGAGTGGGTGTGCATGTCACCCTCTCACCCCTCCTATCTGCCTATCTCTGTAACATTCCAACACCGCTTTTGTTTTCGTTAATTATAAAATCAAAGTAACCCGGGGTGAAGTTTTGCTCCTGATTTGCTCTTGCTGAGATAATAACTAGTAATTCGATATGAAGGAGTTGGTGAGGCCAAACACCAATAAAAACAGACAGATGAAAATCATCATCAGCATCGTCATCATAATCATCACTTCAACCATCAACAACAGTTTTACTAAACAACCATTTGTAATTTTTAATATTTGTTATATATCTTTTCGGCATATGTATTCCTGGCCCATTTTGTGACTTCACCAATCCAATTAATTTTGCATCCATTCTATACAAAATAATCTAGCTCGACCTTTTTATTCTATAGTTCGTTTTCATGATCTGTGCATTCAAATTCGCATCTAAGTCAGTCAAATTAATATGTTTCTCATTCAAATTAACGTGTTATGCACGCTTTTCGTCATACGTTCATTCAATTAAGCATGACATGATAACGTAATACTGCTGTTCGTACCGTCTCCACCGTAAATGGTGTTTGCACTACACTGAATGAACGTTTCAAAAACTGCGAAAAAACTTTTTATTTTACTTTGCTGTCAGTTCGACATTGCATCTAGATTTATCCGGATTGAACCAGGTCGGAGGCTTTAAAGACGTGCTTGTATGATCGTTTATGATGTTTTATCAAATTGACGTCCCACTTTTCATAAAGTAAATACGATTTAATCTAAACTATTGGTATTTATCATCATATATAACTGTGACCTTTATACAACCATACTTCTTTACCTCTCGTTCCATTTCGTTTTATTATCGCTTCATTATGATCATATAAACTTCGGTCAAAGTATGACACACCATCGGATATTTACTTAAATGAAGTCTTTGGATGGAAGTCTATGTCAACATCTCAAGTTAAACACATAAACATGATAAACAGATCGGATTACAAAAAAAACATATCGATCTTCGTTAGTTCTCTGATCAATCGGCCGCCCTGCACTCGACTCCTGAAGTCAAAATAATGTTTGTATTAGTATTATTATCTAAAGAAACGGAAGGGTTTTCGATAGATGATGTTTGGGAAGGTCTTTGTGATTCGATCGAGGACGGATCATGATTTCTTCTCTTTGATTGGTCAAATTTTTGTCCGACCCAAAAGGATTGAAATTGTGGATTACCTCTCGACATCCATGGATCTCTTTGGGATTGATAAATTAGATTCATAAAATTATGAATGGAACGCTATGGGATCGAACGCTCGCGATAGGAGTCACCAATGTCAACGATCAAACGAAAAATGACAGGAGAGAGATGGCTATTAAAAAGAGGGTGTCAAAGTCCAGCATTTTTAGATAATCTCACAGAGGATAAGACACATAAAAGAGAACTCCACAAAGACGGCTAGAACACTTCGGTGAACACACTATTGACGTCCTTTAGCGTGTCATTGTCCAAGGTGGATATTTTCTCCGTGGTCATTTTTGTTTAAATTTAAAAATGGTATCTGGTCTAGACGACGTATCTACTGTCACAAGTGATATCCCTCACATGAAATACTCAGAGAACGAGGAATTGGAGCCCCTGCTTCCAAAAATACCAAGTGAGTAAAATAGAAAAGAATTTTAACACAAGTTATTTTAAGATATCAATTAAAGGGAAACGTTAATATCCTATGGAAATCCCATATAGAAATCATGTTCAGTTTACGAAACACGACATACGCTCGCATATTTCAGTAGATGGACAATGCTATTGAAATAATATTTGTGTAAATCTTTCTCAATATTAATTCCCGATTGTATATCGCATGGAAATCATGTTCAGAAGAATATAGAATACCTCGTTGTGACGGACGGACATTGCAAAAGGTGATGGATAATTCTATTAAAATAGTATCTGGTTGATTTCTAGCAAGTCTATGAGGTTGTGTTGAACTTTTACTGGTGTCGTGATACAGTGGTTCATTCATTTGACTCTCAATCCAAGGGTTGAGGGCTCGAATCCCAGCCCGGTTCTAACTTCCTTTGACAAGACATTAATTCACATTTGCCACTCTCCACCCAGGTGTAATAGGTACCTGGTAATTGCTTGAGTAATAATAATAGTTGTAGGGCCCGCAGGGAGAGCAATACTTATACTGATGCGGCTACCCAGGGTAAATAATACCAAAATATCATTAATATATATATATCCAATGCTTCAAGTTTTAATAGAGAAGATGAAAGTGGTCGAATTGTGTACAATCTATATTCCACTTTTTAAAGAAAATATTAAGATTTTCAGTCCAGTTGTCATGATTCCTTAAAGATAAAGTTGAGTTCTGGTCATGCGATTGCATTGTGAAAGAAACGGTATGGAATCGAAAAAAGTTGATCATGTAGCATATATGTATTGATGTGTACTGCAAGCTTAGTTCTAATTTATAAGAAATTTCGCCCAGTCTTGGTAAAGTAACAAGCGCTGTACACAGAAAGATGTGGGACTACACAAACCTGTGGCATAAAAATGAGGCCCACATTTTAAAGCTGTTACATGTCATATTGTTTAGTATATGAAGGCATTTGAAGACCCGTGCTTTTCAGGGAACATTTTTTCTCTGATGTTCTTCCACACTTGCATAATAACTATGAAAACGCTAACGAATCATTTTTAACCGCTCCCCGGAACTCAACCTTCTCTTTAAGCTTATTCTAAACAGCACATTGACTTCATTGTATTTCTGTGTACCTATTGCTGCGTTCCGTATGTGTGCTTGAAGGAAAAACTGTGAATGTTACCTTCATTTTTTTACTTTGTGAGAGCCCTATCACCTCCCTCGTTATTATCTTGATTTCTCGAACATTTCTGATGTAGGCCCTGCTATCTTCTTGTCAAAAACAGGCCAAAGGGATACATTGAAAGTCTTCTCAACTTAATGTTCTAGAACTCGGAATTAGACCTTGAACTTTAATTATCGCTATTCTAATCGAACAATTAACTGACTGATTAGATCAGTAGATACAAGAATACACTGTACTTGAGAATATTATAACGACAGAGATATTTTCGACCTACCCCCCCCCAGATCCATCACAAATGAGCCACTAATTGTTTATGGCATATACAGGAGTATAATCTTTATCTGAGTGATTACACCGATTAATGAGGAGTTCCTTTACGGATTCATGAAGACTGACTTCTTTGAAGGGTTGACACCAAATTCGTTATCTGTAGATGATGTTATAGATATATATATTAAAAAGCCTTATAGGGCTTATAAATCGACCGATGTTCAAGAAATTGGTATTTCATGATATATTTTAAAGTCAGGTTGCTGTATGAAAAAGCGTCTTTGAGCTAGAGTAAGAATATGATACTTGCGGTGCCTCACAGGGAGAACATTGTTCATAAACTGTACATGTTCAAATTCAGGATAAAAAAAACGAACCTCATTCCCTATATACGAAAAGGGGCATGATGTGTTTCATATACAGGTGGAAAAATATTGGATGCAGATACTACACCGTGTGAAAGACAGAAGTTTATACATCTTTTGTGTGTGTACATTTTCTATGATGGAGTATTTTAACACAAACTTATAACGTAGAAGTACCATACGTTCTGTTATTGAAATATGCTAAACATATTGCATATGACACAATTGCATGGACTCAAAACAAGCTTTTCACTGGAATGATAATGAGTTTATTCTGGTGTTAAATAGTTATTAGGCCGTCACAAGGTTATTGTGAAGCTGTTCAATTCAGACTACGCATAGTCTTATGTGATGGTTGATATAACTTTCGTATTTACAAGGGAAACCTCTTGAAATGATATTAATTGTCAAATTGAATGGAACAGGTATATAAGTTTTTGTCATGTTATTAGCATTGACTTTACCTACAGTCTGTAAGGGAATTTTGAAAACTAATCTTATTGAAGTCTTAACTTATACTTGAAGCACTCCCGCAAAACCCCCTCTAGCGCTATCTAAGTTCAGCTGTAGCAGTGGAGTGTGGTCCCGTAGCTCGCGACTTCCCTAGCAGTGCTATTTCTCGCATCGAGTCCTCTGTCTAGTACACATGGGTAGAAAGTTCATAAGTTCAGTATTGCTTTAATAGTTTAGTTAACTGCTAAACATCGTGATTCATTTGTCGTGTGTTTCTGCTTTGTTGCAGGACCGGCTAACACGGTATGCTCATGCCGCTACATCGTGAGCTACATGTCTTTCTTTGCATTGACATGTGCCTACATGAATCGGGTCAACCTTAGCGTTGCCATAACAGCAATGGCCAACAGTACATACAGCTCGACCTATGACGTAGGCAACTCTTCGGCCGAAATATGTCCTGCAAGATCGAACGAAAGTATGGGTGAAAACGTTAAGGTAGGGTTATTCATTATTATATTCCCAGAGGGATTCGGATATGGCAGATGTGAATGAGAGAGCGAAACAAAAAAGAGCAGAGAGAGAGAGAGAGAGAGAGAGGCAGAAATGAGAGGGAAGAAATGGGGTTTTGGGGAGGAGAATCTTTTGATATGGCCATGACGTTGGCTTACGCTGCCATTGAAGACCAATATGATACAGCGACCACATTCCTTAAGAAGAGTTCATGATCGACCTAGAGTGATTTTATGCACACACGTGGATCGTAGCCCCCGTAACGACCATACTCACTCAATATCAACTAACCACTACTTTAGGCGATAGTGGAAAGGCGCTACTGATCGTGACTGGTAACATCGATTGAAGGCCTTCTTGCCCACCTATTATTATTGTTACGTCCGTCACCATTGCAACCACTTCAATCAAATATTGGTTTTTATTTAGGGGAACCTATTATCTACAAGCTAAGCTTTTTAATAGGTTCCTCACATTTCACCATGTATAACCTACCATTTAAAGCCCAACTTCACTAGTTTGGCCAGGACGGATTAGACCTTCCTGCATGGTCACTGACAGGTGGTTATCTCATCAAATAAGCTCTCAATTAACATAAGAAAAGGGGATCATGGGGGACCAACGGGTACCGCTTAGGCATAGTTTGCTATATAGAGGACGCTAGTTGTTACAACTACAAGTAGTGCAGTGGAGCTTTAATACAATTAATGTCGACGTCTTTACAAAGACTTGATTATATAATGTCATACTTTGAGTATATTTCATCTTATGTTCTAATTTTGTCATTTATGTAAAATTATGTTTTGTGAAATGTGAAACAAAATACACTTGAAACTTGAACTTGAAGTTCCTCAACATCATGGCGTGTGTACCATGGTCATGTGACGCAAATATAACGACAAGGGAGTAATATTTGTCTCAGTTGAAGAGATGTAAAATCTATATGTACAGCTTTTAAAAGACCCCGGAGCAATTCATCATATTTTAAAAATTAATATTCAAGCCCGGACTTGTTATCTAAATATATCGAGACGGAGATCCCAATATCTTGATACAACTTACCTTTCGCTCTGCTCTATTTATCTATTCGTTGTATAAAGCTTTAGAATTGATTCCAGGGAAACAACATGTTAGATTTTCATTTTTTACACCAAGAGATGAAAATCTTCTTAAAATATCGTGCTAAATGATGTCTGACTACAAAGTTTCACTAGATGAGCTATATGATCCTTTGGCTGCCATTTTGAAGAAAAAAACAGTGCCTCACAGGACTGAATACCGAATCAAATACACCAAACACAAATCTAGAGATAAGTAAAAGTGAATGAAGTAAAAGAATTTCCTGATGATTTCTTCACTATTACCCTCGCTCTTTTGTTTGCAGGAAGGTGAATTTCCATGGGATTCGCACACGCAAGAGCTAATCCTGGCCGCTTTCTATTACGGGTTACCACTCTTTCAGATCCCCGCCGGCCTGGTGGCCGACAAGTTCCCTCAATCCTGCACCTTGATCATTGGCATTGCGTACTTCATATCAGCCTCAACTAATCTGCTGATTCCGCTAGGTGCATACAATAGTGGTGCGTCCGCAATAATCGCATTGCGGATTATTGCGGGTGTAGCAGAGGTGGGTTTTCTACATTTTCCTATCAATAATGATTATGAATTCCAATTCCAATTCAATAAACCGAAATTCACGTATAAATTAGCATAATATTTACAAGAAAGTTTTTTTGTTGTTAACAAGGAGATTTCCTCTAACGGCGCAATGGTGGGGGTACGTCTTTAGAGGTGTCGTAGTCAAGTAGTTTAAACAATTAACTGGAAATGCAAATGTCGTTGATTCGAACCACGGCACGGCACACAAGTCCTGAGTAAGACATTTCATCTACATTGCTTCTCTCCACCCGGGTGTTTAATGGGTATATCTGGTAGGATGCGAAAGGCCGTGTGATTGGATTAGCATGTGTGCGCCGGTAAAAAGATCGATTGGGGACAGTGTGCATGCGCACTTCAAGCGCTTTTGTCAGTTAGCTGGTAAAGCGCTTTATGAGAATTAGTGATTCGTATTATTTAAAGGGGCGTTGGACATAGTTTAACGTCCGACGTGCTACCAGATAGCAAAGTTTGCAAACGAGCATAATCTGACCTTCCCTCTGATTTAAAATTTGCAGATAGGTGCAAAAAATGTGATATGAAATGTTGGTTCTTGGTGTTCTTGTTCTTATACAATTACATATCACAAATCCAGCATAACATGTAATATCAAATTAAGCTGATTTTATCATTGTCTTGCACTTGTTTTACAGAGTGTTACCTATCCTTGTCTGTATTCACTTTTGTCACGATGGACGCCCCCAGCGGACAGAAGCAGACAGATTTCCATCGCTTTTGCTGGTAAGTAATCTTACAATTAAATTTATTTCTTTATATCTGAGTAATTATGATAATATACGATATTTTCAGAGCGCACATATCCACCACGCAAGGTGTTCAAGCTGCTCCAATTATTACCCCGGCTTTAGCTTGGCTACCGATTTTGGTACTCACATTATTCAAGGAATTCCTTCCTCCCGGTATCCCATTGAACACCTGGGTCATGTGGGTGGAGAGTGGGAAAAGTAGATTAATGTCTTGCAAAAGTACAAGAGTGTCGCGCCGGGACTCGAACCTTCGCATTTCCAGTCAAGAGTTTAAACCAGTCGACTACGACACCTCTACAATGTGAAGAATAACAGGTTGAATGATACATAAGTGCATTTTCAAACTACTTAAAAATAATATATTGGGCAGTTTCAAGGCATCTGTATCGTAAAAGGATACGTTCGGTTATTTGTATAATATAACAGTAGGAATGCATATCTTTGGAAACCTAAATAATAAGTGATAAATGTATTCTTCCAACCCCTATTTAAATTTTGTAATTTGTATATATTGCACCTATTTTTGAAAAATCAACTCTAGGGAAATTTCAATACCCCATTGTACATCCCATAGAGCTCACCTTCAGATTACGTAATACATCATTGTCATGCTGCGTTCCTTTCAATCGGTGACGCACAAGGCTATTGAAATTGCCTATGGTTGATTTTTCGAAAGTAGTTACGATCGCGTTAAACATGTTGATCGCGTTTAATCAATATTATTTTTCCATTTCTCTTTTATATATCCCACCTTCGTCTCTAAATCCCTCTACCTCTCTGTACATATTCCCCTCGTTTTCTCTCACTTTCCCGTTAAACAGGTGCGTCAGTCGGCCAAATCGTCGCACAACCCATCTCCGGCATAGTCTCGGAATCGGACTTCCTTGGCGGTTGGCCAGCCACCTTTTATCTTTTCGGTGAGGAAAAATATAACATTGTGCCCCATTTGACATATTCAAATATACATTGTATTTCTTGCCCTCTAAATGGGATGGCGGGGGATGGGGCTCTCCCCAGAACAACTGCTTCCCCCATTCAGAACAAGACCAAGGAGACAAATAAACCCACCATTGGGTCTAAATTATTAAATTCAATTCAAATTAACATTTATTTTCTTCCATTCAATTTGACAACATATTTGACATCTGTTCAAACAATACAATTTATACGTAGGAACATAAATATAATTGAAGAACTTGTATTACAAGGAAGAAGGCGCGAATCCTAGTAAGCATAGCTTGTATTGGGTATGCCCGAATACACAAATACATAATATACATTATAAATAGAAGAAAGGAGAAAGGCAAGGAGGAGAAGAGGACAGAGAGCTTGGAGAAAGAGAAAGGAAGAGGACTGC
The DNA here is from genome assembly GCA_037976565.1 of Mesocentrotus franciscanus. Taxonomy (NCBI): domain Eukaryota; kingdom Metazoa; phylum Echinodermata; class Echinoidea; order Camarodonta; family Strongylocentrotidae; genus Mesocentrotus; species Mesocentrotus franciscanus. Next base: position 16,314,389 of record CP137682.1, on the reverse strand, counting down.
AAAATAGTAGCAATGGAGTGTATGGCATGCATAAACAACATAATGGCAAGATATAGGTAAAGGGTATAATGTTATTGAAGAGTAACATTTTTATAGTTTTAGAAGATAAATATGAATGTTTGATATGTTTTAACAAGTGTTTTTGAGATTAAAAGGATATATATATGCATATATATATATATATATATAAATGAATATATATTTCGTTACAAGTACATGCATTAATACAATTATACATATATATATATATATATATATGTTTACATTATTATACACATGCATACAACATATATATATAAACACACCCATACACATCCCATTATACAATATACACACAATCGTCACCCTAATCGGGTATAGGGCTAATACTTATGAACTGAAATTTAATATTATATTTTTAAGCTTTCAAGAGAAGCTTAACAGAGATACAGATTTCCTCATGGGTTCAGGTAAATTGTTCCAAAGCTTAGGACCGGTGAAACGGATATTATTTTGAAAAATACGTTTACGGTGTTTCGGAATATAGATTTCTTCGGATGATCTGGTACCATACTTATGGACATCTGAAACACGTTGGAATTTTCCGCAGAACAGAGAAGGTAGTTGTGAGTTTGGACATTTATATAATCATGTACATTGTTGAAGTATATTTATATCTTCAATACGAAGCAACTTGAGAGATCTAAATAAAGGATCGCTACTGGATCGTGGGTGAGAACCTGATATTATACGTAAAACCTTATTTTGCAGTGCACAAAGCTTTTTTATAGACTTGTTCGATATGTATTTGCCCATATAATATTACAATAGGATAGGGATGGGAGAATCAAAGTACAGTATAGAGTACGTAATATCGTTTTGGGTAAAAACATACTTAGGCGGAAAATAACACCTGTGTTTTGAGCTATTTTGTTTTCAAGTGCATTTATATGATTTTTCCATGTTAATTTACTGTCTATGAAAATACCAAGAAACTTAGTAGAATCCACTCTGGGTAGAATATTATTATTTAATTTGATTTGTACAGAGCTAAAGTCAGGAGGTTTGGGAGAGTTGTAAAATATCATGTCGTTACATTTCTTGTAGATGATTGTTAATTTATTGGCAGCAAACCAATTGCGGACATTTATGAATTCGGTGTTAACAGTTTTACATATAAAGTATATATATATATATATATATATATCGAGATTTTTGTGAGAATATAATAAGTTTGTATCATCAGCGTAAAGAACAAAAGAAAGTAGGTTGGATGATCGGTAAATATCATTTACAAACAGTATGAAAAGTAAGGGGCCTAACAATGACCCCTGGGGGACCCCGCAAGTAATTTCGTTAAAGTCAGACAGTTTAGAATTATAAATGTTGCATTGACGACGATTATTAAGGTAGCTAGAAAAAATATCATATGCAATTCCACGAATGCCGTAGTAATTAAGTTTAGATAATAAAACATTATGGTTGATTGTGTCAAAGGCCTTTTACAGATCAATAAATACACCGATAGCGAGTGAATTATCTTCGAATGCATCAATTATTTTGTTGGTAAGTTCCAAACGTGAGAGTTGAGTATAGGTTCTGTTGTAAATGATACGTTCTAGAACCTTGGAAAAACAGAGATTACTGAAATAGGTCTGTAATTGCTAACTTGTTCCTTTAGTCCACTTTTGAAAATTGGGGTAACTCTTGCTAATTTCATTTTGTCTACGATCTTACCGGTACTAAGTGATAAATTAAATACATGGCATAGTGGTTTACATATTAGGTCAAAAACAGCTTTTTATAATTTTAGGGGGACATTCGTCTAGACCAGGGGCCTTATTGTTCTTGAAGGCTTTAACAATATTACATATTTCTTTTTCCGTAACAGGTGACATAAACAACGAGTTGGGGTTTGGTTGGGGTAAATATTGTCTGAAGTTAATATTGCTTTGAGGCGCGAGACTATTTAAGCTAGCACCAATGTTTCACAAAAAATCATTAAAGGCATCAGCGATCTTCTGAGAATCTGTCGAAAGTTCACCATTAAATTCTAATGTACTTGAAATTTGTTGTCTTTTCTTGTTTAAAACCGAGTTTATTAATCGCTAAATACCATTAACACTACATTTATATTTATTATATTTTTCTTTATAATAGTCTATTTTCACCTGTTTATATAATAAATTTACCCTGTTACGTAATTCTTTATATTTCTTTTCATTTTTTTTCAGATGGGTTGTGGAGATATTTTGTATACAAATTATTTTTATATTGAATATCACACTAGTCGACAATTTTAAAATGATATTAATCTGCATCCTCTGCAAGCCTAGCCAGATATAAAGATTTATCAAGGTGAAAGAGGAATCTCCCCTAACGTTTTGCAACAAAAATCACACTGCTTTAACGACAATATCCACTGTAGTTGTATAAACAAATGAAATCGAAGTGTGAGCTATGAACATGATGAATACATGAAGAAGTGTCGTGGTATGGTGGACACGTCACCGCACTGTGAATCTCACGGTTCGCGGTTCGAGTCCCACTTAATTGTGGCACTAGTGTCCGTCTGTCTTTTTTATTTAAACAACTGTCTATAGGTACCATAGAAGTATTATGGTGTATTCCATGGGCATTACTCGTGTATTCCTCACCTATGGCACATCCTAGGATATCACAGGAGGAGAGAGATTACACCATGGCAGAGCTGAAACTCCAAAATGTGGTAATCATAGTAACGAGTGTCTGCTACTGGCAAAACACCTTTGCTGGTATTCATGAAAGCGAACTAATTTAATATACGTCTGGATGAAACCCCGATTAAGAGGGGTTTTGTCCAATAATTACGAGCACTAACTACACCGTTCAAATTGAGAACTCTGATGGGCCGATGAAGGGGTTCCCTGCCTCTCAAAATGAACAATGCATTACAATCTTGTACATGACATGACAATATGATAAACGATGATTAAACTATTAGTATCACCTGATAGATATAGAAGAAAAGTCACAGTCCACTTATTTATTTAGCATTTTTGAATGGTCTTTATTCGTGCAATGGAACAAGATTTTGCATTCGGTGAAAGATGAGACGCTCCATTCAACTCCGCTGCGCCTCGTTGAATAGAGCGTCTCTGATCTTTCACCTTGTGCAAAATATTGTACCATTGCACTCATGGCCGAATACTATTTGTATACTATACCATGCTGAGTGTTTACCTGTCATTATAAGATCATATATAGTCAATGAATATAATGAATTTTCATATTTATAACTGATTTCATTGCACCCATTATTTTTGTATGAAAAATACAGTAATTTCGTATGTCATGGAGACAAATGGCGCTAAAAAATAAACGGACTAGGAAAGTTTAGAGCTAAGTCTCTTTTTAAAGCAACTGGTTATATTTTTCTAGGGAGATGTTCCCACACCATTTCATACTTTAATTTGCACCACTATCGGCTTATCTTATTTTGTATTATGCCGTTTCCCTTTTCTTTAATAGTATGATGGTTCTTTCACAGCAGAAAAAATAATTTTCTTTAATATCATATTTGTGGAGCGCGTGAAAGTATTATTTAAATATCATTATTCCATTTGATCTGAAAATATAGCTCCTTTTTTCATAAAATTCCCTTAAGCATTTTACTTTGGTGTTTTTTTTTAACAGTTTGAACCCGAAATTATAGACATACTGACATCGCAACTCCTTGTTCTCAGTTCAAAACAATTGACACTTTCTTCTGTGATCAAATCCATTGAATATTACCTATATATAAACTTCACTTCATTGCTTTATAGCCTCAAAAGAAGTACCCTTGGAAGCACTTGTTGACTTCATTACCTCTTTATGCTGTCTGTGCCACCGATTTTGCGCTTCTCTGGATCTTCTTCTCCCTCACCTCAAATCTTCCAATTTTCCTGAAGGAGGCTCTACGATTTGACATCTCTCAGGTTCGTAAAGTTTTCAAGTATTTCGTGACAATCCACGTGGTATAGGCCGAGTCTAGAATCTGGCCGATTGATTTTTTAGCAATCTCCACCACCGTGGTATTGCTGAAGATGGCGTGATCCCCGAATATTGCGCCCCACGACAATTATTGCGGGATTTATGACAATAGTGTTAGGTTTAGGGTTGCAGTTAGGAAATCTGTTGGTTTTGAAAATCATCATGATCATAATTATGCGGAGCAATTGTCGCTGGAGCAAAGTTTTTTAGTATCGTAAAGCGATTAGAGAGGTTATTTCGTATTAAAAAGGTATGGAATTTCATAGTTTTTATTTACATCGACTCCCGGACAAGCCCCCGATTCTGGCTGACCTAATCTTAGCCGCATTTCCAGGTAACAGGTTCCTTTTCTACTACAAATAGTACTACAGAACAATAAAAGAAAATCACGAAACTAAACGCTAAACATTTGGTTAGGAGACGCCATGTTGAGTCTCAATAATATTAGTCTTGTTTAAGACTTCCACATATAACATATTTACATCCCGTCACAACATCAATATGTCTACCTCTGTGAATATATTCAGTCATGTGGTTAACATTTATCTCCTTGTTTCTGTATCCTTCCAACAGGCTGGTATATTGTCAGCACTGCCGCATATTACTTTCGCCATCTTCATCATGATTGGGAGCCGTGGCCGACTTTCTCCTTAACCATACCAACTTAAGTCTCACTACCGTTCGGAAATTCATGACCACGCTCGGTAAGAAGAGTGGATAGATAATAATGATATCAAAAATAATGATAATAATAATAATAAGTATGATAATCATAATAATAGTACGGATAATGATAATGATAATAATAATAACAATAAAAATGATAATAGTAGTAGTAGTAGTAGTAGTAGTAGTAGTAGTGGTAGTAGAATAAGTAATAGAAGAAGTAGTAGTAGTAATACTAATAATAATGATAACAATAATAAAGGGAAGCCTCATCAGTATCATTGTTGCATCATAGTTGTTCTTCCTGAGGGCCCTGCAATTATGATTACCCCAGAAATTGCCAGGTACCCATTTACACCTGGGTGGGGTGTGGAAGATGTGGATCAATATCTTGCCAAAGGACGTTGATGCCGGACTTGGATTCGAACCTTTAACCCTTGGATACTTTGGATTGAGAGTGAAGTTAATGAACACTATACCTGGACACCTCCATCTTATTCCTATTTTTGAGGATTATGGCTATTCCTGGGTTTATCGGAATGACGAAATATACAAAATAACGGTATCAAAGAATACGATTTTTGAAGAAAGAAATCGGAAAAGAGAAGAGAAAGTAAGGAATTGCATAAAATCAAAGAAATGCGTAAAAATAGGAAAGGAAATAAATATAATTAGTCGTCCTAAGTGAGTGGTGAAAACTAGAACATTGTGCCATTTGGTGCTACGGGAATATTTTAAATGGGAGCGGGTGGTGGGTAACAGGTGGGGTAGGCGCAATTCGTCATTATGTGTGTCGACGAAGAAAGCAGAATTGGCCAACTGGGGTGTACATTAGTTGGCCCTCTTTTTGAGATTTTGAATAATGTTCAAAGGTTTTTTGCTAGAAAACATAAAAAACCCTTATATCCCTGATTTCCTCATGGGAATAATGTTATTTGTTCAGGTCTTTTGCCAGCAGGGACCTTCCTTGTCCTAGCTGGTTACGTGGGATGTAACGCTACCTTAGTCATCACGTGTATTTCATTGGGACTGGCCTCGACTGGATTTGCTTACTCAGGAGCGTCCCTCACAATGATGGAGTTTGCTACCCCCTATGCTGGAATGGTCGTGGCCATAGCAAACTCGGTTGCCACCATACCCGGCTTTGTTGCGCCAATTGTTGTTGCTAATTACACCGAAAATCAGGTAAACCAAGGAGTTCCCACACGCTGTGGTAACTCCTTGACTAAACACGATCGCAAAGACTTTCAGAAATGTAAACTTCAGGCAATTTCAATAGCCTTGTCCATCACTTTGAATAAAAAAAGTTGATTACAATTACGTAATGAGTAATCCGACTGAGCATTATATCTATAGGATAAACAATTAGGTATTGAAATTGGTCTTGAGTTGATTTTTCGAAAGTCTGTGCACTGGGCCCCATTTCACAAAACTTGTCATCAGTGACAAATGACAGTTTTTGTTATAAGCTACTGAATTCCTTGCTGCTGATTGGTTATCAGCAGATTTGTCACTGATGTTTGTCATTTTCATTGAAAAAAGGCTTTGTGAAACGGGTCCCTGGTGTAGGTATGTTTTCATTATGTATCGCATGAATAGCAGAAGATTTAATACTATTTAGTACAAAGTAGATCAGTCAATTGTCATGAAATTTCATGGATATATACATATATATATATATATATTGTTTACCATAAGTTGTCAACGGTCCAGTTGCTTCAAATTATTAATATATTTTTTTCTTCTTCTGTATCTCAATTTTTTTGAACTTTCTGAAAACCATGAAAAAATTTAAAATCCGTTTTCTTGGAAAAGTCTAGTTCGTATTGTAAACACATTTACATAGAAGCCCTGTCATTAGGGATACACCTTTATTAGTAAGGAATATAATATATGCAACGCTGTCTAAAATAATTGTTTATATTTGCATGTACCTTAACCATGCGTGTTAACGTCTTTAAAAAAACTATTTTGTATATTACAGGCCGACATTAGTGGATGGAGATCATTTTTCTGGATAACTTTTTGGATTTCTGTAGCGGCCTGGTTGATCTTCATGATCTTTGGAACCTCTGAGCTTCAGCCATGGGCCAAAGGGGTCAAAGGTGGTGGGGATATTGATTCTCAAGGGAGCAAGTACGACGAAATTGGCAACACCGGCTCCAATGGCAATACCGACAACATCGGCAACATCAGCAAAGGCGACATCGGAAACGAGAAAGAAACATCATTGTATCCGGACTATTCCTGATCGAATCGCCATCATTGGATGAAAGTGTGCTTTTTCACATGTCTTTTTGAAGAAAGTTGGGCTGAGGTCCAAATAGAACGTTAGGAATAGATATGTAGGTTTGACTGGACATCTTGCCTCATCTCTCTCTCTCTCTCTCATTCTCTCTCTCTCTCCCTCTTTCTTTCTCCATGTCTGTCTGTCTCTCGCTGTCTCTATCTCTTTCTCTCTCTATATATTCTTCTTCTGTTTGTTTTCCTCACAGTCTTTCCACCCATTGCATTTTTTAAATTTTTATATAGCTTTGATAAAAAACAAATGGAAATTGACACCGTTTTGTTGGAATAATTATAATTTTTTAATTTCAAAGTAATTTTTGAATTCATAATGGTTCAAAGTAAAGACTGTAATACATTGACCTATGATAAAATGTTTAAAAACGGAGGGGATTGCAAAATCTTTAAAAAGAAATTCTTTCTCGAAAAAAGAAAAAGAAAAAAGAACAACATAACGCGAACAATTTCTCTTTGTGAAAAAAACTTAGTTGAAAGGTCTATCCTACAATGTCCTTCGCATACGGTTTGGTGATGACCTCATGGTCACCCGAACACACGTTCGAATTAAGTGATGTAGGCCTACCTTAAATTAAATACAACAGTTGTCTTTCATACAAAGTATATATTATTTTGGGGGATTTATATTGTGCCCCGTCCTAGTACATGTATTTTTAATCTAATAAATCTTTTATGTACTTTTAACAGTTTTGTTAAAAAAGTCAAGTTGTATTATTGACATAGTAAACGTTCAGGAAAAATGCAGGAGAATTAGAGAGAGAGAGAGAGACGGACAGACACTGAGATATGAATAGAAAGAGATATGAACTGTCAAGAACAGGTAAATAATAGCACTTTAGGAAGTGCTAATATAAGCCTGATAAGGAATAAAATAAGGTATGGTGTAAGAAAAAATTGAAAAAAAAGAAGAAAAATGACGAAAACCTGTTGATGTATATTAGAGTGCGTCTGCACGCTCGTGGGATATGGTGTGTGCGTGTGTTTATGTGTGTGAAGGTGTGTGGGAGTCATTTTCACCGGGTTCCCAATCACCTATAAATTGTCTACAACCGGTATGTATAAAAATCAACCTCAGAAAACTTTACCTTTTATTCTATGAAAAAATTCCTCCTCCTGTCATCAGACTTGTAAAATGAATATACAGTTAAAACAAGGATACTAATTGCTTAAATTTCAATAAAGTAATGTCTCTGTGCTGCGTTCAAAATCGATGCTTTCGATGGCTCTTCCATTATTGTAGCTTTTGGAATCGATGCCATCTTCGTCGTTGACTACTTTGGCCCACCACTGAAGCTCAGAGGATCCAAAGATCATGAAGATCACCCAGGCTGCCATGCAGATCCCAAAGGATATCCAGAAGAATGTTCTCCATCCTCCTAGGTCCGCCTGCAATACAAACATGTATCGGTTAAAGAGAAGGTTGAGTGCTGGGAAGAGGTGAAAAATAATTTGATTGATTGATTTTTATTCGACAAGCTTCCAACATATATAATAATAACAGATAAAAAATAAGTCAGCTTGAACAGGAGGATAACCCACGAAAGCTCGAGAGCTTATTTCCAGTGGGGTCCCCTACAGACATGTACACAATTAATAAGTTAAAATAGTAATATTTACAGACAGATAAGAACAATAAAAAGAATTACTTATAGAAGATAATAATAATAACATTAAACTGATGATAGAAATGATAATAAGTACAAGAAAAAAAAAAGAAGAAATTCAAGGAGGAGAAGAAAAAGAGGAGGAGAAAGAAGAGGAAAATAATGATGAATTTTTAGAATTTCTATAACGTACAAAAACATAAGTATATACAAAAAATGAAAAAGTATGAACCGGCAGAAGAATACAAATTTCAATCATATAACATGTCATTCACTTCTCTTCTCTGACTCTCAAGTATTAGGTATTCCTTTAGTTTCCTCTTAAAATGAGCATAGTTTCTCTATTTCCTTTGGGAAGGGAATTCCAATGTTTTATGGCATTGTAATAAAACGAATTTCCAATACTACCTACTCTTTCTGGTAAGTTAAAGTTGAATCGGTTATTTCTCGTATTATAATCATGAACGTCAGTAACAAGATCGAATTTGGATCGAATATAATGATTCGACCTAGTATGATAAATTTTATGCACGTGATGCAATACGAGTTGTTTTGATCTTTGGTCGACTTCAAGAAAACCAGCTTTAGAAAGTTCGCAGTAGCCAACATGAGTTCTTGGACCAGAACAGTTGATAAATCTCACCATTTTGTTCTGTATAATCTTCAACTTCTTTTGATCTGACTTGTTTATGTTACTATACCATGCAGGGTTAGCATAGTCAAATAAACATTGAATAAGAGCAAAACAGAGTGTACGTCTTGCTTTTAAATCCATACAACTTTGATATCTGTACAAAAATTTCAGACGAGAATTTGCTTTTTTACAACTGATTCTACTAAAGATGAAAATGAAATTGCGCTAGCCAACTCAATGCCTAAATACTTCACAGACTCTTTTCTCTTGATTAGTTGATTAATTTGTGAGCGTTATCATTGTTACTATGCAAGTGTGGAAGAACATCAGATAAAAAATGTTCCCAAAAAAGCATGGCTCTTCAAATGCTTTCATATTCTAAATATGGCATGTAGCAACATAAAAATCGGGACGGATTTTTATGCCACATGTTCGAGTAGCCCCATTTACATCTTTCTGTGTACATTGCTTGTAACTTTACCAAGATTGGGCCAAATTTCTTATCATTTTGACGATTCCAAAACCTTGCAGGACACACAAATACTTATATGCTATAGATGATCAACATTTTCTGATCGATTACACACCGTTTCGTAAGTCATGCGATAAATATGTTCATTATCTGTATTTCGCCGGAGCAGGGGTGAATTTCTGTCAATTATTATAACTCCTGTCAAGTATTATTATTTCCAACAATAACCACAATACTATTTCATTATTAGTTTTTTTTTCTCTTCATGCTTCGTAACCGATCATCAGCTCGAATGTTTAATTATTTTGCTTTTGAACTCATTTCTTCGTTTTGGATATTATTTTTTCGTATAGAATAACTCTTAAATGCATTTACATGTAGTTAAATCTATGCATTAATACACGTTCCTAATCTATATATTAAGTTCATTTATCCTTTTCATGTCATACCCTCACAATTATTTATTTTTATAATTATGTCTATTTTTAAAATTTGCATGATTTTATAATTGTACATCTTACTCAATTCAGCAACTGGCTGCGACGAAAAGATAATACAAAACTTTAGTTCAATTAATTTCAGTTCAAATACACTACAATTTGAATCAAGGGTACGTACCTGGTTTTCCGTGTAAATTGCAACCACAATTGGCGCAACAAAGCCGGGTATGGTGGCGACTGTGTTTGCTATGGCCACGACCACTCCAGCAAAGGAGGGAGCAAATTCCATCATGGTGAGGGACGCTCCTGAGTAAGCAAGTCCGGTAGTGGCAAGTCCCAGTGAGATGAATATGATAACTAGAGTTGCATTACATCCTACATATCCCGCTAGGACAAGAAACACTCCAGATGGAACTAGCCCTTTAAAAGTAAAAAAATAAAATAAACAATAAATAAACAGGTCAAATTCTTTAACTTAAATGAAATTCAGATATCGTTTACGCATTACGCTTGCGGATACCACCTAAAGACTTCAAAGATCCGATCTGGAGGAAGGTTTTTCAGAATCGATTCTTCCTCCGAACTAAAAACGACTATCCCCTATCTCTTGGACACACCTGACCTGGTGCCATGACTAGACGAGACTGGCACTTCTCATTCGAAAGCTGGAAGACTTACATGCGACTATGTGACCACGAACCCTTGATAACATTTTGCCCGTAATGCTTCATGAGCATTAGGCCCGATGCATACGAGACGTTATACAAGGACATTCATGCATGTAAACATGGTACATACACATAACACGTTAAGGTGCAATCTCTAGTCATTGGCGCAACTCCATGAAGCAGGGTGCGATGGCTTTATAGCGCAAGGATTCGCATTAAGAATTTTGTTTTAAAAAATGAACTTCCAACGGAAAACTTGCCTAACAATGTACACAACCAAAGGAGTGCATACAGAACATTTCGTGTGAGAACTTCGAGGAGGCGCGATGGCTCAGTGGTCATAGAGGAGTGGTCTTGGCATGGTTCGAAACCGAGTCGATGAGCTATATAATAGTGCCCTTTGGTAAGGTATTAATCCACATGATTATGTCCCTCGTGGAGGACTTAAGACTGTCGGTTCCCTTTTTGCTTACTTACAACCCTATATGCTTTCTTAGTAGTCAGTTAAAATTAAATCAAATCAAATCAAATCATTATCAATATCATATATATACGCGAATAGTCTACGGAGCCCGTATCCTGCCCGTATCCCCTTTTCCGTGCGGCCTCCGTGCGGAGGCAGGAGGCGGCCGTGAGATTTTCGTACGGATTCAAGGGCTCCGCGGCCTCTACGATTTTGTTTCGTGAGAAGTTATACAAATTTGAAAAAATCGTAAGCCCGTAGCCCGTAGAAATGTCGTAGGTGGCATTGCACAATCCCCGCATTGGCTTCGCGCCGAGGCCTCGCACTGATCGTGCAGCATGGCGGCTGCACGGTCACCGCGCCTTCTCCGCGCAACCTCTGCACGGGCTTCGTACGATTTCCGTGCGGAGGCTGCGGAGACTGCACGGCTACTGCACTGAAATTGCACGATTTCCGTACGATCTCCGAGCAGCCTCAGTACGGATTTGCCCCGGCCTGCCCCCGAAGGGCAATACAAGAAATGGCACGATGCTCGTACATAATGTAAACACAAACATCGTAGCCCGTAGCCCGTAGCCACCTACGATGCCCCTAAAATCGCACAAAAAAAATCGTAGACCAAGGCAATTCATCGCACGGCGCCCGGGGTAAATGTAAACTAAGCATTACTATGGTGTGAATTTTATTGACTTGAAGTGATAGTGATAGTGGAGTAACACCTAGTCTGCATTGGGCATTATAAACTGGAAGGCTGATGTTTGGGCGTGTGACCACAAACCTCTGACAAAATGTTGCCTGTAAACTTGGTATGACCATGGACTTACAATGATATGACTATAAGAATCAGTATTTGTTTGTAATTTAACGAACATGTGAAATGGCCAAGGGGCTGCGTCTCTGGCTAGAGATAAAACCGATTTTCTCACCGAGCGTTGTCATGATTTTCCTAACAGCAGTAAGGCTTAACCTTGTGTGGGTCAGGAGAAAATCGGCCAGGAATCCCCCACCCATGATGAAGAAAAAGAAAAAAATATGCGGCACTGATGATAAGAAGCCAGCCTGTAGAAGACACAAGAATAACAGGAAAAAAAGAAGGAGAAGAAGAACAACAAAAAACATTACCTACATCATTAGCAACAATAATTTTTTTCACATTTAATACACGTATGCAGAAAAAGAAGACAAAATGTGGTATAATTAAAGGATGACATCCAGTAGTCAATGGTAGCTAGTAGACAAAAACAAGACATAACAATCCAACACAATGCGAAAAAACAAAAATATAATTAAATTAAACAGCAAGTTTCCCTCGAGGGACATCTGACACCTTTTCAGAGGGATTGTCAGACCATGGACCGACCTAAGAGAGGTCTCTTACCTGTTGGTCCATGGTCAGACAGACAAAGGATCGTTCCCTTTGGGTCTGGGTTGTTTGTCTCTGGGCTATTGGTGTCTTGGGATGTTGGTCTCGTGTGCTGTTGCTCTCGTAGGCTGTCTGTTTGATAGGTTGTCTGTCTCGTGGGTTTTCGGTCTCGTTAAATGTCGGTCTCGCGGGTTGTAGCCCTTATTAATTGGCGTCCGATGAATTCACGTTGAAACGATGGTCTTACAAACCTGAGAGATATCGAACCGCAGGGCCTCTTTCAAGAATATGGGAAGATTTGCGGTGAGAGAATAGAGGACCCACAGCAGTGCAAAATCAGTGACACAGACAGCAAAGAGTGGCATCGACGTTAGAAAGTCCTTCCACGGGTATTTCGGAGTCTTTGATGGCTGAGGAAGATGGTGAAGCGACATTTTTAATGGTTACTGTACAATTCATGGGATATTCAAATTACCCGATTTTTTTATGGAACAAGGTTAAAGACAAATTTGGTGACAGAAATGCAATTTCGTTTCACTGAAGAAACTAAATAATTCTTAGATGTATAATTTCATTTCGGAGATAGAAAAGGGGTCTACAGGTTATCAATTTGTCTACAACAGGCATGTATTTGTACACAGATAGTTTCAATGCATTTCCCAGCTACTGAATCTGCTATTCTGTAATAAGAATGCGATCGGTGCTCCCCTACCTAAACCATTGACCTAAGGTCTATGCCTGAACCAACGCATCTGGTTCTAGATTGGCCAGTTGAATGCATGTCCCGCAAAAGATTGACTGGGCATTTGGAGTAAGTATAATTTGCGGTTGAGGTAGCTTAGGCACCACTCGTGCTTACAGGCAAGAGCGTGTTTTGTATTGGCCTGGGGGTGTTTCACAAATTCTAAGATCGACTTAAGTTGGACTTGAACTACGGCATGCCGTTCATGCCACGGGTAGCTCTCACCATTGGTCTCTCAAGGAACGTGCAAATCGTAATCACAAAACTACAGAATTGACATTTGTTTAAATAGTTCATTGTTGACCCCCCCAAACAAATTACTTAAATTTAAGTTCTACGTTAGACTTGGACTTATACTATGGTAGCAATTTATGCCCCTAATAGGTCTTGAACCACTTTTAACATTTTAGGGGACATATCCAAGAAATTATTATCTTTACATAATTTTTTTCTTCAACAATTCATTATCGAAAAATGTAAGTTCTCTAGATTTGTGACCATGATTTGCACGTTCCTTGAGAGACCAATGCCAGGAATGGTGAGAGCAAACAGTGGCATGAACGGCCTACCATAGTTCAAGTCCAACTTAAGTCGATCTTAGTCTTAGTGAACCGCCCTCTCCCTAGGGATCCAGTAAGATAAACAATGTATTTTGACCAAAAAATAAGTTGGCCTGGTTTACCCCATCTGTGAGATTGAGTTGAGCCACGATGTAATCTCTCTCCTCCTTTGATATCCTAGGGTGTGCCGTAGGTGAATGGTACACGAGAAGTACCCATGGAATATACCATAAGATTCCTAAGGAACCTACATAACAGGAAAGCAAAAGCAAAGAAAATAGTGTTAATAAAATGCAGGAATAGGCCTACGATAATTTTGAGGATTGTTTGTTTGGTTTTATGTACGTGAATTAAAAAACAAATATTATTATTATTATTTTGTATTATTATTATTATTTATTATTATTATTATTATTTATATACTGCGCTTTTCCCAGAGCGGCCCAAAGCGCTTACAACAAGAAGAATCATACAAAAAATGAAAATGAAAACTGACATAATCCTAAAAATCTGGATTACAAAAAAAAAATGTTTTAAGCCCCTTTTTGAATGAAGAGACAGATGGTGATTGCCTGAGTATTAAAGGTAGCCTATTCCAATACAAATACAAATACAAAAACTTACACTTAAAAGAAAACGAAATACGATGCAAGATAACCCATAATCATCTGCAACAGTGTATTGTTGCTGCTGGTTTTCCGCTCCATATGACTTTGTAAATGCTTTAGGAACCATGAACTTCGACTTTAAGCGTAGATTGATTCTACTGTACACATTCTGAAAGAAAAGTAACATTTCCCGCCCAAATTTTTCCCATAGACAAAGAACTTATTAAAAAGTAACGGTAGATATTATTATTAATGTTTTTTTGGGGAGGGGTATTTGTTTATTTTTTACTTTTTGAAAGGGTTTTCCGGGATGCTATCTTTACTCCCCGAAAAGATAAAATGTAGATGGCCAACCGCCGAGGAAGTCTGATTAATTCTGAAAGTATGCCAGAGATAGATTGGGCTATGGTTTTACTCACCGAAAAGATAAAATGTAGATGGCCAACCGCCGAGGAAGTCTGATTCTGAAAGTATGCCAGAGATAGGTTGGGCTATGATTTGGCCGAATGACGACCCTGGGAGATGAGATTGAGAAGGAAAAAAATGGAGAAAAATATGTAAAAGAACAAAGACAAGGAAAGGAATAGAGAGGGGAGAAAAGGAACGTGCAGAAACCCTGCAGAAACCCTTTCCCAGTCGATGGGCTTTTTCATTCACGTTTCATCCACCAAGAAAGATCTGTCAATCCCCCAATGATGCAAGCGCCCTGAACCCTGGACCCAGCCTTAGTCAATGATAGTAGCAGTATCACTATAACACGATTGATTTTGATATGCTCTCGTATTCGAAAAAAAAATGACTAGGAAGCGTTTACAAATTGTGACCAAAATTTCGAAGCCCACGTTTGCTAAGTCCCACATACACACATATTTGCGGGCAGTGCCTTTTATTGTTTGTGGTTTCCAACAAAATTTACACAATTCCTCATCGTTATGATGTTACCAAAACTTTCCTAAACATAATTACTATTTTCATAAAACACTTAGAACATATTCTTAAAACCACCATAGAATTGCAAAAAAAGTATTTTAAAAATCATTAATTTTGAAAGAGTAATCACCAGCAAAGGCTATTGCGAGTAGCCTGCTTCTGTCAGCCTCGGGGGACCAGCGTGACATCAGTGAGTAGATACATGGATAACAGCCACTCTAGATTTGAATGCAATTAAACCATAATCAACATTTGTGATGACAATCGTTTAGTATACGAGGCCCCGTTTATTAAGAACGGTGCTAGGTTAAAATCGATCGTAACTTGCCAATGGCAAGAACAAAAACATACATTATAAGAAGGATACTGGTGATATTTCTAAAATTGGTTTTAAAGATACATCTAAATCCTAGAGACTTTGTGGAGTAATTCAACCAATCAGGGCCAGTATCGACTTTCTGGTATGAATTATATACAACGAAATTCGTTGATAATATAGCGGATTGTCGCTATTGGCGCAGTCATGCCAACAGAGGGCGTATACGCAGCATGTGTCATCACTTCGCGGCAATAGAGAACAATGCATATCATCCAACATAATACCTTTAGGCAATGTTCCCCTAGATCATTCCAATAACTCTCACATCGCTGGTTCACCTGTTCATATATATATATAATTGATGAAGACGAATTCGTGACCTAATAAAATCTGTTGGATTTAAAGCTTGAAAAGCTTCTCTTTTTCATAACTTATTGCCAACACTTGGATTATTATCAGATATAGATATATACATAATTGTTTGAGTGACGGTGTGAGTATACGCTGTGACAGGAAATGAGAGAATAACGGCTCCGTAGCTTAATACATGTATTATCCTTTTCATCAACAAAATATCTACATTTATAAAAAAAATACAATTTAAAAGAGAAACGAAATACCATACAATAGAGATACAAATAAACACGCGGCTGGTAACCCATACAATAATCAGTTACAAGACTGTAAAATAGAGTGAAGGTAATTAACCTAGTACATAAACATATACTAACATTTTTATATTACATATTATTTTCTACTTATTTCTCATGGAATATAATCATAGACAAGAGCTATTGACTGTTGTATTGACTATAATTGGTTCATTACTCACCTCTGCCAGTCCTGATATGATGCGCAATGCCATGATTGCTGGAGCACCACCGTTGAAGGCAGCCAGGGGAATGAATAAATTCGATATGGATGAAATGAGGTACCCTAGGCCAATGATTATGGTGCAAGATCGGGGGTACCTGTCAGCCAGTAGACCGGCGGGGATCTGGAAAAATGGAAAGCCGTAGTAGAAGGATGCGAGGATCTGCTCCTGCGTGTGTGAATCCCATGGGAACTCGCCTTCCTTTGAAGTGAAGGGAGACAAAGAATCAAATCAACGAGCTCTCGCCACATATCAACATGCGAAGACAAATAAGCTTGTAGAGTATTGAGACATAATCATGATGATGATCGTACACAGGTTCATCAAAGCTTTGAGAAACCCATTCATTTCGCTTTCTTTAACTTTCAACCCATTCGGCGCCCGTATTATTTTGTATCGGTGGTATATTATTTTGGTATCATTAAGACGGTGGCGCCACACACACACACACACACACACACTCTCTCTTCCTTCTGATGTACGTATCCTATTTCATAAATCTTACCCTGATGGTGTTTTCTGTCTCATTGGTCCTCTCGGGGCAAAGTTCAGCTGTGGAGTTGACTGTGTCATAGGTCGAGCTGTATGTACTGTTTGCCATCGCCGTCATGGCAACGCTGATGTTGACCCGATTCATAAACGCACATGTAAAACCTATAAAAACTAAGTAGCTCACAGTGTAACGGCAAGAGCATAGCGTGTTCGAAGGCCCTGTAACAAATACAAGATTGAAACAACCATAAAGGTAAAGACCAGTTTTGGAAACGCCCCTCTCTCAAAAAAATGGAATGGAAGCTCTCATTACCAATCATGTGAAAGAATATGTTTTGACTAATACGTGATGATACAAATTTTGCCGGGAAAGTCGGGAAACCGCCTACTAATTGATATATTTGGTAAATTATTATATCTATTGGGACCAAATAGATATCGCACACGTGATCGCGTAGTCCCATATACATCTTTCTGTGTACAGTGCTTGTAACTTTACCAAGACTGGGCCAAATTTCTTATCATTTTGATGATTCCAGAACCTTGCAGTACACACCAATACTTATATGCTAGATGATCAACCTTTTCTGATCGATTCCACAACGTTTCTTTCACAATGCAATCGCATGACCAGAACTGGTCTTATCTTTAACATGGTTAAATGAAAGTCCAGTCTTAAGAGCAAACGACTCTCAAAGCAAATAGAAAGTTCAGAGAAGCAGACTGGTAAAAGTTTGAAAATTTGACAAAAAATAAGATGTCACTGTGATGTAGTGCCTGACAATTTTCCTCGTTCGTATATAACCTAACTATATACCGGTATGTATCATGCCAAGTAAATTTGAATGAGTCGTGGCACACGTGCTAGACGGAATGAATTTCAATGATAAAAGTGCAAAATATCGTGAACTGTAGTGGATTTTTGAACGACAGTCCCCGCCAGAAATGATGCCTGCGCTGAGTTGGATGAACATTTTATCACATGGACTGAAAAAGCTGCAAAATTGGCCGGTAAAACCTATATAATATCATGTGATTTACCCTCCACGTGACTTTATTACTTAATTCTAAGACTGGAAGAAACTTTATTTAGAGAGATTTCAGACAGAGTTCTATGAGTAAGGGAGTTGTGTGTGCGCTGAGTTGGATGAACATTTTATCAAATGGACTGAAAAAGCTGCGAAATTGGCCGGTAAAACCTATATAGTATCATGTAATGCACCCTCCACGTGACTTTTATTACTTAATTCTAAGACTGGAAGAAACTTTATTGAGAGAGATTTCAGACAGAGTTCAATGAGTAACGGAGTAGTTTACTTAAATACGCTCACTACGTGGTATTCTCTGGACGTTTCTTATTTAAAAACAAACAACCTTAATGTCAACAGAAATTTCGACGGAAGATAAGTTTCCGATCCATATCCCCCCAACCAAACAACATTTGCAAATATGATTTTTTTCTTTTCTTTTTGTATGTGCAATCATCGCACTTTGAATAAAAGATCGTTACTGTTTGATCACGAAAATTTCAAGGGCGGAAGGGAATTTCTTATCAACAAGTCTCAAAGTACAAATTTAGTTCTTTTTATCTTTGAAAGCCAGACTGTGCTAGAATCACTACTTCTAGCACCATCTCAGGTCAGTTGTAGCAGCATGGTCCCGTAACTCGCTGCGCTGCTGGTTCCACTGAATTCTACACCACATAGTGTAGAGTTCATCAAAATGATAGTAATAATGATAATGATAATAATAATAATAATATTAATAATAATAATAATGATGATAATGATGATAATAACAATAATAATGATAATAATAATAATGATGATGATGATGATGATAACAATAATAATAATAATTATAATATTGATAACAAATATGATGATTTATAATAATAATAGTATTAATAATTATAATGATAATATTTATAATAATGATGATAATAATACTAATAATGATAATTATAATAATAACAATAATACAAATATTAACAATCATGATAAAAATAACATTAATGATTGGATTTATATAGCGCCTATTAAGGAGATGATACAATGCGATGTTCCTTAATCTAAGGACAAATAAAGAATTGTAGAGGTATGTTTTCAGATGTTTTTGAAGAAGTCAAGTGAAGCACTAGACAGGGAGTATATTCCATAGGCGTGGGGCAAGGGATTGAAAGGATTTGAAGCCAGCCTGTTTTAGTGCTTAGAGACTTCGGTGGAATGCGCTTTATAAGCACCGCTTTATTATTTATTATTATGAGAAAGGAAGGAGCTGATGTAGATCGAAGTGAATATGATGTTCTCTCTTGCTGAAAGAGTGAAGAGATGTATAAACGAAGTGTGATTGACAAAGATTTAAAAGTTTGAACAAATATCCGGTATTGTATATATATATATATATATATGAAAAACGGTGTACGTTTACAAATAAAAACAAATGGGTGGTAACTTTTCTTCTTGTACTCACTTCTTCCCGTTGACAGCAGGGGTACCAGTTCATCATCCTCTGTCTTTGTCACGTCTACAGTACCGTGAAAAACGGTGTACGTTTACAAATGAAAACAAATGGGTAGTAACTTTTCTTCTTGTACTCACTTCTTCCCGTTGACAGCAGGGGTACCAGTTCATCATCCTCTGTCTTTGTCACGTCTAAAGTATCACGAACAAGAGCCTTGTCTGTGACTGGGTCTGGACCAGGCGCCATCTTTTCAATTCAAACCTCAAACTAGGAGGAGGTCTTCGAACGTTGGTCTTAAAATAAAATTACATTGGGTGTGAGGGAGACACAAATTCTTCAAATAGTGCATTTTAAAGATTACTCTTCAAGCCCTCTTTTCTTTAGATTGTTATTGCGCCGTATTCCGCTTGGCTAATCTTTCTAAAGGGTTAGAGCACAATGGTACGGAGTGATAACGATGTACTACTGATTTGTGTATTTGAGTATATACTACGACAAGGTGTTTGCTCTCGTTGGCCTTGGTAGCCCTATGACTAAGTGTTCCGAAGTTCATCTGATAATAATCGGGGTATAAACGTACTTTTCTTTTCAGAATACGGAGAGAAAGAAAGAGAGAGCAAGAGAGCAATAGAGCGAGAAAGAAAGAGAGAAAGAGAGAGAGAGAGAGAGAGAGAGAAAGAGAGAATGAGTGGGGGAGGGGGCAATTTGTTATGTTTTCCGAAATCACCGATAAACTTGATTTCTAATCATTTTTTTAGGAATTTCGCTAGTGGCATTACCACTGTTAGTATGAAGAGAAATGCAACGAATATCATATTCGCCAGCTAAAATTTAGGGCATGATAGCTTGAAATCTTAAGAACACTGATAAAAAGAGCGTTTCATTCCACAAGCGGTAAATAAATAAATAATTTTAATGAAAGTAAAATTGCTCTTGACTTCGACATGGGGACTGCTGAATCCGATTCCCTTTGGAGGCGAGGCGTAATTTTAATTGCGTTGGAAGCTGTCTTTGATGCATCCCTCTTGCACTCTATCTCTCCCCTCTCCGCCCCTCTCTCTCTCTATCGCCATCAATTTTTTTTCTCTTTCTCTCTCTTTCTCCATTTCCCCTCTCTCACATAAACAAAACCCCACACTTTCTCTCTCATCTCTCTCTCTCTCACTCTCTCTCTCTCTCTCTCACTCTCCCTCTCTCTCTCCCTCTCCTCTCTCTTTCTCTCTTTCTCCACTCCCCCCATCTCTCACAAAAACAAAACCTCATATTTTCTCTCTTATTCTCTATTAAACCCCCTCTCTCTCTCTCTCTCTCTCTAGATATATATATATATATATATATATATATATATATATATATATCTCGCCCGAAGTAATGAAATCAACACAATTCAGGTCGTCATTTTTTCTTAACTTTTTATAGACATGATAGAGGATTGATAACAATAGTTCATGTCATGTGATAAATACATATTTACAAAATCGCGACGATTTTTATGACGATATCATCAGTCGTTATTTACAGAGTTATATGAAACAGGTACCATGAATATATCGTAATTCAAACACTTGATAATGTTGTCGGAGCTCTTCAGTATCAATTACTGCGTCTCGATATTTACATTATGACTTTGCAATCTTTGCAATGTCCTTGTATGCAAAAATAAGAATAAGTTATCTAAACATGTATCAAACTATCGATAACATATTTTGATTAGTTTGATTATTCTTTACCAAGTTTTACCGGTATTCATGGCATTACTCAATCATAGAATTCCATAAACTGGGCAAGGTTGATTTACTGAAAATGTTTATATTTGCGTGGGCGAATATGTTCATTTGAACTAACTCTAAAAGATGAACAGTGTATATCAAGCTCATGTCTTATTCCTTTAAAAGTAATCTATCCGCGGACGAAAACAATACAAGTTGATGAAACTGCATAGATATATATTATGGTTAGTTATATAACTTCTTTATGAAAAGTCGATGTATTTTTTTTGGAGGACGGCAGAGTACTTATAGTAGTTGTAGATGATGACAGCCAGCAAAAGCACAATCCCGCAAACCAACCCGCTCAAGGACCAGGTGAAAGCACTCTGAGCAGCTTGTCTAGAGCCCTCTTCATCTCCTAAGTTGCGTTTGCATTTGGCCTGTGATAATGATCGAGAACAAGAGTAATTGTAAATTTTAGCAATAAAATCAGATTATCATTATTTTTAATTTTTTAGTATCATTATTATCATTATTACTATTGTCATTATGATTATCATTATTAATATTATTATCATTATTGTTATTATTATATATTTCTATCATAATCATCATTATTGATATTATCGTCATCATCATCATAATCATCATTATCATTAGTAATTATTATCATTATCATCATCATTTTACAAAGTACACATACCTCAGATGCTTTGACAATGCCCACAATGCCAAAGGGTACACAAAAACACAGAGTGACGATCACAGCGAAGATTGTGTAATCTCTAACGGGCTGTGATGGGGCCTGTCTAATCATCCCAGAGGTTTGTGGAGCAGTCTGAATCGGAAAGAAAAGTAGAGAAAGGTGAGTTGTTGTAAAAATTACAATAGCATAATGTGTGAGCTATTTCTTTCTTGTTATGCAGTTTGGAAGAATGATTATCTTCGTAAAATTGTTTTCTTCAAGCAGTGCTCTTCAAATGCTCTCATATTTAAAAAGAATTACGAGAAATTGCTTCAAGTATTGACCAAATCATCTTCGCGCTGCCGCACGCGTATGTTCTAAAGGAGTATTATCTTTGTCTCAGATATTCTTCTAATCTCCTCTTGAATTTGTGAAATACAAACATTCAAGCTTACATGAACTAACACGGCTGTTGGTTGTGCGGTATCAACGGATTGTTTATAGGTAGGCGGGGCTTCGGGCGTGACGAAGGTCTCTTGTGGAGGGTAGCCAGGATATACCGGGTAGCCGGCTGCTGACGTAACCCCTTGTTCAGAATGACATTCAATTGGCTTCTTGCCCTCGTTCGTAATGTTTACTTCCGTGGCTGTAGGAATATGAAAGGATATGTGTCATCCTTATTGCAAAATGAAAATCGTACTCTTTATACGACAGAGCTGTGAATGGTACACGCAAAGTACATTATCATTCGATTAGATCGATTGTATATATTTTCTTCTGCATTCCACATAAATATAAACAAAATTCCGTGACACAATATGCATAAAATACTAACAAGGAATTTCTGACAATTAATCATAATTAAGCATATATACATAACAATTATTGTAGAAAAGAATAAAAGATAAATGGTCAAATTATCATTTTTCATCCAACTTTATGAAATTATTTCCGGAAGAAGGACTGCCATTGGAACCAAATTGCTTGAAAATATGACATCCCAAAACAAATTTTAGGAAATAAATAAACATATTTATCAAGCAGCATGGACACATAATTGAAAGCATACATAGCATATAAGGATAAAGATGTTGATTTGATTCTAATAATCATGTTCATCTAACAATGGAATATTAGATTTACAAAATGCGTTCCAATAATCAACGCAATTTAACAAAAACCGTTTAAAGATATACATGACAGTGGTGTGATTTTATAGGTAGGTACCGAGGACACAATAAAGTTTCGGAAGCAAGAAAAAATAAAGGAGGTGGGGTAATAATTCGCAGCAGACCGACCTGAGACCTAGAAACCAACAAAACGAAGAAACACGTAATATTATAGACAAGAATAATGATCAGATTACGGTTCATGACGTTGCAATGTTCGCACATTTCAGGCATGCCAGGTGACATACGACATGTACGAGGTAAATCATCGTGATTATATTGCCTTCTTGGTTGATTTTTGAACGTTTTGCGATCTTGTTAAACTAGTTAAACATGTTTGAAACTGTACTTACTGGCCATTTTGCTTGCGAATTTCTATCCCTTGCAACCGAATCGACGCTGTGAATACACGACTTAGGCTAGGTTTAGTGAACTGAATGAAATACTGTGACATCGGAATATATATGTAAACCATTCTCGGTGCATTTATATGGCTAGTTTGCATTACATGCTTACCTCATGGATATTTATAAATATCATTTGGTAAATTCTTCAGTCAGTGGAAAATTTTAAACTTCCAGGAAAGGGGTATCAAAGTTCGCGGAAGAGGGAGGGAGAGAGAGAGAGAGAGTGAGTGGGGGGTAGTGCAATTCGTTATGTTCTCCGAAATCCAGTTTCTCTCTTAACCCCCCTCTCTCTCGCTCTTTCTGTATATATATATGTATATCTCTCTTGCGTCTCTCTCTCTCTCTCTCTCTCTCTCTCTCTCTCTTCGGTCAAAAGAATGAAAGAGCTTTTAAAAGAAGTCCACCTGTCATTTTCATTGTGAGTCAATAGCAGAAAACTTGGCAAGCACATGTGATCAACGAAGGCTTTTCAAGGTTGTGAAAGATCTGACATCAAGGATTTCTGATCATTGTTTGCCGAACCACGAAAATGATGATACTTTGGCAAATGACTTCGCAAGCTTTTTTCACAGTACAATTGAAAAGCTGAGAGATGAACTTTGTCAACATAGCAATGAGTCACTTTCTATCAGTCTGCCTGAAAGGTGCCTCTCGTCAATGATAGAGTTTGAAAGTGTGACTGAGGATGAAGTTAAGGGTATGATAAAGTCATCATCATCTTCCACACCACCGCTGGACCCTTTGCCAACACCACTCACTAAAAGATGTGCTTCGATATTACTTTCTCTTATCACAGCGTCTATTAATGCAAGTCTTCGTTCTGGAGTTATGCCTGCCAGCTTGAAAAGAGCTGTTGTTATGCCATCGAAAAAAAAAAAAAAAAAAAAAAAAATTTCGCAGAAGAGGGAGGGGAGAGAGAGAGAGAGTGAGTGAGTGGGGGTAGTGCAATTTGTTATGTTTTCAGAAATCCAGTTTTTCTCTTAACCCCCCCTCTCTCTCTATATATATATTTATATCTCTCTTGCCCGACTCTCTCTCTTCTCTCTCTCTCTCACGCACTCTCTCTCTCTCTCTCTCTCTTTCTCGCTTGACGCTCTCTTTCTCTTTCTCTCTCTTCGGTCAAAAGAATGAAAGAGCTTTTATAAGAATTCCACCTGTCATTTTCATTGTGAGTCAATAGCAGAAAACTTGGCCAGCACCTGTTACGACATTCCCCAAAGTGACCTGTAGGCCGTCATTTTTTTCTTAACTTTTTTATGGACATGATAGAGGATTCATAATAATAGTTCATGTCATGTG